>VZTF01005928.1:246335-627828 GCA_013397755.1 Cnemophilus loriae
TTTACTTCTGTAAGGACAATGATGGGTATTTTTCATTAAGTGATCTCTTCAGGCTGAAGGCAGTCATAGTGCATGAGCTTCAGTCGCTGGGTGGGTATGACATAGCAGCCCTTTCTATACCTCCTGCTGAAGTGAAGGTCACAGGATCAGAAGGGACAAAATTGGAGAAGAAGCCTCGAAGGCTTTGTAGTCTGGGAGTTGGGGCTGTTGGCTGGTTTGGATTGATGTGGGTTTTGGTCTGCACTCTGGGAGTTTTTTTCTGCTTTAGTCCAGCAAATGTTTTTTTTTTCTTCATGTCTCTGATTAATAATAAGGCAACTATTAATAATTAAAAGTTCTGTGTATCCAGATCTGTGTCCTTGATTCCACGTAATTTATGAATCTAATTCCTTTACCTAGATGACCAAGTATTTTTGGCATGTCAAAATGAAAAACGCTGCTTCCTGTATTTCTCTTGCATACCTCCTTGCTCTCTCTCCATCTCTTGTCTTTGTCTGTAGGGACTGGAATTTTCACTTAGCTGAAATTCCTGTTTCTCTTGCACACCTTGAGTATTCATTAGTTTCCTCTATTGAAATTGATGCCAGACCTGTGTTGCTTGATCTACTGCTGCAATTAAATGCAAATTAAACCAGTTTTGCTCAACATTAGTCTGTGTTACAACTCACTAATTAAAAATGCCTAAGTCTTGAAAAACCTGAGTCACTGAACTTCCCAGCCTGGTACAACTATCTGTGAGTTGTGTTGCAGTGGCAGAAAGCAGTTGGTTTGGAGTTCAGAGCGCAGCAGATGCCTCTCAGATACTAAATATGTAGAAGACAGGGTACTACCCCTTCCTGTTTGCAGCTGCTTTAATAGGAATTGAAAAAGGGTTTTTTTAATATGGCTATTCACAATTGATGGATTTAATTCAATCAGAAACTAGTGCTAGTGACCAGATAGGCAGGTCTGTGCTTATGTTTTTGATTTGTTCTGTTTTGCTGGAAATTCAGGGCTTTTGGTTTGCCCCCATAATCCTGCTTTTCTGGGAGCCAGGGTGGGAGGAGTGCTCCTTCTCAGAGTTCAACCCTGTCTGCCTCATTCAGTGGTGTCTCATCTCCTTTTGCATTAAAATCAAGTTTCCTCTTCTTGCTTTTCTCTACCCCTCCTCCCTTGCACATCTCTACCCTGTTTTCATTTGTTCTGTACATTTTCCTTTGGTATTACTGCCTCCCAAAAACCTCTCCTGTTAGGACAAATTAGCGCTATAACAAGCATATCCTATAATATTATCTCTCTTCTGTGTAGGGTGCACATGGGGCCTGATTTTGAAATTCCCCCCGATATGAGGAGATTATTACTCAGCACACTTTCCCCTGACTGTGTCTGGAGGCATGGCTATATTCAGAGTTTAGCTGGGAACACTCTATAGGATAACTAGCAGGAGTAGGCTTATTGGTGGGTAGCTATTTACTGCCCTGTGTACAATTACTGCTTAATTGCTTTTCATTAGAGTTGTTTTTTAAACTGGTTCCACCTCTATGCATGTATTCATTTCTTAGACTACTCTTAAACGGCTTGGGGAACTGTCTGACAATTGGGAAGCTGATGACGCTCCACAGGCTGTATATCTGGGATATTTTGGGTTGTCACTTTTTGGAACTTTGTCTCCTCAGAAGAAGATCACCTGTCTCAAAGTCATCCCCAAACCGCAATGAAAACACTGAAGTTTTTATTTCATTTTTAGTGTGACTAATAGAAAACTGTTTATTCAAAGGAAATGTTTAAAATTTATGGTGGTTCTTTTCCCTATCCTTAATGCCTTGTCATTCTTAACATTTATCCTGAGTACTCAGATTGTAGATTTCTCAGCAATGTTGTTTGATTTCTTGGAGTTTAGCGTGGCGTGGACTTCTGGTTTTGATACCAGTGTTGTCAAAGGGCAGTAGATCTTTTTACATCTATTGAGCAAGTGTGAATTTACTATGCTTGTCCAGTCTGTCATTGCAGTCCCAATCCCAGGGAATGAGTTGATCAAATTCTGCCTCCACAAAACGGGCTAGCTGCTGTGTTATTGGACGTGAACCAGTACTCCAGTACTGACCAACACATGGATCAGATTTCTTGTGCCTCTTGGCTTCTGGGAAATGCATTTGTTGGTTGCCTGTGAGCACTGCATGGAAGGAGGGCTGTTACGGGTTTCACGGTGGTGGTAATATTTAGTCTCTTAATGTGTAAGTAGAATTTTACCTATATGAGTGCAGAACCAAAAATGCAGAGAGCTCTGGTTTTGGGACTCAGGTTTTTCTTTTAACCTTGCCTTCTGTTGCTGCAGTTTTTATTCCTCTCCGTGGCTTTTTCTGAATACAACGAAGTAAAAGAGCTGGACATTTTGTAAGCAGCAGAGCAGCATACCATTGAAAGCTATTTTATGTTTGCATATATAACGTTGTCAGCTGGCTGAGCACTGGAATAGACTCACAAGACTTGGTCTCCCAATTCCTGCTCTATCATTAATTGCTAACATAAACAAGGATAACCTCTTCCCGCGTCCTTATATTTACTAGGAAGTCTAATTCAAGTGAGCTAATAGGAAGCACTGAACAATCCAGTGAAGAGAGCATTTCTTCAGTTCTTCCTGTTGAAATCAAGGCCTCTCTTCAGTTCCTGTTTTAGTCCTGTTACCATTAATAATCCTTCCTAAGCTAGTCCTGCAACTTGCATTCCTCTGCTGTGGCTGAAGGCAAAGTTGGGATGAGGAGGCGGTTGGTGCATCCTCCACTGGGGCAGTTTCCTGCACAGCACTTCCCTTTGCCTGTCCAAGAGCAAGAGTTAAATCATGGCAAGCAGGGTAGTGGGGAAGGATGGGGGCCACATTTTTATTCAGGAGTGCTGGGTTCAGCTGAACTTGGGGCATCAGCTGCTTCTCTTGCCGTTACGTATTTCATCATGCCCCAAATTGGAGTTTGAAGTGTGGTACTGCAGAAGAAATAGTCAGGTAAAAGACCATGTCTTACATAAACACCTGCAGGCAGCATTCTCCTGTGATCTTATACCATGCAGGCAGGGAGGCTTGGCTGGAGGATCTGATGGAGCAGAGGGAGGCTGAAGGGAAGGTAGCCTCAAGTGACACAAAGAGATACGAAAAGACAGGCCAGTGTAGAAAGGGTATGTGAGGGGATTTGATAAAAGAAGAGATCTGATTTAAGTAGCAAGAGTAAGAGAAGGAAGAGGAGAGTATTCTTGTTTGTTTAGTTTTACACAACCAGGTGGAACACCTGCTGTGAGATGGCCTTTGTGGAGAGAGAGAGAGAAACCGAAGCTTGGAGCTTGGTTAAGTCTGGGTGGGTTCATCAGGTACTGTGCTTGTAAGCATGGGAACTAGTGCCTGTATTCCTCTGTACAAAACCTGATACTTACAGCAAATACTGCAGAGATTCCTGGTTTAGGCTTGGAATGTGGCATTTCAGAAAAACAGATGTTCTGCTGTGCATGGATATGTCTCTCCTGCTACCAGCGTGTTTCTCTGCTGCCCTTCTTGTTCCTTGTCGTGCCTGAGGTTGGTTAAGATCTTGCAGAAGAAAGTAAAACCAATATATAATTCATTCATGATGAAATGTTTGATTCCTGACTCTTCTGAAGGACTGTTTAACTTCCAAAGATTGAAATATAATTGTGTTTATTTTAGCATCCCCAACCTTGCTCCTTGCCCTTTCCCGATAACGGTTGCTGTATGCTTTGAGAGGAATAGCCATACATTTTTATTAAGATTTGCATATTCATACTGAAATATAGGTTCCATCTTTTCCACAAAATAATGAATGGGATTAAGGGATAAAAAATATTAAAAAGAAAAGGTAATCCCTGCATTCTTCAGCGCCGTGTCTGTGGAAATATCCTCTCACTTGCTTTTGCTCAAGGGTTTGCTTTTCTCCACTTTCTCCACTTTTAGCTGCTATGTGAAATGTACACTAACTTCATAAAATCATAATAGGCCATCTCAGGGGAGGTAAAATATAGAAGTCATACTTAACCGAGTCCACTTAAAAGATAACAGAAATAGAACTCAGCCACAAATAATATAATGCTGCAGGAGTAATAATACACTATATTCTGGTTGTGTTTTTGGTTTTTTTTATGTTCTTCCCTTTGTATCGTCCCTAGTAGTTTGGTTTTGGGTACTGACCCTGTATAGCTCCAGATGGAGCTTGTTCAGAAGAACAGTGGGTTTTACCACGAGATTTTGATGAGGCTTGCTTAAAAGAACACAAGGATTCCTCTTCTCTCAGGTCTAAAGCTCTGGTTGGGCAAAACTGATTTGAGGTAGTTCTTACCAAAGAAATCCAAAAAGAGTCAGTTTTAATTTCTAGAATTCAGTTTCATTAACTACAATCAATGGAAACTTTTCCAATAAAAAGGAAGCTCTCGACTGGGTGGTTTTGCAATCGTTGGACTAATGCCAGATGTATTAAGAAAATAAAGCAAACTCATGGATAAAGATCTAACAATTAAAATTAAGTACTGTCATCATGTCTACAAGTATCTCAGGTATGCAATCATGTGAACACTGTATGGCACAGAGAGGCATGTCTGACCACAGAGTTATTAAGGGCAGGAGATTCGGATTTGGATAATACAGAAAGTGAATGGCTGAGGGAAATACAGAATCCGATGTAATGAGTCCTGGTTTTGTGTTTTATTCATAGGTCTACTGGCTTTCTACCATGGACCTCTAGTCCTGGTGTCTGTTGTGAAAGGAGCTTTGCATAATGTATGATTCCTTTCGAAATGGGCTTGAAATACTTCTTCGGGGTGCTGTTCTCTGTCTTGGGGGATGGACTGTAAAGAATTACAAGCACCGACTGAAGAGCTGCAGAGTATCTAGTTTCAGGGTCTTTCTGCCTATACAGAAAATAATGTTTCTGTACAGCAACAGTGTAAGCAGAGAGTGGTGGAGGAGATCCGTTGTGTCTACAGCAGTGGGGCAGTTCGACTGCTGCGAAGCTGCTGGGTGACAGCAAGGGCTTCCCTGGTTATTGTCAAGTGGTCTCTGTTTATTTACTTACCTTATTTTTTGCTCCGATCCTGACAGTAACGAATTTTGGTAATTCACAGTGGGGAAAAATTGACTGGCAAAAGAATTGGGTTCTGCGCGTGATGGGATTTGAACCCTGCATATGACGTTGGGTTTAACAAAAGTTTGCTCGTTGCAAATATGCTTGTGTGCTCCTTCTCTTGGGAGCAGAAAGTGAAGTTGCAGCTCTGCCAGGCAGGGGAAAAGGAGGGAGAGGCAGAACTCCAGGAAATGGTAAGTTCTTGCCCGAATGTAGATGCTATTCTCTGCTGTGAACCTTTGTACCTGTAGGACTCTTGGATTCAGCTTTACCAGTGGGAACAATTAGCTGCTGGTCAAGAAGCATGTTCATGAGAGCCAGGAGGAGATTTCTGGGGGAAGAGCTGCAAAGGCAATGGAAACAAATACACATTAGAAACAGATTAGATTCCTGAATCTTAGCAAATTGAAAAATAACAGGATAACTTAGGCTTTAGAAAACCTACTGGAAATGAGCCAGAACTTTTTGCATACCGGAATGACCGTAGCTTTTCTTAAATTGCTGCTCAGTGTGAGACCACAGTTAAAACAGGGATTAAAAATGAGCAGAGCTCATATTCCTACCTGCAAATCAATGGACGCTTTCCATGCTTGGTGGGAAACAACCCAATAGTAGTGTTGGGAAGACCTCAGAACAAATCAAGCATGTATGAGACAAATAATCAGAATAATAATCTTAAATCTAGAATTGTGGTGGTAAGCAGCATGGGCATGGCAATTGAAGGACTTAGGGTTTTTTCAAGTTCAGTTGAAGCTTTAATTTGTGGCACAGCAGTTTTTGAAATGCTGACATTACGAAGGATTGACAGTACAAGTCAGTCAGATTTATAGTGTGGACTGGAAAATGTTGAACACAGCGGACAGTAACTGTATTTTTTTGAAAAGTGTCTCTAAATTCATCCCCTTGGAGAAATTCTGTATCTCTTTCAATTCACATTTCAGGTTTACTGACTGAAAATCTCTGTGGCTTGACTGGTTACGAATGTTTTCATGCAAGCACATTAGCTTTTAAGTCAGTACATAAGCTGCTTTTTTTTAAAGAAAGTGAATAAGCTTGTAAAATAGTGTGTTGGAAACAAAAAAAGTCTTTTTTTCATATAGACAGATCTGATTCATCAGAGAGCATCAAGATAATTGTCACGATTTTCATTTTAAAAGGAAACCAAGAAATCTTGGCACAAGTGTAAAACTTTCTGTTGCTATACTGGCCTGTTGCCTGGAGCTAAATATTTGCCTCATGAATTTTCCTTTCCCTATCAGGAACAGGAAGCAATGTTACAGATGAAATGCATTAAGGTTTCTAAGTAATGCCTGTTATTCAAAAAAAGGAAAGATGTTTACATGTTGCATGATTTATCAACAAGATAAAACAATTTTTATTCTGGCTGATACCTGGATGGTCTCTTACTTTTTGTGAGTTCTTCTAAGGTGGAGATTTGTACCCACTTGCTGCAAGTCTTCTTCTAATGAACACACATATTAGAGTCAGTTAAACAATTCCAAATGCTGTTAATATGACTAGGCACATTTCCCTCTATTTTTCACTTAATTTTTCTTTTCTTTTAATGAGCTCAGCCACCAGTGTTTCAAGGTCTTGCCATTGCTTCTCAGCCTTTTGTGTACCATGCTCTTACGGTCACTCTTCATCTTCCCTTTGGTCCCTGAAGAGGGGCAGCCATGGTTGGCAGCAAGCGGCTGCATTTTCTGTCCTGTATCACTCCCTCTGTGACTGGCTGTTAGCTGGAGTAAGAGGAAGGAGAAACCAATCCTGCCAAGAGACTGCAAAACCTCAGAGGCCATGGAAATACGGAAAAGGTGTTTTAAGATGCTGTTCCTTTCAGGAGCTTCTGGAAATGGTCCTGCTTGTTGGGGAGACCTCACTCTGCAGCAGGAAAACCCAGCGCCCTGTCAGTGTACCTGCTGGCATCCCAGGCTGGGTACCACAGGCATGGTCTTGGGTACATCGTGTATTTTATCAAACACAATAAACATGACAATTGGCTCACCTTTTCCTACTGCTTGGGATGAGGTAGAAGGTGAGCAATTGATTCATGCCCTACTCTTAGCCATAAGGGAATTCAAAGCCACCACACTACATTCATGTAGCTGATAATATGGTGAAGGGCTCTCTGAGGCTACAGTAGCAAGGTTTTTCTCCAACATGGGTTGTTTTGAGACAATAAAGATGATAGTGCTAACTTTGATTGTCACTGAAGACTGATGAAGAGCTTTTTGTTCTAACTGTGTATCCTACAAAATCTGCTCTGTGTGTGGAAGATATTAGTGACATTTAACAATAATAATTCATTCAGTTTATATCTTTATTGAATCTGCAAGGGCCTCACTTTATGCTGTATTTTTCTGCTTTTTAAATAACAGTCCTCATCTTTATGGTATTAAAGGATAAAATTTAAATGGTGAAATAAATTAGCCAAAATGCAGAGCTTCATTTTTTTTTACTACTTTCTGTCTCTGTGTTTCTGAAGTTAGGCAAGTTGTTTTTTCCCCAGTGTTTTTCCAGGGATATCACGTTATCTGATGTTTAATTATTTCCCTCTCATTGCTATTATAAAGTAAGATTTCTGATCTCCAGCACAGACTTCCATTTTATTCTCTTTATAGGTAATTCTCAAAAGTTTTCCTTTCATTCTGCCTTTTTTATGCAGCTGTTAAAGGGCTTCCTTCTTAGCTAAGCATACCTGATGTTAAATATTCACTGTGTGTATTATTACCACACATTTATAGTTTGTGAGTTAAGCTAGTTTGAATGAGAGTTTGGCACACAATGGAGTTTTTCCATCTATTGTGGAAAAGCTTTGCATGGTAATAAGCCCTGCAGTTAGCTGAAGTACTCTTGTTTCCTAATGGAATCTGCTTTCTTTAGACTCTCGAGGAATTGAGTGAGAGCACTGTGGTAGCCGTGGTTTGTATCTACCTGTGCATTATCACATACCCTTGCAGGAAGCAGCCAGAAGAGTTCTAGAAGATATCTGTACTGTCTTTGATGTTTACATTTTTCATTTTATAGCCTTCCAAGAATTTCAGGTACTAAGGAAAACTCCAGCTCTAGATGGGACCTGTCTACTGGCCTTGCAATTTGTTGATTTTGCTGGGCAGGCATCTGTCTTTTTATCAAGTTATATGCTTCCAGTTCCTGATGCATTGTCAGAAACAATTTCTTATATTGAGAGTTTTCTGTATAACTTCTTCTTCAGTTTTATTGCATAAAAGCATCAAGATATAAAATAATCTTTTGTCAATCAATTATAGTGTTTGCATGTTAAAAATTGTATGTGTGTACAGTGTCACTGATCTGGATAAATCTTTAGTGTGTAAGGACTGCCCTTCATTCAGGTGACTTATTAAAAAAATACGGGGAGGGAAATTAGAGCCAAACTGATACAGCTCAACCCTAAAAAACACCTATCAATTGCCAGAATTGGAATGACCTGCATTAGCGGCTTCAAATGGAGAGCTGGAAGAGAGGCGGAAGAGAAGGCAGAGTGTTCAGGCAAGACAAGGATGATGAATAACTAAAAACACTGAAGGAAAGGTCAGGAAGTTTGGAGCTCAGCCTAGACGAAGCTCAAGGTGTGTGGCATTGGGATTGTGCCCTGTGTCACTGGTTTTGAGCAGTCAGCAAAGGAAGCGTCCGTCTCCTTTCTAATCCCTCATGCACACAGGGACGCTGGGGGTTGCTATGAAAACTTTCAAGCTCTCATTGGAAATTCTCTCTAGCTACAGCAAATTATCACACACAGAGATTTTGTGTGGCCGTTCTAATGCAAATGGACAACATTGAGTCTTCTGTCACAAAAAAAAAAAAGTGATATTGAGCAAACCATCTGCATGGGTGTTTTGCCTGGTACAATTGCTGGGAATATAGCCGTTTCACTCTACTATGCTTTCATTTATAGTCGATTTTTAACTACTGTGTTTATTTGTGCCTTTCAAACTGTGAAAACTTTGACTCCCGTTTTGTTTCTGAAGATATTTACTAATGAGGAGCTGATGTAATTTGTTTTGGAGGACGGGCTCTTTTATACACAGAGTTGTATGAATTGAGATGCAATCTCTGATAAACGTGGACAAAATTAATGGGTCTTTACGAGTGGCCAGAACGATATTTATTGTTTGCAAGTTGTGTTACCTCGTAGCGATCCCTTGACAAACCGGCGGAATGGCCTGTTGTGATTCGCAGCTGCCTGTGCCGCAGAATGCGCTTACTAGAGCTTTCCACCCCGCTATTCAGCTTGCTGTTGCCTGCTTGTTTTCTGTTTTAAAAAGTGTTTTCATTGTCAAACCGCATCCAAACTATTCAGTGGAAGCAGCCCATTTGCTGGTGCTCCGAGACGCTTCGCTTTGTCCCTGCTGACACCTGATGATGGACGCAGAATATTCTGAGCCGAATGGTAAATATGAGTCTTCTACTTATGTCACTGTTTTTAGAGATATCGATTTTATTCAGGTCCAGCACATGTTTTATGACTCTGATTGTGTGTGGATGAGGTCACAGTACTGTCCAGAGCTCTGGATACCAGCAAAATCCCATGGATGTAAATATATAGAAAAGAGACAAACTGCACAAGGAAAAAAAAAATCTTGTTTGCAGAATAATGCTATGATAACAAAGGAAGATTTTTGGTTTCTGTTATTTCTGAAAACATAAAAACCCTACATAAATGTGTAGGATAATAACAACATCTGATAGTGTAGAAGGGTCTCTTGTGAAATCTGACTTTATAAGCACCACAAAGCTAAGTAGCATGAACTGAGGAGAAGCTACCAAAAAAAGGGCATTTGGAATGCCTACTTTGGTGAAATAGGAAAAAAATGTAGAAAAGCCTGAAATCATGGTTACAAACTGAGTGCTGAGTTTTGGGAGAGGATTGCACAAAAATCAGTATATATGGATGAAAAACATATATAAAAGTCTGTGGACTGTATCTTGCATTCTTTGCACTTTTAGTTTATTAAAGGTTTTTCTGCTCAGTTAGTGCCATATCAAATGCTGAAATTGGATAAGAGTGCTCCAAAGGAACTTTTCTGATTTGTTTCTAGAATCCTTGTTTGTATTTTAGGAATTAATGCAGTTATTAGGGCACAATTCCACAGATACGTACATTTTGTTTTCTTGCACCACCTAAAAAGAACTGCCCATGAGGTCAATCAAATGCATAAGCCTTTGCAGAATTAAATCTTAAAAAAATAAGTTCTCCAAAATATTTTTATGCATTTAAATGTTTCTAAGGTAAATAAGTAGCAAGTGTTTTGGTGTTTTATCTCAGGTATGTGTCTGCATCATTTCTAAGGTGGAAAACCCCAACTTGTTTCTTTCATTTTGTTTCTCTATCTTTCATATGCTCACGCTCTCTTTTTATTTCTTAACGAATGAGAGGATACTTTTAAAAATTACTTGCTTCTAAAAATCTTGAGGTGCTACAATGATATCATACTTTTAAAAAGGGAAAAAAGAGTTTTCATTTTGATGTTGGAGAGCTTTTGTTCCTCTTCCTACTGTGCAAGTGTTTATATTTTATGTTTTTAAGGAAATTAATTTCAAATGGTTTCTGATTAGTGGCTTGGCTGTGCTTCATTGTCATGCTGATTTTCATATGGTTCTCTTAAAAATAAAATATATCAGCAAGGCAGACATGGTAACAAGGGAGAATCAGCAGTCCTGGATATTTCTGGACACCTTAATGTGCGAAAAGCCTGGGAGGGAAGAGGTGGAACTGGGGAGCCAGGTCCTGGGCTGTGTGTCCCAGGCAGAGAGTGAGGGAATGCAAGGTGAGGAGGGAATGCGAGGTGAGGAGGGATGCAGTGGTTAGAGCAGCACAGAGAGGGACAGCTGGAGAGGGCGTAATAAGAATGTTATTGCTGCAGTTCCGGCATTCGTTGCTTTCATTTATCAACTTGAAATATGTGAATGCCAGGTACACAGAACTACTCTGTAAATAGCTGGAGATATGTAAAGGATTGGAGGGAAAAGCACGGATAAAATCATTTCCACAGCATATTTCATTTTTTGTTTGCTTAAATGTGGAATATGTAACTAAATTAATAAAACTTCAGTTACTGAAAGAAGAGTTTCTTCATGGCTATATAGCTCTAAATTTACTCTCTTACTGCTGGCCAGGTGAATTTAATACTTGTTTAAGCTGATGATGATATTGGGCTGCTGCTTTGTCATGATGAAACATGTGTTTCCTTAATCCTTCTAGGAAACTGTAAATCAGAGGGTGGTAATTTGCAGGTATTCTCTTCCATTTTTTGCTTCTTTTCCCTTGCCTCCACTGGATGGTGAGCAGCCTTGTGCCACAGCACGTGTCCACCACGGCAGCACGCTGATGAAGCCCTCACAACACCCCATGTTGGTGTCTCTCCTCCTCTCAGGTTTTATAAAAACTGCTATTTTATTATTATCTGGTAAAGAATTGTATGTGCTGTGTCCCATCCTGTGCATTTGCTTCTTTGTGTCAGTTTTTAAATCTTTGTCAGGATAAATGGGGCTTTGGAAAATCATGGTGAAGACTTTAGTATAAGGGAAGCCTTAAATGTTCACTTGCTTTCATTTATGTCCTGTGATAAGTAAATCCACTCTGGTTTTCTCTGCCATATTTTAAGTCATAGGCGCTGTTTGCATCCTTGTCTCTGAAGTTCATGGTCTGAAGAGCAGGACTGCAGCTCTTGGTGCTCTCGGCTGCCCCAGCAGCTGCCGTGATGGCTGCTGGCAGCCTTTGTGCCTGCCCGGGGCTCTGGGACAGCCTCTGCACAGGGGCTTGACCCAGCCACTTGCAGATGCCCTTGGTCAGAAGTAGCAGTCCCTGGCGTGGGGATGTGCCTGAAGGCTTAGCACTGAGGAGGCACCCAGCACAGAAATGAAACTTACTCTTCATTTTCACATTAGTCCTCCACCTAATAATTTTTTATTTTCCTGACAAAGTGAGTGTACCTGTTTTTTAGCTGGCAGAAATCTGGCAGCCTGGCACTTTGATCCTAAACTCAGAAATACATTGTGATTGAATCATGATGCTGGTCTTTCCATTTGCTGAAGCTTGCAGTAGCTGCTCAAGAGGAATACAATGCCCTGCTAACTCCGCTGTGTCAGTGTTGGCTTTGTCATGACACCAGAAACATCTTTTGTTCACTTCTAGTTTATAGAGCTTTTCCTGATTGTTTTTAAATTGATGCTACCCACTGGGAGAAATTATAGGTGGTTATTTTTTTTGGAAAAGCATGAATGCACAAACGTGCCTCTACTTACTGTGTGTCAGCTAAAGTCTGAAAATTTTTGAGGAAAAGAACACCATTATTTGATGTTAGTAGATTTGATAGTAAGCTCTTTCTTATTCTATTTTATTATCTTTTTCTGAACTGAAGACCATAATTTTGTATACTGCACAGAGGTGCTGAATTCCCAGGCAACAGATGATGGAGAAACTAAAGTCGCTGAGAAATTATATTTAAAGATGCTGCTCATATGGTTGTAGAGCTCAAGTAAACTGCAGTCAAGTTGTTTATGTAATAATTTACTGACATTTTAATTCAATAGTTAAATAATTTTTACATGTTTTTGTCTCTTTCCTCCAAGAAAATGTAGGCAAAGGGAAAGCATTGTAAACTAAAAATATTACAAGGTTAAACTGAACTACAAAGTTGTATTTAGAGTTTTTATCAATTGTGTTCTTTCCATCTATTTGTGTTTGGGATAGGACAGGCCAGATCTGAAACTTAGACTTCTCTATTTCAGATCCTCCTAATTTGGCTGTGGGTAATTCAGAAGCAGCATCCCTTGAGGGCCTCGTGCCTTCTGTGTGCCATGCAGAGATGCTCCTGACTCTGTCTGTGATTTAAGTGAAATGACCATGCTGACCTGTTGACCAAAATGAATGAAGTTCTATTTTCTGTTAACTGGCAAATTACTTCTGTGGCTTTATTTCTTCAAAAGGGTTAAAAAACTTGTGGGAGGCCCAAATGAAGTTGGCTTTTTTGTTGTCTGAACTCGATTTTGTTACTCTTGCAGTGTCACTGTTTTGCAAACTCTTGATCTTCCAGGCTAGACAGGATCTGCATTTGTAATACAAAAATTCAGGCTTTTTACAGATCTAAATGGAACAAAAATAGACAAGTTTCTCCAGAGTTATTAACCTGGCGCCTTCTCATGAGCACTAATTAATTTACTCAAAACTGGCACGTCAATTGCAGCAATTTTCCTTAAAATGTGAAACACTGTAATATCCACAAATTTTCAGGATTATTAGAAAAATGCATCTCCAGTAACACTCAAGAATTAAATTCTGGTAGCTTTAATATAAAATTTGCCTTTGTAGAGTAGATGTTTGCCAAATAGAAAATACACATTCAAAATACAAACGCTGTTCAGGACACGGGGTCATAATGTTAGCGGGTGAACCATGAAGTGAAATAGGGTATTTTATTACAATAAGGTGCATTAAAAATATTTTAAGAGTTACATTTGCTGAATATTTTTTTCAATATTTCACTGTATGAAAAAATCCAACTGTGCTAGTACCTTGTCAGTATTTTCTTTTCCACTGTCTCCAACTAAATTGAAGCCCACTCCAATAATGGTTTTCTTTCCCAACCTATCCTCTTTATTCCTAGTCTGTGAGAATATAATTTGAGAAACACATCTATTCCCTGGGCAAGAACTAACAAAGTATGACTTGTTCTACTAGATGAGCTCTTTGACCAAAATAAAATGCTACCAAACTAGAGCTGGGGTTGGGTTGATGAAAACAATAAACCAAAGATTGAGAGCTTGCTGATATTCACATTTCCCCATACCAGACTTATTATTTGTCAGATGTGTCATCCTATCTCTTGCCATCATTCATGAAAATAAATGCCATTGGAGTAAATGCCAGTTTGGCGTAAATCTTGAATGTAAGTAGCAATGAACATAGGAAAATTGTGGTGATGTTTTTGGTAAATGCTAAATTTTGGTGTGATGTAAAATTTATGGTAAGAGTTCTGGAAGACCATCACTGAGATGGACATCCTTTAGTGCTCATAGTCCATACAGACAGATTGGGAAGAACAGTGGAAGTTGCTTTTAGGATAACAAATAAATTTGGAAGTTGGTTTTGACTATAGGGTTTTGTTTATAACTGGTTGTTGCGTTTAATTGTGACATTCACAGTTCTTGTCTAGTTAGAGGTTTCCTTCGTATTTCTCCTATAGGGTAGTTTTCACTGTGTGTCTTTAGAGCCGAAATAAAGCATTAATGTTAATCCATCACATTATTTGAATGTTACACAAACTGATATTATATGAGCAGATTCAAAGTGCAAATTAACTGAAATAAAAGAAATTTTGTTAGGAGGTGTCATGTTGAAAGCAGAGCAATGGGATGTTGGAGTTACAGTAGAATATCTTTTAGAAGTTAAGGTTACAATTTTGCCAGGTTGCTCTTCAAGTCTAAAGATGGTCCTTTGGTTGGGCACTTCCTTATGCTGAGTTGTGGGATACAGCAGCACGGAGCAGTTGGCTGTAGCCTGTGCAGCCAGAACCTGGTTTGATGAGCACATTCACATCCCATTCGTTTTTGGGTCTGTTGGAGCCATTTCCCAGTGGGGTTGTCTGGCTCTTGGATGGGAAACGGTATGGAAGCTGAAAACAATGTTTCAGGGAGGGGCTACAACTGGCAAGCAATTCCATTTGCTCCTACGTAGAAATCTACACATTTTACCTGGGCATATACCAAGGTAAACAGACTTTGGTTTCTGGGAGGAAAACTAAATTTGTTCCCAAGCTGCTCCATGTGCAAACTGGGAACCTTTGCCTTGGGACAGGATGTGTGGGTGGAGATAGTAGCTACTTTACTTGTCTGACTTTTACCAACTGCTACAAATCTGTCAGAGACCTGATGTGAGTTTTGGTGTCTGAGGAAGGAACTACCGCAGAGTTGAGGGAGCTCCTGCCTTGAGCTCTCAGCTGTGGGTTAGTGCCCTGACAGCAAGATTTTTCCAAAGCTTATCTATCAAGTGCTGCTTTATCATGAAACTTCTTTAAAAGTACCCTCAATCTACTTTGAGGTTTCACTATAATAGAGATATAAATAAGGCAGAACATTTGCATGCTCATTTTATAAATTCGGAAATAGTTTACTTCTCTGTAACCTGCTCCAATTTTTACACAAATTCTTAACCACAATTTATTATACTAAATGGCAAGACAGTAAAAATTCAAATCAGATATCATGTGACTCTTGGAAACTTGCCCTCTCCAGAGGGTATCTGATTTCCTTAAAAGCATTAAACCTGTCCATATTGCTATATTCCTATTTCATAATTAGCATGTGCCTAAAATTGCAGTTTCAACTGCTTTACTACACCATGCAGGTGTTTAATGTTTTTGCACACTTGGATTTCATAGAATCATAGAATAGGTTGGGCTGGGAGTGACCTTAAGGGCACCATCTAGGTCCAACCCTCCTGCTGTGGGCAGGGACACCTTGTACTAGACCAGGTTGCTCAAAGCCCCATCCAGCCTGGCTTTGAACGCCTCCAGGAATGGGGCGTCTACAGCTTCACTGGATAACCCATTCCAGTGCTTCACCACCCTCACAGTAAAGAATTTCTTCCTAATACCCAATCTAAACCTGCCTTCTTTCAGTTTAAAGCCATCTACCCTTGTCCTATCACTGCATGCCCTTGTAAAAAAATCCCTCTCCAGTTCCATCAAGATGAATATCCAGAAAGTTGTTGGTAATAGTGGAGAGACAAGTGTTTTAAAAAGAGTGAGCTTTGGCTACACAACCATGTTTTCTGGTTCGCTGTCTGCTGTGCTTTTGCCTGTATTTCCTTTTGTCTGTGGTGTTTCCTTGCAGCCCCTGCTGTAGAGCTGGCAGGCCAGGGGAGAGGGAAGCAGCCGACCATAGCTCCTTGCACAGCAGTGCTCTTGCCACCACTGCTCTTCAGCAGGAAGCACTAGGCATGTCAGTCTTTCCAATTATTTGCTATTATCTTGTTCTTCTTCAGTATTGTGTATTAACTCTACTTGTCAGTGCAGTGATTGCTTCATTGTTGTCCTTACCAGTTCTGATGCTTAGTCATTGAATGTCTTTCCCTGACTTGCTTGTTGTTTTATTTTTCTTTCATGTCATATAGCATGCATGAGCTTTTGCTGAATGATATATGCAGAATTATTCATCATTTTAATATATAAAGGCTTAATACATACCTGAGTCTAATGAGTAAGGAAACAGTTGTTTAAGTTGCAGTATTTTATTTATATTTTGTAGCTCAAAATAAACAGGACAAATCCACAGGCTTCTTTCCAATTAACCGTGCTTATAATACTAGTGTGAAGGTGTGTGTCTTCTTTTCTCTACTTCCATTGCTTCTATCCATCAACCTTCCCTTTTCTTTGTTATCCCCATTTATTTTATTTTCTCTCAAGGCTTTAAATGACTTTGAGAAAAGGTCATTTATTGGGTGTACAGCTCAGGTTGGAGTCTCTTAGTGTAGGTGGTGGGAGTTTTCCATGGGAGTGACACAGGTGGAAGACAGCAGTTCTGGCACCAACATTAAAGTAAAGAGGTAGGGCCAGTTTTAGGATGAGCATAAGCTCCAAATCATGATCTGGGTGCAAAACTGGAGTAGCCTGTTTCTTGGTTCTGCTCAAGTCTGTAGCTTCATACCAAGCTTTTACAGAGCAATGCTTAGTCAGACCTGCACAGCTCATGGAATTTTATCCAATAATCTCTCTGCCAGGCTCAGTAATTCGTGTCTGAGCTGATTATCTCTCTTAGAAATATGTTTGACAACTAAAAGTTATAAAAGACAAAAATATTTTTCATCCTAAAAGAGAAATATTCTGAAGGCATATTTTGAAGTCTGTTCCTCTTCCTTAAGACTTTGTACTCCGCACCATATGCGAGAAATACAAATTTAAGTTCTTTACAGTAGTGAAAAAATAACTACAAAATATTTGAACATGAGTAATATTTATTTTTTTAGTAAGTCTGGGTTGTCCTGGCATTCCTTATATAATCCCATGTGCATGGAAATGTTGAATTTGCAATTTATTTGCATCATTTCAAGAGACAGCACCAGAAGGACTTACAGAGGCCACATACTCAGCCAAAACTTAATGCAGAAAGAAACCTGAGTGTTATTAGTGCTAAAGCTGGAATAAAGCTCTAAAGCTTTATCAGTGTGTATCTGTCATACAGCTCTTGATCAAACTTTTGGAGTTTGCATCATCACAATAGGGAATTTTCTAGTCCTAACACTTCTTACCAAATAGGCAAGGCTTCCTTAGAGGTGGCACTTTGTCAGCCCATAGTGTCTAAGAAGTAGGAGAAAAATAACCTTATTGTTACAGTCCTTTTGTTTTCCAACTGCTGCAGTTAGTTTTGTTAGATGTACATCAAATGCATCTTTCTAGGAAAGCACAGTAGCTGCTCTGAACGTGGTATGTGCCGTACACTCTGAGAAGATTTCGTGAGCAGCAGAAGTTTCTTGCGGCACCTGTGGTGTATTTTTGTGCTGGTGTGATTCCAGGGAGCCGAAGGTTCTCTCACTGTTGTCAGAGCTGAAAAAAATGCAGTATTAGAAACTTATAATCTTCTTTCGGGGGCTTCTAATGAAATACTTTAATAAGAAGAAAAGTAGCTGTTAAACAGAAGTAAGTGTAAACCTGGGGAAGGTAGCTGGGAGAACTGATAAAATATATTTTGTGCGAGTTTGACTACTTGCACCAGTTTTCACATAAATAAATCATTAGGATGTGCTTCCAAATCTTGATGAGTTTTTTTCAGCTGTGTACCATGGTGTAGTGCCAGAGACCTGAAGAGCTACAGATCGAGCTTTGCAACTTAATTTCTCAGTGAGCTGAAAGCTTCTGTGTGTTATTACTAGCTTTGGTTAAGACACTTCTTGGAGTTGCTCTTTGGTTAAACTTTCAGGTCTGCATATATTAATATTCCAAATTAATAACTTATATAAGTAAGTGGAATATGGATTACATGAATTTTGGGATTATGCATGGAATATGGATTACATGGATCTGGGAATCTCTGTTAATAAAAGGCATAAAATATCTTTTCTTGTCTAAGTAATTGTGAGGCTTGCTGGGACGGAGCGGGGGCAAAAAATGAGCCCTGTTACCTTTCTCAAACTGTTTTTTTCAGTGTATATGAGTTTTCTACATGGTTATTTTATTCTCCAAAATTTATCTGTGCAAGAGCTAGTCAAACCAATGACTCTTGCTACTTTTCTCCTCTGCATTGGTGCACATGTAATATTTACTGCACATAAGGCTTCTTTTATACTCTGCAGAAGCCTGCCAGGATTTTCTGTTCTGTTTCAAAGCAAGAGTTCACATCTAAGTGTTTTCTCACTCTAGTGGTGGAAAAGGTCTGTTGGAGTGTGCTGTAATAACTCTGCAGAAGAGTTAAAACTCAGAGGAACAGGAATCAAGCATTTGAAAAGGTGGAAAGGTATTTTTATTTTAATAAAAGTGACGAGCATTTTATTTTCCTTGGGTATGAACGCTGTTTGCCTTGCAAATGAGAATTCAGCTTCTCAAATCGAAGATCATTTCAGCAGTTGTGAATGTATGAATGAAACAAAATGTAGAGATTGTGAAAGTAATGCAAATAAGTGAGGAATTTTATGTTTTTAAAAGCTGAAGTAAATTGAGTTGAGGGAATTCGAAACTGATATGGAATAACAGAAACAGGCATTTAACTGCACTCAGAACCCTGCTTGTAATACAAGTGTTTTAGCAACTGCATTTTCCCCTTGGATTCAGAGCTCTGTTTGAATGTCAGTGTTACATGCACTAGAACACCAGAGCTTTGGGATTTGCAAGGAAAGCTTTTCTGTGCGCATTTTCTTGCACGTGGCTGTTCAGGAGCGCAGGTGACAAGCCTTGGACAGTTGCCTCTCTTGGGATGCCATGTCACAGTTTGTCCTTTTGTAACCTAAAATCGGGGCTGCAGCCTGGGTGTGCCAGCCACAGGCAGCCCCTTCAGCAGGTGGCTTATGTCTTACACTCTGGAGGGGACTCCCTTCCGCAGTCTAGTGACAGCAGACAGTGACAAGGAGCCAGCATCTTTGGAACATGATGTTATTTATTCATTCCCTGAAAATGCCTGTTGGATACACAGTACAGTGATGCACGAGATGTAGCTTTGTCTCCAAAAAGACTTACGTGGATAGGTTTTACTTGCTCATTTATAAATTCCTCTAAGCCTAGATAAATCTGTCCCTGGCAGGGAGAGCTGGCTTTAACTGTGTTTTTACGAGATGAATTCACATCCCCTGTTTCAACCCCGTGCACACATGCACACTGGTTGTTCTGCTGCAGCCATACAGCTCTCATGTGACCCAGAACAGGGACTGGATCTGGCTTAAAAATGCAAAAAAACCCGACGTGTTTTGTGGCTTTTGTTTTGCGTGGCAAAGCCAGACCTGATTCTCAGCGTGGCTGTGTAAACAGGCGTGCTGGTACCGCTGTAGGGTGCAGGCAGCAGCATTTCAGTCAGGCACTACCGTGGGAGGCTCTTGTGGATGAAATCATATTGTGAGCTTACAGCACGTCTGTGTGGGGGTCAGCCTGTGCTCTTCTCACTGGCACGGTTGTGCTGATTTTTGGTTTTCTTTCTCTGCTTCATTCAGACCCTTTCTCTTTCCTTGAAGGATGAAATAGCCTTTGATTCAGTTGTAAGCTTTGGGAAAATTAACACATTCAAATATGGATGGATTTATGCAGGCAGTCTCCCCAGTTAATGTTGTTGGCACTGTCAGTTCCTTTTGAAGCTATGTCTTTGAGACATTTACCTGCTTGCTTATTTTCCTTTTTTTTTCTGCTTCAAATCTTGGCAACCCCTTTATAGCTCACTTTCTTCTTCACCAAGGAAGCAGAGTTAAAAGTTGAAGAGCACATCTGACAACACTGATCAAAAACAAGCATTTTTCTACTTCTTCCCTTTTCTGCTTCTAACCTATCCTCCACCTCCCCTCAAGTTAGTCTTTAAAACGTCCAGTGCAGTAGTTGACCAAAATAGTTATATTTAAATATTTTGGGCGATGCCTCCATCTTCCCTCTTCCTGACTTCCATTTTCTCCTCTGGGCTGATTATACTGGCTTGTTATCTCTGTTTGCTGCTGGGGTTGGTTGCAGATACATCTCTAATGTGAGAAGATGGCAGAAGCTGCCACTGTTATTATTGGGTTTTGAATATGTTGTAGTCTGGTATTTTCCTGCTTCTAGAGCTCTTTGAAGAGCCTGAGAACCAGTCGTGTGTGCTTTTTGAAGTTCTTCCTCTTGAGTGAGGCAGGAATCCCAACTGGCTGTTCCTGCTGATATGTGAACCCGAGAGCTTTTCCTTAGGACTGCATCCTGAAAAATGGATGTGGTGACATAATGACCACTCCGGTTTTTTATCCTTTTCCTTCATTTCTTCTCCTCCTCCCAGCTCACTGAGGACAAGCACATAGATGCATGCCTGAAACCATGTAGAGATACCTGCAGCAGTGCTAGGATTGGCATGCAAAAGTTGTCTGTGTCTGTGTTTGTTGGGGAGGCCTTAGGATTTGGTGGCAGTCTGATTGTTACTGCATTCAGGTTTCAATGCTTGAAACAGCTAAATTGTATGAAGTCGTACATAGTAATTTGAATGAAATGAGATAAAATCAAGAGGAAAGGAAGAGACTGAAGGGCCTTTAGCATGCCCTTATTAAGACTGTAACCAAAATACATGTAGAATTTAGAATTAAAGACCAAGTCTGCTTTTACACTTCTCATCTGAATATTACAGTTTCAAAGGGGAGGGATTAGTTTGACTTGTCAGTTAACAGACAAAAGAGATGAGAGGTGGAAAAATGTCTGATTCACCAGTTAGTACATATCCAAAATTGTCATGTTAGGCTTTGGCTTATTTTGTATATGCATGGTTGCAATTTCCCCTGTGCTTAATGCATGGAGACCAGGCATTTCAAGAGACCTGGAAAAAAGGGTGGGAAGTGTGTTATGTGCAGGGAGCCGCTGCTGCCCCTTGCCTGCACGGTGGCTGATGCCTGCACTGCTTCATCCTCATCCTTCCAGCCCCTGTAGCCAGGTGGTGGACTCTGGGGCAAGCTTCAACGTGGGAGGACCACGTGTGGGCATGGCCTGCTGGGCTGCTCTGCTTTGGTGAATTAGCTTTCAAGGCATTTCAAAAGCACATGTGTGTTTGGAATAGATAAAATGGGTATCGTTGATGTAGTTGGTTTGAATGTTTTAATGGAGAGATATAAGCTGTAATTTTTTCAGTGGAGCAGTGTGCTCTGCTCTACTCTCACCTCCATCCTTTCCTCCTTCCACGACTTCTTTTTGTTATTTTTCAGAAATACAGGTATTTGGCCCCCTAGATGTTTTGAGATTCTGCTAGCACTGTGATACATCAGGAACACAAGTGCTGTGGATATTCACTTTATCTAGGCCATTGTTCTACTGTTGCAACAAATTAGACATAGCTTGTTATGAACAGAACAAAGACTTTCTCCTGTAAATTGCCAGCCTTCAAGTGCAGTCACGTTCAATGCCACACCTCAGTCTGCACAGTTTAAGAAAGTCTGGTTTTTTAATAAATATAAATAGAGAACATACAAGTGATGTAGGAAAGAATTCACATTTAGTCAGTTTGACACAATTTCCCCACGATATGTCACTGTCTTGCAGTCCCTGCATTACCAGTAGCATTGCTTTTCAGGATGCTCTCCATAGGACAGTTCTGCAGTGATCAGTGGTCCCAGCTGTGACACCTTGTAACAGAGGCACCTCACAGCCACTTCATTGGTGGCCACTTTGTCTGGTCAGATTGAATTAAGATGCTTTGAGCAGGGACTATGATCAGGAGTAGTTTACAGGCAATGTGGAGTGTAGTTTGAAGAGCAAAGCAGAGAGCCAAACTCAAAACCAAGAGATAGCTCTTGGAGTGAAATTGCTGTATAGGTTGATACTGCTGCCATTGAATATTCAGTGTTTTGAAGGAGAGATACCAGTTGGATGGGTGTGTATTTTGTGTGTTGTGGTATGCCAAGCTGGTATGCAGAACTGATTTACTTGATGTTTGTCTCATGATGGGAGGTAGAGCTCGAAAACAGCAGTCATTTAGTCCTCAGTTTCTTCCCCAGTTATCTTCCTTTATTGTCTTTTTGCATTTTCTTGCAGCTGCAGAAGAGTACGTTCCTCTAATAGAACAGAAGACCGTGACACACATATATATATAACTGAAGTCCCTATGCAATTACCAGTGTAATAAAAACAACTGATTCAGTAACTTTCTTTCAAAGCTGTAAACAAACAATGAAATTAAAGATCTGCTGGAGGTGATCATTTTCCATGAGGAGATTTGATGGTTGTGCGCACACACACGGAAGCTGCGGAGCTCCCAAGCCCTGCTTCTGGCCCTGGCAGCGACTGCTGTGGTGGTGAGCGAGTTGCATCACTTCTCCCCGGCTTCCGTGTTAAATAGTTTCCTCTATTAACTGGCCGAATGGTTTGTTTCCTCTAGAGCACTTCATCAGGGAGCTGCCAAACCTGATGTACAGTGGATCCTGTCTTATTCTTTGCCGAGTCTCACTGAAGCCAGTGGGTGTGCTTGTTAGGCTGTAATTAGACTTTGTTATGAGTAAGCAGCATCAGGCTATAAACTTAATATCCTTCTGAGATGAGTGCTGCTTAAATAACAAGTAACCTTCTGTTTTGCCTATCCAGTCTAGTTTAAGTCCAGTAAGCTTTCAAAATGAAACACTATATTGTATGGCTCTAATAATGTCCTGTAAATAGCAGCTACTTCATATTGCATTTAGAGCTGCCTTATACTTGATGAAAATACATATGCTGATGTGACCCTTACTTACTAATATACACTTTTTAATTCAAATATCTTTCTTTTGCAAATGAGCTCTTCCTGTTCTCTCTTGGCCTCGGTACTAATTCTCATCTTGCATATTACTGTTCCTTCTAAAGCAATTATTGCTTACATGCTGTGCTGTACTTGCTGTAACAAACATTTTCATATGGGATATAAAATAAAATAAAGCTAGATATTTAAAACTTTGCATTAGCTAGAACTGCTTAGAGAATCCTGGTTTGTTTCTTCTTCAATTCTGTCTTCCTTTTGCTTCCCATGTTTTACCTATGAAAGCTGCTGAGTCTGAATAGCCTTTGCTAACCTTGTCTCTTTTCCTAGTACTTGGAATAATATGACAGGGTTAGGAGGTGGGTGATGGCACTCAGTAAGACTTGGGAGTGGATGAACTCACAGAGAACGTGATCCTGTTGGTAGAAATGCAGCCTGCGTTATTTTAAATTAGTAAGTCAGCTACAGAAATTCCTGTTGTCAACACATGACCCTTTGAACTCTCTGTGCTATGTAGAGCCATGGTGGCACGATGGGAGAGCACATGTGAAGCTGCCTATATTGCCAAAAGATCATGTAATTGTGGTGGTTTCAAATGTGTTGGCTGTCCTTCCGTTGCCACCTGCTGTCCCTTCATCTGGCACATCCTTTTCTCACATGGCCATGTGGTCTCACACCATGGGTTGGCTGTGCCATTGCAGCCCCGTAAGCTGCGCAGCTCTCCTGTGAGCCGAAGTGTAAGCTGGCATGGAAAAGGAGAAAAGGAAAAAAGGAAAAGGATCAGGCTTTTTTCATCAGCGTCACATCCTTGCTGGGTACAGCTAGCGGGGAAAGGGAGGGGAGGGATAAAGTGGTGAGGAATGGCAGCTGTTCAGCCGAAGTGCTGCTCTCACTCTGAGCGGTGAGGCCGTGGTGTTGGAGCACATCAGCCAGCCGACTTACTGCCGGCTCAGGCGTTTCTGTGCACAGCTTCAGATGCTTTTGCTGTTTGTGTATGCTTTTAACAAAGTGAATGTCTTTTCATCATGTAGTTGGGACTGCTCAGGACCACGTGCGGTTGGTGACCAGCTCTCTGCTAACAGGTTGCAACTTTTGAACAGGCACCAGACAGAAACCGCTTCCCATGTGCAGTCCCTGAGGAGCCACCATGCCACCTGCTCCTGGGATGGGATCTTCCTGGCCCGGGTGGGTTTCTTTAGGGATGAAAACAGGAAGAAGTATGTGAGGGCAGGTCTTGGTGAAACGGTTACCAAGAAGGGGGAATAAAGCACAAGGAGGGTAGGGCTCTCCTGGAGGCATTCAGGCTGTGCTTGTGGTGTTATGAGACCCATTGGTGCTCTTCAGCACTTGGGGGAGCTTATGGCAGGCCCCAGGAGGCACCACAAAAAGAGACGGGCAGGGGAGGTGTATTTCGTGTGAATTTTGACTTTCCCCTCAAGCTCTTTCTAAACAGAACAAGAAGAACAAAACCTTTCCCCCCAAATGTTTCTTCATAAAAGGTGTAAAAACAACTGCAAACCTTTTTGTGTTGTGCAGATAATTCAGAGGGCACCTTAAACACCAAATTCAGTTGTTTGAAGTTATTTTTTGTTGAAGTTGTATGTGTGCCTCTAAAATTTTTAGGTGCTTGGATATTTGTTTAACAAAAGAGCTTGTTTTCTCTGAGCTAAACTAAATACCCAAGATTTGAAAGGAGTTCTTAGGCAAAAGAGCCACCTTCTCATCCCAAAGACTAATTACTGAGGCCTTCTGTTTTCTCAGGAGTCTCATCCTCTTAGAATACATATTGCATTTTCAGAGTGCATTTCCTTGCTCAGAGTTTCTCTTGTTGAGATTAGCTATTGTAGTGCTGTCACCTACCCTGCAGGGTTGCTCCTGCTTGGCTGCACAGGGGAGAAAAGGGGGAAATTACTGCAGCTCACAAAGATGCTTTGCCCTAATTATGATTCTTACATTGAGGGGCGATGGTCCACCCCAGTGCTGACCATGGGAAAGCATGCATTTGCCAAGTGTGCACTCCTGGAGATCCAGGACAAGCAATGATCTGTACTCAGGTGTAAAGAAAATTTCTAATTCAACTACTCCAGGTGTCAGTTTGATCATTTTGTTTCTGGGTTTGTTTTTGTTTTTGTTTTGTTTTGTTTTTGCTCTTGCAAGTATTTATGTTTTTTAAGGGAGGCAGGTGTTATTCCTTACAGGACAAAATGACTGAAGTTTCATTTTATTTGGTTAAGTAAAAATAGGACGTCAGTGCATGTGCATGCTACTTTTGGGGCAGTCAGAATTGCACCCACTGCATGGCCTTGATTACACTAAGGGAACAGAAGGACTCTGGTTTTTAATTTTCACAATTTAAGCACAGTAAAATGCTGTCAAATAAGGTCCATCAAGATCCTGCAAGTTTGATGAGGCCCTTTTCTTCTGTTATTTTTCCTTGCTAAGCTGCTTGGTCTTCCAGTGGCCTCCAAACTTTTGCATGCTGTGAAGTAACGAAGCAGAACATTAAATCTTTTAAATCCTAAGGATGCCAGCAATCTACTGAGCATGTCACAGTGCTGTTGTAAGTGAAGAATGCTTGTGTGTATTCTCTACATTGTAATCCCCTGAGTGTGAAATTAGATCTGGTACCAGTTTATTTTTCTCTTCTTTAATTCTTTTTCATATCAAATATTAAATGTACTTTAATCACCCTATCTGTTTCGGGGTATATAAAGCAAAGGATTACTCTTTTGGTAAGTAGGTTTTCAACTTCTTTTTTTTTTTTTTAGTAGCACAGCTTAATAATAAAATTTATATGGAATAAAAGATGATGTGAAAAATTATAGGCTCCCCCCTTATTTTTACATAATGTAAAAATTATGCCTACAAAATGTAGGCTCCTTTTGAATGTTTATTAATGTCAGCCCTCTGCATCTGTTTTTATACTTTAAAAATCTGCTTTAGTAGCATATGGCCTTCTTGTGATCAAAGTTGGGCTTAATGAGTGCTTTCAAAACATTAGTTTGCTAAACATAATGATAATACTGTATTGACTTCAAGTTTCAGTAGTACAGTACTTACAGTGTCTTCAATAGTTATCCTTTACTGTGTTTCTGTTGATCACAAGTGTTAACTCACAAGTATATTTTTTTTCCTTTTTCCCTCCATCTAATCTAGTCAGTACATTTTTTTATATCTGTGTCTTCAGCTGTAAAATGAGACTAATGCTTACCTGGCACATCGTGGAGTAATGTGCAACTGGTTAGCGTCTGAGATTTAGGAAGGGGCCAGGGGAGCAGGGAAAGTGTGTGAGTGACTGATATTTAGTAGCTCTCACGGATGTACAGTTATCTGCAAGGATGAAAATATGTAGATGACTGAAAAGGCATGAATGAGATTGAATTGAATTAGTTTGAACAAAGAAATTCAGTGGTACAGATGGCTTAAAGAGCTGAAATTGCGCTGTGCTCACCAGCATGATGAAATCCTTACTTGTGATATGGGAAACCCCTGTGTTGTGAAGAATGGAGAAAGTTCAGGTTCCTTTATGGAAAACTGAGCTACTTAGGAGATGTTCCTCCAAGGAGACAGCAGGTAGTGCTTTTTGTAAATGTGGTTTGAGTTTGCAAATCTCTTGTGAGTTAATCTGGAGAGAGAGTGGATGGTCAAAGGGAGGCAACTAGGGCCATTTCTGGATACAGGCACTAGTTGGGGAAATAAATAATGTTGATTCTATGTAAAACAGATTTCTAGTCCCTCTTTATTGCAAGTATATTTAAATAGGGGATTATATTTTTTGCATTTAGTTGACCAAAGAGAAGAAAGGACTTGCTTTCATGCTTGTAAAAGAACCAGTTGTCCTTGCTGTTGAGAATACTGTTGCTCTTCCTCCGAAAATGAAGCTAGTTTAAAAAAAATTGTCTGACCATACACAATGCACAAGGTCTGGTGCTGTAGAGAAACATGCGTATTCTTTGCTTTAAGTGAATAAATTTATTCACTGACTTATTTTCAGTGAGGACTGTAATGCGGTGAAGTTGTGAGGGACTTCGTTGTAATGAATCCTGGAACAACAGGATTCATTGCCCTACTTAAGGTAAGTCAGGTAAGACTGTGGAAAACTTAAACTTCCTTTTATACTGATAAACTCACAGGAGCTGCAGACTAAGAGTAGCAAAGAATGAAGATTCTTTTTTCTTTAAAGCTGATTTGCAAAAATATTTTCATGCCTTTTGAAACACTAAGTAAGAGCTTTGATTATTCACAGATATCCTTGTCTGAGACCAATCCAAGCTGCCTTTATGCTTGAAGTCTTCTGTAATTCTGTTCTGTGACTGGGTAGGTCAGATGCAGCATTTGTTGAAGTTGCATACTTTGCCTTACATGTTTTTAGTGAAAAGTACGAACACTTGAAATGTTTGAATTTCCTTTAAGCATCAGCACTCTGGGCTTTCGCTTCCATTCTCTTTAATCAGGGTGAGTATGTCTGAAAAACTATGCTGACATGGCAGTTATTGTCCACATGACAAATATTTACATTGTGCTGCAAAATCAAGGAAAGCTCAGGCAAAAATTTCATTGTTTGAGATTTATTTGCCATATAGGTGTGTGTAGTTTCAGGATGCCGTTGCATCCCTTGTTTCCTGGAGAACCCTGCGATACAACAATCGCGGCATTTTCCTCCTGTGCAAAACTTGATGCTGTTAGCTGTGCTTTTCTGGCTTCTAGAGGTGTTTAATGAAGCCTTCTCTTTAAAATCCTGTGAGAGATATAGCAAGATCAGAGTGGAGCAGACCCTCCTGTTTATCACTTTCCTTGCAGGGAGAGTCATTCAGCCGCCGTGCTGAATCCTTCCCCACCGCCCGGTGTGGCTCACAGCATTTCATTTGCCTGTGACCTTTCCTGTGGGAGCTGTTGTACTCACGTTGGTCAGTGTAGGTCTTACTCACACTTAATAAAGGCAGGTCCTTTGATGCTGTGGGCACAGTTCTGGATGTGAAGGCCCTGGGCTGCAATGATTTGGTCACAGTTAAAGCTTAATGAAGTCATGCATGTTTGCTCATTTGCTGCCCAAAAGGCTTGGTGAGAACTTGTGTATGCCTTTGTGTTACACATATCTCATACTCAAGATATAACTTTTGTTTTAAAATTGAGCAAGGAAGTGTGGTGGAAACCATCTTCCATGATCTCTAGGATGTATTTGTTTCAGTGGGACACTATCTACATAGAGAAAAATTCATTATTCAAAAAAAAAACCCAGGTCAGCCAGGTGCAAGAAACTCTGTATGTCTGCTGTGATTTATAATCGAAACAATTTTATATTAAGAACTTGATCTAAAAGACTTTGACAAGCTTTCCTTCCTCCATTCTGAGGCATTTAATGATTTTTTTCGGTGAATACAGTAATAAGCTTGTTGACTGGATGAGTCTTCCAAATCTCATTACAATACTATTTTAACTGGAAAATGAAGGAAAAGCTGTTATAACCAGGGGCAAAAGCAGATATGAAAGAAGTGAGAATCCTCAGAGGGACTCCATCCCTTGCTGGAGTGGCCTTTGGTATGCGCTTTAGCAACACATTTAAATTATTCATACAAAAAAATTTCAATGTAAGTAATAACCATTCAGTGCTTTTTCAATAATCTTCTTCTGAAGAACAAGAGCTTTTAAAAACCTGGTAGGTTTTGAGACCAGATTTTGAAGCTCTTAAAAGAAAAATTGATCTTAGATAGATGTAGTCTAATAATATTGAGAACTCTGGTGCCTTCCAGTGATCACAACTGCTTTAGAAACGCTTAGTCTAGTCTTGCTTCTGTTAAAAATAATGAGAGTTTTGCCACAGGCTTCAGTGGGAGCAGGCTATGTCTGTTTAATTATCTGAGCTTAGCTTCACTGAAGTTTGGTAGCAATTGTGAAGTAAAGCACAGGCACAGAGTCAGAGACCAGAGAAAAATCCCGGCCCCATGGAAATGCTCTGTCTTCCACTTTCCTCACAGAGCTTTTTAATAACCTATTCATCTGAGATAACTGCTGTTGTGTAGTTTTCTCTGTTTGTAAAGTGGAGGAAATAATACCACAAATCGTAAGGTGGTCGTGGGGCTTCATGTATTAATAATCTCTAATGGAGTGTTGATTGTCTTGGTTGAAGCATGATGTGGGTGTGTAGATAGACTGAGTCTCTTGCAAATAATAAAGTTGTCTCCTCCCTACATACTGATTCACTAGTGGAAACACAGCAGAAAATAATCTCATTTATTAAACAAAGGCATATTTATGCAGGTACCAATTAATTCTTTTAAGGTATCTGTAGCTGGATGGTGATTTCAGACAAGGGTGTCTCCTCCTTGATGCTCTTAATGGTGTTTTTCTTTTGTATTTTTTTTCCACCTACTGCAGGAAATTAAAGAGTCGTAGGCCTGCCTTCATAGCATGTTCATGTAGTAGTATATGCTGTGTTTCTTTGTGGAAAATGCCATGCTGTCACACACAAATGGTGACAGGTGGTGCTGGCTGTGTTGCATCAGATCACTCCTGTCGGAGAAGATGAACAAAGATGCCAAAGCATAGCCGTGGTTATCCCACCAGGGGTGCACTGTTGGGAATGCGAGGCTCAGAAGTGGGTGTATAACCTGCCCCTTGCTCAGTGCCCAGCCTGGGAGCTCTGCTGAGCTTCGGTGTCAGTCATGGGAGTTTGAGTGAGCCTGCAAATCTTGGGCTTCAGTCAGGACTTCCCTCAACCTGTGGTGAGATGCCACTCCACCCCATGTCTCACCACAGCCTTTCTCTGTGGCTTTGAAGAGGGCAGTTTGGAGGAAGTCCTGATTGATTTTTTTGCTTTACAGAGCTGAGATTTAGTATGCAAGTTATGAGACCCATAGAAATCATCAGCCAGCCCTTGCATCCCTTTGATGACATGCTGTGGCAGCACTGTGGAGCAGTGCTGCGGTGAGACCTGTATATTCTACAGTCCTGACAGACATAAGAAGTGTTTTCAGCATCTCTTTGCTTTAATGTACAGCCTATGAGCAAAGGCAAAGTTAAATTATATGGGTGATGCAAAGGTTTGTGGCAGTGCTGAGTTATATCTAAAAGAAGACGGTAGGAATTGCTACAAGATGGTTTAATGTAGGCTGTAGGTCAGCAGCAGCCTAAGAAAACCTGTCTGTGAACTGAATGGTGTCTCCTCCTCTACTGTGGTCCCACTCTCCGTTCTTTGGTGAGCGATTTCAGTAAGCAGACAGAAACAAAACCCATGGGATGACACAACAGAAAAAAAAAAAGATTATTTTCTGTTGGGTAATGGGCTCAGGAGTGGAGGGCTGTGATGCTGGCAGACAGCAATTAGATCGGCTTAAGCTGCACGAAACTGGGGCCTCGAGGCTTCCTTCTGCTTCATCTCTTGGCTGTAACTAGCTGGTCTCTGCTCCGACTGCAGCGGGGTTTGCAGCAGGAGCTGCCTGGGAGGGGGTCAGTGCCAGCGCAGCTCCTGGAGTGCTGCAGCTGGAGCTACATCTCTGCAGCTGGCCAGTCGTTTTCTTCTCTTGATGGGCTTCAGTGGGAAGTGAGGAAAATTTGGGGCCTGTTTTGAGCAAAACCTTTGCCCCCGTGCCTGTTGTTGTGCCCTCGTCGCGCTGGCGCACGTGTGTTTGTGATCGCAGGGAGAATCAGACGGCAGTGGAGAGGATGGAGACTTGCCCACAGAAGGTTTGGTTTGCTTTATTTGACTTTGCCAGGTTATTTTTCGGCCGGATCAGCTGCTGGGGCTGGGTGTGTGTGGGGCCAGCCGTGTCCTTTGCCCGGCGCAGGGAGAGCTGCTGCCAGATGTCAAACCCCAGCTTTGGAGTTTCCTGCGCTGCTCTAAGAGTCGGTGTAATTTGTTCGGGCTTCCCTAGAGAAAGCCGTTTGTTATGGAAACTTAAATGTAATAACGTTGCTTGACTAATTCCTCCCTCGTTAACCATGTGATGTGCCACAGGGAACTATGTGATTCCATTTCCCCCCGAGAATGCTGTATTTCAGTAACCTGCGAGGCTGTGCTAACGCTCTGTCTCTATTCCAGTAGCCTGGACCGAAGCATTTATTGAAGTTGTAGAGACATGTTCATATCCAGTAAAATTTTCAGCTTTGCACTTTAATAAGAATACTTTAAAATATTTTAAGGTACTTTGAACTAATCTTGATGGAACACAGCTTTATTATTTTGTTAAAGCTCAGTGTCACCGTGTCTCATGCAATGTAAGTTGCTGTAGAAAAGTGAATATCTCCTCTTACTTTTAAAGCAAATGTCTTCATTTAGTTGTGGATAAATGCTAGATTTATTTTTTCTAAATATATGTATGAAGCAAAAAAGAGGGAACAAATACATAAATATGTGGAGTTGCTCTGTAGTTGCTTACTACAAATGTATTTATGCCTTAGACATCACTAAATGAAATGCCCTCCTTTTACAAGTGTACTTATTATTATCTCTTCATGTTGACATGGATGAGTCAAATCCGAGTTCAGTGGTAACTATATTCATTGGAAAAATTGGACAATATTAGTCTTGATGTTTCCCCTTATAATTATGGGAAATACATGATCTTATTTGTGGTACTGGTTGGCTACCCATACATCTAATAACTCTAATTGTTACCTAGAAGGAAAACAGAAAGATGGGGTTTTCTGGTGCTGCATAAATTTCTTTAGAGCTTGGTAATGATTGCAATGAACGTGCATTTTTGAAGAAGATTAAGTAAACAAACAAAAAATAAAAAGGTCAGTTGGCAGGCTGACAGCTTGCTAGAGTTTCTGCTGACTCTTCCGAGTTTCCACTGCGATCGCCCTCCTTTGAAAACAGGACAAACGGGTTCAAATTTATCTGGCTGGGCTGTCTAAATTGGCCGCTTTTCACTGTCACAGTAAATGAATTTTGATTAAAGGGATGCTTTGAGCAAAGGTGGTGACGGATCTATGCTGTGCAAAGCTTTACCTGGTGACCTGAGTGTCTAGGCCTGGCATTATTTTATATTTAGAAGGGTGCAATTGACTACAGCAGGAGCAACTGAATGTTTTAATAAAAACTGTGCAGCATTTATAATTATGCAGTTAAAGGCCACATTTTGGTTTATGGATGAAAACTTTACAGGGTTTTTGGTGTGTATAAAAGGTCAGAGTCCAAGTGCACAGATTCTAACCTAAGTATTTGTCATTTTGAGTGCACAATACATTTTAAACCAAGCGTAAATAACATCAGAGAATGCTGCTGAGTAAACCTAAATCACTGAACCACTTTAACAAAGTAAATAATGAAAAAAAGGCAAAGACTCTCAACTCCCTGCTTTTTAAGCAATACTAGTGAACGGAACCTGTACCTGGAAGACTTCAAAATTCAGATTTACAATACAATCAAATGAGTGTCTGTTCTCATACTGCCTCACTCCAGATGGAGGAAATTTATAAATTGAAGTATAACTAAGAACGCCTTTTAAAATGGGATTTAATATTTCACATGTTCCAGGAGCAGCATCTCTTTTTGGATGACCTTTTTGTTAGCTGCTTTGTAGTTGGGACGTTTACTACTGGGTAGATTTAAATAGTCTGCAATATTTAAAAGGAATGGAAAGTGTATGAATCTGTGTATATGTATAAATAGATATAAGCAGATGTCTGATGGGAGTAATTTCCTGCAGAGAGAAGATGCTGACTGAATGCACTCCAGTCTTGCACCTGGATTTTTTTTTTTGTGTGCGTGTGCTTGTATGTGTTTTACAGAACATCAAAAGCCTTTAATGAAGTCATCTGTCTATTGATAGCTTTCATATAAATTTAGAATGTTAAAGAACCTACCATCAATTGGTATGGTAAGGTGCCCATAGCATTTTCTTTCTCAGTGGCAGTTAAAGCAGTTTAATTTATATTAGTAAAATTGGGCGATTTTAAGTTCCTTATCTGTTGCTAGTAACTGTTTCACTTGATGTTTTTGTTTGGAGTAAACCTGAGTTTTGGGGTTTACTTTAGGGTCTGAAAATGAAATACTTCTCTCAGTTCTCCAGACAGGAGATTTTCAGGCACTAGACTGTGGAGTTTAGCTGGCTTAGGTCACCTTATATGCAAAGACTATTTTAAAGCAGGAAATTGCTACATTTGGGAATTTTAAAAATTTGTGTTCCTTTCAGGACTAGTATAACGCTCATGAAAGTTTGGATGAATGTGTGGGTAAAGAGAATTGTTTTGCAGTTTGTCCAGGTACTGTATGCGTTTGCTGCCTTGGTAACGCTGATATGAGACCAGGTAAGGGCCAGAAGAGATGACAGGGATGGAAAGAAGGCAGTGTGCCTGCAGTGACTCTGGCTGGAGAGGCAGCCAAGTGCACCATTCCGTGGGGAGGCTGGCCTCTGCAGCCCTAGGAGAGGTACTTGCTTCCCATTCAGAGTCCACAAGCAGATCCTGTGTTTCTATTACAGTCTGTCCAGATTTAAAATCCCTGGAGTTCCTCAAGCCTATTATTTGGTAAGAGGACAGGCTATTTTTACATGCAGTATGTAAGGCCAAGAGTATTACAAGAAAGTGTTGGTATGTGTAAAAAAAAAACCCCAAAACATATGATTGAGCTTATATTTAATGCCTTTTTGTGAAAAGTTGTTTTGAAAAAGCATTCATATTGCATCAAATCCAGGTTTCAAGAATGAAGTCCAAGATTCTCCAGTTACTGATGAGTTTTGTACATGGTGCTATTGTAATTTTTGGAAGAGAAGCAGGAGTGACTTCATTTGAATCAAGGGGTATGGCTTTTTTCCACCATCTCCTGGAACTGGTTTGAGAGAAACACATGTACTCTGTATCCTTCCACAAAACTACCGAGGGTCCACATTTACAAAGCCCTCATTAAAATGTGCTAGTCCTTCTCAAATAAGCAAAAACAAGAAATGAATTGCCAAGTTTATAAAACTATATGCTCTGCTCAACAACACTGTCTTTCTCTTTAGCATGGTGTATTTAAAAAAAAAAAAAGCCAGTCTGGTTGACAGTTTCTAGGAATATTCCAGGCCCTAGTACCAGAAATCTGTTCATTTTATTTACATTAACTTGCCCCAAAGGGGAAGAAACATGCAGCACAGTGCTGTGTTAGCCTAGCCATGCTTTCTAGTGCTTCTGCAGGTTGCAGCAGTAATTCTCCTGCTTATGGTCTCTGTAGAAAATGTGTTGATAACATGAGTGATCACCCTCAGGAGAAGTAACGGGTGAGGGGGATCAGTGGTGGGAGAATGGAGGGAATGGCTGGTTTCAAGAAACAACTGGCAGGTGGTGAAATGGACACTTGTTGGGGAGAATTTTTTAACCAGTGGTGAGGAGACTGGTGCAAATGAAGTTTCTGAGGGGCACAGGTTGAAGAATGAAGGCTGATGGACAGAGGTGCAGTTAGCTTGGAAAAACGATGATTTGTTTGTCCTCTGATATCTTCTCTTGCATATGTTTTTCCCCCCTTGCCGCATCAAGGGGGCTCAAGACATGTCAGCCTTGGGGGCAGTAGATACCTGAGAATTTCAGCTTTGGTTGCAATGGCTCTCTGCTGGAGAGCAGATTTTATCTCCACAAGAAACTTGATTTTAGCGTCATCTTTGTGTTCCTTTGCATGGACTCGAGCACTTCTGGGGGAGGCCAGCTGTGTTCGGTGAGCAGGCTGCTGGCTGCACTGGTGGCACAAGGGGAACGCTGACAAAATCTGTATCACCTCTGGTTCATTTATAGGCAAGGGCTTGTTGGCAACTGTGGCAGGTAAATGAAACTGTGCAACATCTTCCTTAGCTCACGACAGGGAGCCCGTGGACCATGGGGCCCTGCAAGTGTCTTTCCCTGTAAATGTGCCCCGAGTGCTGGTAAAGCAACATTGGGCTGTTCCTGAGAAGTAGAGGTAAGGCCATACTGCTGAGAATTTAGCAAATGGAATATAATAAAAACCAGGCTGAAATGACATCATTCTTTTCTGTTTCATAAGCACGCGCTGCATGTGTGGACAGTGCACAGATGTTTTGCTTTGATAACTTGCTGTGTAGGTTTATGGCCTTGGAATGTCGATAATTAAAGATGTTGGTTTTATTTTGAACTGCATTGAATTCTGTGGAAGCATGTATTGAACTTTAAGTTACATGCCTACAATTTTTAGGATGTTTTAGTCATAAAAATTGAATACTTTATTACTTAGTGTTTTAAGTTTTTTTAATTTTTATTACTCATCCTCTTCCATTTTTCAGTTGCTAATTGTTTCCAGACATTTTTTCACTATGAGGAAGACCTCTGTCAATGTTTTCCTTTTGTTTAATTTCTTTCTTTCCTTCTTTCTTTTTTCCTTTGTTTTAAGTGCAATGTGTAGGGAGGTGTTTTGATTCCATCCTCTTGCTAAAAAGTCAGAGCAGTAAACTTTGAACTCATGATGTTTTTTGCCATCAGGATCTCCTGCCACTGGTATCTGGAAAAAAGAAAAAAAAAGAAGAAATCTCTGGAGAATTTTCTAATGGTTTGTCTTAGTTTACGCTTGTATTTCAGACTCGACTCTATTGTGTCTAAGAGCAGGATTGATACAGGCTGCCTGAAACTGCTGATTGCTAGGGAACAGCTTTGCTAGACGAACAGAACACATTCTGTAGGTTTTTCCCTTTTATGGTCTCCGTTACAAATATTTTTTTTTAGCTTCAGTATATTTTAGTGAAGTATTCTGCTTTTAAATAGACATTCAACATATGTGTGTCTGCTTTAACAAAGGGCCAACAAGCCATACATCAGATCAAAAAATCATTTTTCAGTTTGACTGTGTAATCCTACTAAATGGAGTTTATTTTTCCTTCTATGTCTTTCCTCTTGTTGCCAAAGTTCCTGTTCCTTAATATTATCCCCAAGTTTCCTGAGAACTTCCCAGTTCCCAAGACTAGGGACCCTGTTTTGGTCTTCTGTGTTGATGATTCAGAAATGCCATAAGTCAAGAAGAGGAAATTAAGCAGTAATATAGATATAGTGGAGATGGTAGCAGACTGCGTCAGCTGCTGTCAGACTGACAGCAGAACATAGCTTGTGTTTCTTTAGCCATGATTTGTGTTTCAGAGCACTGAAAGGGATCATTAAAAAGGAAGTTTTTCACTTTATGTCATATGAAGGCTGTGCTGAGTTCTCAAAAACTCAACAACAACAAAACAAACAAACAAAAAAAACCCTACCCAAAACAGAAAAAAAAAAAAAAAATCACAAACCAAAACCAACCCATGTTCAAATGCCCCACACTTGTAAAATCTTTGAAGGCAATGAAGCTTTAGGTCAGATGCCTTACGTGGGTGAGGGAAATACTTCTGTCTTCTGTCCCCAAATTGTGTCATCTTTCCTGTGGGCAGGGGATCGTCTTCATCCTTCTGATGGAAACATCAGCTCTTGTTCTGCTGATTGTCTTTTTTCTTTCAAATCTTTATTAGCAGACTCCTATGTTGTCCAGCACTCTCATCATTGTCTTCCTTTGCATGGCATAAGCATGTTTGTTTGTTTGTTTGTTTTTAATGTTCTAAACTATTGTTTAGTTCAAGTTCCAAAGCATTATTTTGGTTTAAAGGAATTATGATTTGTTTTGAGTAACTGACTCTTCTGCACTACTTATCTCTTGACAGCTGTCTGTTCATTTGATCATAATGGAAAAGTTATCTGGGCTACACATCTTGTTTTCAAGGCAAACCTATCAATTAATGGCTTAGTTTATTAAATTTCAATTAAAATATTTTCAGTATACCCTGATTTATATAGTCAGTCATTAAAGCTGCTTCTTTCTGACCCCTCTTAATATATTGGCTTAATTTTTTCTAAGAAAGGACAAATGAAAATGTCGGTGTATAGCAAACAAAGGTCACTTGACTAAATTTGTAGGCATGTTTCATCTGTAGATACAAAGTGTTAAATGTTGAACTTAGTCCCTTCTTGTTTTTCCTGAGAATAAAGTAGCTTTTTTTGGAAGCTGGTCTGTGAACTCAGTAGTAACCTGTCTCTTAGAAGAAAATAAGGAAATATGAATAGGAAATTTTTCAGTGGGACCTTACAGTTTAATCTTTCACATCATGCAATATAAAAATTGGAAAGCTCATTTATTGGTGAATTGGCTTGTCAGTGACTGAATTTTTAGTCTTATGGTTTTGTCCTAAATTCACTGCCGATGCAGGAAAAATGAAATGGGAGAGGCAGAAAATAGATGGAGTACAAATCTTGTGACAGTAATTGATAGCTAGGTGGAGGCATCCATCCAGAGCTGCCTGCTCGCCTTTATACACACCCAGCTTCGTGTGATTGAGAAAGAGATCTTACACAAAGCTAGTAAAGAAAGGGAGGGAGGTGGACTTGCTAGTGACAATCTCACTCTGGTCATCTCAGATGTTGCTTACTTTGTGCTTAACAAAAAACAACTGTGGAGTTGCTCTTTTCAGAATAAGAGCTTTTTAAAGTTTGGGTTTTTTTTAAAGTTTGAATAAAATCTGAGTGTACTCAATGATGAAACTTTTTAAAAACTGAGATCAGATTTTTAGTAAACTCTCTGAGTAAAATAAGCACTGTAGGATAGGATTTTAAGTTTCATTAATTATTGAGCGAAGTATTTTTAACCACTTGTGATAATTTTTGGCTGTGGTTTTTTGTTATTGGTTTGTACTGGCTAAAGCCTTTACAGCCATATGGAAAGATTTCTTACTTATTTTCATACAGCTGCTGCTTCAGTTCTTGCTTCTCTTCTAACCCTTGGGATCTTGCAGTACTTTTGTTAGTGTGCTTGTTCTCACTACTTGGAGGTGAGTTAATTACTTAACAAGCTACTTTCACTACTAAGGGTGTGCATCCAATTATCCAATAATGAAAAGCCTGTATTTTTTCTTGCTTCCACCCTGATGGGGCATTACCTTGACAGGAGTTAAAATTATTGTGTGTAGGCATTCAGCACCCTCCCCAGAAAAGCATCCCTTATCCTGTTCTAGCTGCATTCCTGCAGTCTAACTCCTTCCATTGCAGAGAATCTGGCTAAGATTTTCCCACGTGTAGAAGTGGGTTTAAGCAAAGCACTCAGGATCTTGAGCTTACCGCCCAAAAAATTGTGAAATATGGAAACAAAAAGCGTTTTTAATACCTCTTGGGGTTTGAACTTTTATGATGTTTAGGTTGTGTGAATTTCTGCATCCCTCAAATTAAATTTAGAAATTTTTACTTTCCTTTGAAGATAAAAGATATGACTCTTGCCCAGATACGTGACTCCCAAGAACTGGGATGTGGGAAGAAGCAGCACAAATATGATTCACCCTGAATTTTGCAGAAATTGGCAGTGCTGTGAAAGGTGTGAGGGAATGGTGCACATGGGTGCTGCTTCTCCCCACAGCCTGCATGCAGAGTGGCTCTGTGGTTGCTCTGTGCTATCTTGCCTTCCTTGGCTTAGTTTCCCACTTGTGCTATCCTGGGAAGCTGCATAAGGAGAGGGAGTGATATTGGATAGAATGTTTGATGAGATTAAAGATATTTTCTCATGTGTCAGTTTGTGGCTCTGACTAACAGTGTCTATGACTGGAGAAGAAAGCAGTCATTACGGAGAAGCTGTGGGATGAGAAGGGAAGGTAGGAAGGAGGCCAGCCTCCCTGCAAGGAGACGGCAGACCCAGTTTTACAGGCAGAACCTGTAGGACAACTGCAGATGAACCTCTGGTGAAGACATGCAAAGGCAACAGCCCTCTCTAAGCTTAAAACTAGCTGTTAGTGCCTAAAGGATGAGTGTCTGCCCAGTGGACCTGCTGCTGAAGGCTGGGAGGGTATTTCAGGATGCATCTTGAGCTGTTTTTCCGAAAAGGGGCATGTGCATGTTACGTGCTTTGGTTGAGGAGCGAGCTCGTGTGCGCGTACCTCAGCTGCAAGGCAGTGCCATCTCTTTTCCATCAGAGCTGGAATGCCGGGGATGCCTGTCCTACCCTCACTCACATGACTGACTTGTCTTCTTGGTTTTTTTTTTCTCTCCTTGCTTACCATTCTAGCACAGAAATGTATTTCTGCCCTGCCTTGTACTGGCTTTCTACAGTATGGTCTGAAGCTGAAGGTTTCCATGAAAAATCAGAAGTGTTGAAAACCAAGTAGCAGACAACAGCATTGTCAAAGAGGCCTGGAGTTAAAAAATTTGTACAGGAAACAAGTTTCTCTGGAATTAAGGTGGAAATACACTTCCACTTAATTTCAATGGGCTAACAAATTGTCATGTTTATAGTTGGCTGACAATGCAGAAATAACTCATGAACCAAAAGAAAAGTTTACTTCAGACGATGGCTCTCAAATTATTTACCTTGGCTTCATCCTTCCCTGAATTTGGGAGAACATAATAATGTTTCCCTCTCTTGATCCCTGTCTTGGCTGGTTGCTGAGATGCTTTTGGATATAATTCTTAGCATAGGAGAGAACTTCCAACATAGCAAAACTGATTGCCAAACCTAAAAAAAAAGAAAGCCGGCATCCAGTAATGACATTCTGGAGATCCTGGATGCCATGTGCCTTTTCTGCCATCTCAATGAATTTTCCACAAATTTTTATGAATTGTTTTGAGTCTGTTTTGGCGATATAATTCACATGAATGCTTTCAGTGCTCTCTTTGCTCAACCCTGACCTCACTCCTATGGAGATTTTTTTATTTTTTCCTGTGTTGAAAACTGCCAAAGACTTCAGGCATCATTTTCCCACACAGTGAAAATAAAGCACTTAAAAAAAAAAACTCGCACCCAAAACACCACTCCAAACAGATTTTCCCCCAAAAGAACAGTTCTGCTTGAAAATCAAAGTTGGTTGTTTGGTTAGGTTTGGTTTTGTTGTTTTTTTTTTTACTTTGAAGTACTGTGCTTACATCTTCTTTTCCTTATCAATACCCTGAATTTGTTCACCAGAGAACTGGAGAGTTTGCAGGACTCCTGGACAGCTGTAGCCTTGGGGGTACAGCAGCTTAACTTGCTGCACCCTGCTTTAACAGGAGTTCCTGTTCTTTCAGTGCTCATGTCCACCCTTCTCCTTCAGGTTACAGTGTCCTTGGTTGTGCTGACACAGCTGGTTTGGGGCCATGAGTTGGCTCGCTGCAGTGATTTAGATGAAATCCCAGCATTTCTGGGAGGCCAGGGTTGCAGTGTCACAGTATGTGGGGCAGTGCCTGAAGCAGCAGTGCTTGAGCAGGATGAGCCCAGCTGAGGTGCAGCCAGAGGGCTGGGAACGACGGGAGCTTGCTTTCCTGGCTTTTCTTGAGAGCAAGAGAAAAGGTGCTTCATAATGCCCTCACCTCAGGGCAGATCCCACTGACTACCCAGGAGGGTGGGCTGCAAGCACTCTCCTGGTGAATGTTGTAAGGGGATTTTTTTGAGATGCTTGCAGTGACCCCTAAACCACCCAGAATTTGGGAGCCGTAAAGGAACTGCATTGTCATTTAGTTTCTTTATTAAGTGTTAAAAAGTGGCACACTTTTTTTTTTTCTTTTAAGACAAACCACGTAGGATACTAAGTTTGCAATCAAACTGTCTCTTTAGATGTCTTTTAAATATTGCTGAAGGATGCTGGCAGGTACCAAATATTTTAGCCAGTATGTGATATTATTTATTTATTCATTCCCCGCCTGAGTGACATTTAGAGCTGTCAATCAGTTGCATTTTGCTGGCCCTAAACTAAGCAGAATAACTCAGGATCCTGTAACCAGAGCAGCCCTTCATAAATTAAGGTCAGTTCACTGCTGTAACAACAGCCTGTAGAAACAGCCTCAGACCAAGACATCTTTTGTTAACCAGAGGAATATTAACTAGACTGGGAGTTCCTGAAAGTGGGTGGTTTCTACTGCCAAGCTCAGCAACGCTTTGTCATAATGAAAAAACAATACTGTCTGCAAGTAGGGATTGAAAGCGTCTCCTCACATCTGTTTGTCTAAGCTTGGGAAAAGGTGCCATTGGATGAGAGTAGCAAATCCTGCTGTGACTGTGCTTGTGCTTGAAGGGAAAGCTTTAAATGCCAGCAAATGGCCAGGCATCTTTCATGAAGCTAGTTTTAATTTATTTTTAGACTTGATTAATAGTTACTGCAATATTTGCCTTGCACATTTTTTAATAGAATGTTTAAAAAAACTTGTTTAATATGTGATCCCTTCTGTGTAATTGTGCTCTCATACAATGTCTTTGGTGAGAATGAACTAGCAGAGATTTACCCAGAATTGTTTGGAAGACACCAGTGTGGAAAGCAGAGATGATTCACAGTGCCTTGAAGGAAGAAGAGCTAGCAGTTAACCACAAAGCATGGCATTATCTCTATGCCAAAGCTGGCTGAGAGAGCCAGCATATTTTCCACTTCGCTATTTCAGGGGGAAAAAAGTACTCCAGAAAAATATTGGCTCTCTAAGCAATCTTGATAATCTCGTCAACTTGATGAGTTTAGAATAGGTGTAACATGGGAGGCATGTGAATCAAAAGAAGGTGGTAGTTCCCATCTAGAAACCATTGTTATTTTTATTTGATGAATAAATACATATGAAGCATTCTCATTTTTGGTGGATTCCTCTGGGCGAATAAACTTGGTTGCATAACAAGAATGTGGTACATGATAGATAGAGCACATGATTAGTTAATAAGTATTTCTGCATAAATTTATTTTGTACCTAATCCCATGTGTCTGCATTCTTATTTCTTTAGGAATATCTACATGGCATCTCTTTCTACTGCAGGCAGTTTGCCAGATGCCTGTAAATAAGGAATGTCTATTGCAAGTGAGATAATAAGTATCTCTTACTTCTCACTGTAATTTGTTTGCCATTTGCATTTAGTGATGTAGTGTTCTTGTTGGTGAAGGTGGCTTGACTTTACAGGCAGAATTACATGAAAAACACAGCTGTTAAATCTTCATTTTGATTTCATTACAATAAAAGTCTATCTTTTACCGTATAGAGTTGAATATTTTCTTTTGGGGAGCTGTTTGATTTAAATAAATTTGACATACACTGTTATGTCTAGTAGCCTTTACTTTCACTTACAGAGAAAATACAGTAAGAAAGGGGTTGGCTTCCATTTTGGCTCCTTCTTATTCTCATCGATCGCCTTCTGAAAGATGTAAAGACATATTATTGCTATGGTGCTGTGCTACCCTGGGACCTGGGCATGTTCTCCTGCACATCTACTGCTCCACTTCTTTTTGTGTAAGTGTAGAAGCTTGGGTATCCAGCTCAAGCCATGTTCCTTGTTTCTGCCAAGGAGAAAGTGAAAGACCTCATGAAATACTGGATTTAGCGTGTGGGCTGCCAGTTGTGCCAAAAGAAGAAAAAAACAATGGTGTAGATTGGAGCAGGATTTTGGCATTGGCCATAGGAGAAGTCAAGCTGAAGGGACACATCAGGATTGATACTTGGTTTCCAAGCATCTGAAAAGGAAGGTGTTGAAGAACCTATGTGATGAGGACCTTAGAGTTGCTTTCAGGCTGGCAGGGTAATCCAAGCTGATTATCTTGTGGGCAGGAAAAAGCACTAGGTGAAAACTAAGCCTGTAATTTAGTCCACCGGTTAACAATGAAATGTCTGGATGACTTCATTTAACAATGACGACTATCAAGGTGTGAATCTTCTTTGCCCTGATGAAACCACCTGAAATAGTGATTGGTGGTTGCAATTGGCTGTGAGAAGGCAGTAAGTCTGCTTTCTAAACTCTCCTGCTTGGGAGAAGTCGGTTTGGGGTGTTAGTATTGTGGGAGACATCCACTGAGCTCTCAGCAGATTAGGATCTGATGAACAAACATACTTTACACCTGTAATTTCAATAATATGTGACTTCTCTTTCACTTTCTACCCCTCCCACCCTGTATTTCAGTGAGTGCCAGAAGATGAGCTTTCTTTAGATACATAAACAAGATGATGCGGTGCAAATTACAGAAGATTGCAAAGCTTCGATTTAGTTTCTCTGTGCTGTGATTCAAGAATTGATACTCTTGGGTTTTCAACTGTGACTAAGCAACTGTTTTGTTGAGGCTGATTATTTCACATGCCAGTGGTTGAGAGGTAGCATCAGATTATTCCTGCTGCTAGTGAGAATGTCCTTATTTATCCTGTCTTCTCTTCTACTGAGAGTAACTTGGACTTTAATTTTCCCTCCTGTTCTCGCCTTATTTTGGCAGCTGATGAATGTGAACACTTCCTGTGTCTCAAATGTTTTATATAGGGCGGGCAACAGGCTCTGCAGGATTGGCCCTGCATATTATTCTTTTGTATTCTCAGGTTTTTTTCCACCTAGAAACTTCTGTTGGTCAGGGAAAATATTAAAGTGTTTCAGATTAAAAAAAAACAAAACATCAAGGTTGATTTCAGCTCTGTATATGGCAGAAGGAGAAATTGCAGGGAGGGAGAAGATTTTTCTTGTTGGTCACAGTTGGTGCTCCTGCTGAATATGTGGATGTGTACATATGGAGTGAGCACACGCACAGGCACTCCATACAGAGAGAGCACATACATAGGCCATATGTTCATTATTTTAGAAGTTTTGTTTTCTCTTGCATTTTCATCAAGCTTTTAACAGAGCTATTTTATTTGGGATTAAATATAACTATGTAGGACAGTAACTAAGATAGAAAGTCAGTGTTTTCCTCCTCACCCTCTGTGTGTCAGCAACATTCCTTGTGCTCATCCTCCGCCTAGAAATGAGTTTCTTTTAACCTAGAGCCTGTTGTCAGGAAGAGAGGAGATTGCAGCATTCTTCCAGGCGTGGTGGGGCTGGGTTTCATTTACACATTTTGTCCAGAGTTGCAACACACTCCTCTGTACTTACCATGTACCAGGCTTAGCTGGCATGTAAACAAAGCAATAAACTGAAAAAGCACTGCTGCAGTCCTGTACCTGTGCACACACATGCAAATGTGAGCCCTTTGTCTGTCTTCTGAAGTTCAGTATTTATGCATGTTTTACAGAAACAGTACATGCTTAGATTGGTTCCCAGAAGAGACTTACTTGGAGTTGCAGTAAGGTAAATAATTTTGCTGGTTTGGCTGTGAAATAATTTTGAAATGTGTTTTAAAGATACAGGACTGAAGACAAAAGGATGGGCGCAAACAGCATTTGTATGTATAGGAAGTAAGTTTCCTGTGGTTTATATATCAAACAGTGAGACGAGTTCATAACACTCGTATGAACTGTGTTTTCAGTGTTTGAATGGTCAGGTCTGCCCAAGTGTCTCACAGGGTTCTGGAGTTCCTTTTTAGCAATATTTGCATCACCAAATAAAATTTCATTATTGCAAATACCTAGTAAGGTTTATTAAATTGCATATTTTGTAATTCAAAGGGTATGTAAATACAAACAGGAAAAAAGTAAAGAAAATGAAGAATAAGGATTTCAGATGCTGATGGTTCTTCTCTTTTTCTTTAGCCACTGTCTCCTTTCTTGTTCTTTGTGGTTCTCTTATCTAGAAAAACATTTAGATTAGTGTGCTAATTAGTTTATGTTAACCAGCAGAGGGCTTCCACCTCAAAGCAAACAGCCTTATCCCTTCTGCAGTTTCCCTGGTATCCTCTTAATCGGAGAAGTGGGAAATAGATATTTATTTAGTTGTCTTAGGGTATTTCCCTGCTGGCAGAACAATCTGCAATTACATGTTAACTAATTTTTTTATACAGTTTGTTTTTAACTGGCTTCCAGTTACTTTCAATACAGCCATCAGCATTTCCACAGAAAACTTGGATGATTCAGTAGAAGTTTCCTGTGCTTCACCAAAGTCTTCTATTTCTAAATTTCTAATGTAACTGGTGTGTTGCAGTTTCTGTGCACAGTCAGGTATTAAGTGTTTCGAGCCTCTTCTTAGTATGAGCACAGCATATGCTGAGTAAAGTAGTAGGAGAGACTAAACTGATCTTACAATTTAGATTAAAGCACTGCAAGTTGGGTTTATAAACTCATGTGTTCATTGTAGAGTGTTCCCGAGCAAAGAGGAATACATGTGGATACAGGATATTACAAAAGCACACAGCTTTTCTGGGAGGTTGGAGTCGCGCTGTGAGACACGGGGTGGCTTCATTAGGAGCATCCTTCGTGCCAGCGGTGCGGGTGGGTGCTGGTGGAGTAAGGCTCAGTGCAGTGTGGCAGAGGAGTGCCGAGGTGCTGAATGCTGCCTGACTGCTGGAGCACCTCTGCAGTTTCTCTTCCCAGACTCTCTAAGTGACTTCCCGTGTTGATCAGAACTGTTGTTGATAACTTCTGGTGATTCAGTGAACAGATGAGTGCCTGGGGGGAAAAAGCCTGCAGTCTTCTCTTCAGACAGAAAACTTACTCCGTCTGCAAAAATTCCATACTTAGATAGTTAATCTTCCCAGCCTATCAGCACTTGGGATGCGTTGGCTAACAGTTGCGAGCAGAGTACTTCCCTGGCCAAGCCTCAGCTTTGGAAAGGAGGTGACCCTATGGTTAGGGGATTTTAAAAAAGATTTTGTGTTCTGAAAGCAAGAGCCCCACAACCCAGGAGAACGTGTGTAGGAATCGAGGCGGTGACTACAGTTATAGTGGGAGCGTTTAGCAGAGCTGTCTTAATTAGTGAGTTGTCATGCCCGAATCAAAAACTACTAAAATTGTTAATTACGTTTCAAGCAGAGATAATAACAGCTTACTACAGGCAAACTGCTGAAAGATAAATCGCTACCGTGTGTCACCGTAGCTGTGTCGCTGCTGAGGTCCCTGGCGAAGCCCGGCACGCCTCGGGCGGTGGGAGCGCGGATCCCGGCTGGATCCCGGCTGGATCCCGGCTGCCACCTGCCGGCACGCGCTGCCCGCCTCCCGACCGGGCTCGGTCCCGTCCCGGCGCTTTCTTGGGCTGCGCTGCTGGTCGGGAGGGCTGCCCGGTAACTACTCAAATATTTGCACATTGCCCGAAGTCACCAAAGCCCTGTTACTCGCCCCCTACATTGTACGACAGCATCAAACCTCACGAAGGAGAAGCTCGTCCGTGTGTAGGCAAGGCTGAAACTTCACGCAGTTCGAGGCCCTTTCCTCCTGTATCCATCAGAATATCATAGAATCATTCAGGTTGGAAAGGAGCTCTTAGATCATTGAGTCCAATTGTTGGCCCAGCACTGCCAAGTCCACCACTGAACCATGTCCCCAGGTCTCACACCTACAGGTCTTGTAAATACCGTAAGGGTATCCATCACACTAGCAAAGCTCAGTACTTGAAACTGCTCCTGCCATCAGTAACTGCCCTACTTGCTCCTTTACTTGCAATCACATTTTCTATGAAATTTGGGGTTTGCGTCAGTTGTGGAATTACGCTGATGAAGAAAGCCAAAAGCTTGTGAATGTATTTGTACACAGTTTGAAGCAGGTCTATGCGCAGTTAATTTACCTGTGCTTTCGGCATCGAACTATTTTAGAGAAAAACAGTATTTTTTTTTCTGGGCAATTCTGGCGTTGGTTCCACCACCCCTCTTACAAATATCTTTCTGGCTAACAACTAGGTTGTACTGTTCATGTTCCTTGCTCAATTTCTCTCTCTCAGTAAGAGCTCTCATTACCCCTACATACAGCTCGTGTTCAGGGGAGAACCAGCTCCAGGTTAGCCTAGCACTTTATAGAAACTGTACCCCTGTTTTTACAAAATTTCCTTATCAAAGCAAGTGCAGCTGTTGAATCACAGAAAACATTGCCCTGATATAGTGAGTCCTTCTGGGGCACAGAAGCTGAAAGGAGGAAGAGAGACTGGTGGCAGGTGCATCATACACACCTGTCCAAAAGCTAGTTTATCCTCTGCAGGATAAAATAGTTGACTGCAGTCTGACTTTTTTTTTTTTTCCTTATGGACCTAATAAAGTTGGAAATACAGATGGGCTGCTTGGAAGCAGTCCTACAGTATAAAACTCCCTCCTCCTTTAGTTTTGGTATGGTGTATTTTTAAGTTGGAAAAAAAGAAAACCAAAATCAAAAGGGTAAAATGGGTAGCAAAACAGAAAGGAAGTATTCTTTGTAATTAGGGCATTCAAAAGCTCAGTAAGGGTTGTGATAGAAACAATTAATAGGCATTGCTTTTGTGTGAGACAAGGCCTACTTAAGTAGGTCGCAAGGCTGGTAGCCAGGAGACCTACTTTCCTTTCTTAGCTTTGCTGCTTATCCTTTCTGTGATCTTGGGCAAGTAACTTCATTTTTGATCCTTTCTTTCTTTACTATTTTTTTCCCCTCTCGGGTCCATTCACACTGGGAGGGAAAGAGTTTCTCACTTATGTGCCCTGCACATAAAAAGGGACGCAACCTTAACTGGAAGTTTGAGGCCCTCTCATACCAAAATGCTCTCCAAAATGCTGCTGTGCTGTAAATAATCATGCAGGAATATGGATTACTTTGTGGGTTTGCTATGTGAGCACTAAATAGGGTACCTGTTGAAGACCAGGCACGGTGTAGATAAAGACCTCCGATGGAGGTCAGGTTGACAAGGTTTCAAAACGGACTGAAATTCCCACACATCTGCCTGGAGATGATGAGCGCGCTGGGGAGGTGACCGTATGTAGCCGATCTGGTGGTGTTGGGGCAGTTTCTGGGATGGAGGGGTTCTCAGGGCTTCTGGAGCACCCCTCTCCTTTCACTAGCTGCAGCAAGAGCTTTGTAAAGACGGTATAAGATGGCAGGGAAGGTGTTTTCAATGGGCTTTTGCCGGTGCTTAATCCAAATGGCTTTATGACTGGCTGATGATGAGTTCTTACTAGCTGAAGGAAAACACCCAGAAAGCCTGAGAGAGAGGTGTCCTCTCAGCTGTTGGAGTATGAGCTGTCCCAGGAAGCTGTAATTGTGAATCATCCATGTTACTGTCTCGTTGAGTCATGAGAAATGATAGACTATGAAATGTAGAAATTAAATTAACATGTGCCAAAAGCCAAAAACGGAGCATGTCTGTGGCGTTTTGAGGTTTTTGTCTTTCTGCTTTGTTGATTTTTTACACTGACCTGAAACCTTTTCTGTGAAACTTTTTTTTGCTGTTTTTTCTGACCTTAGGTTCACAGTGGCTGTGAACCATGCACGTGTGTTTGCTTAACAACTTTTAGAGAATTCTTAGACAATCAGGTTGTGATAGATGGTAAAAATCCTGATGGTATGTGAGACTACACTTATTTGGTCTCATTCACCTCTAAAAATAACTAAATAAAAAAGGGCAGGGGAAGGAACCAGTTTAGCTTTCTACTTCAAGTCCTGTGTTTCTTCTTCTGTGATTCCTTTACATTTAAAAAAAATGTAGCAAAAATAATGCCTTAATCTTTACATACATAACCTGGAAAATACGAAGCCTAAATACTTGTATGATGTCTTCATAAAGGAGAAAATAGTCAGGTTGGAAAATTAGCTGAGCTTATTAGAAGTGTACCTTGTTTCTTTTAAATGGCTTTGTATACTTTTACATAATTAAAATTTAAGCCTCTAAAGTGTTTCAGATGCTAAAGTTTCCAACTCCATGGGCATGCATTTGGCTACTGATTAAAGCATGGATTAACCTGCAACAGTTACTCAACATGTATTGTTTTTCAAATGGTAATTGCTGTTTTCTCTTGATCTTGGGAAATTTACTTTTGATCCACATGTACAACGATGTATGCTGATATTAAGCTTGTCACCTAGAAATAAGAAGCGTTCTGTGGTAATGACAGTGTTGCAGTGTATAGCAGTGGATCTTTTCCTGCAATGAAATCAAATGATACCAAACTCTGAGCAAAGCACTGCACTACTCTGTTTACAGTAACAATGGAAATGTTATGGTCAGTCACGGTGCTTTTGCCCTTGCATCACCACGCTGTGACTCAGCACCGTGTTAAAAAGGCAGAGGTACAGACAGGTCAGGAAAATTCCTGAAATTAAATTGCTGCCTAGGCTCTGGGCAGGTCTCTGGGATTTACCTCGGCATTTTGGGTTAACCTGAATGGGTTTCCTTCTTGTTGGTTCCTCTGATCTTCTGTTTCTAAGTAGTACAGTGGAGAGGAGATGACTGTGATCCTGCAGTTCCTACCAGGGTTTTTATACATCTGGCTCTATATAATTTAGCCAGTAATAGCTGTGGTAGTTTAGAATTCTCTGTACTTTTCAGTATTGGCAATTCCAAATGTTTGCTCTTTGTCAAAATAAATAAGTTGACTTCAAGCATGGTCTTTGATTTTTTTATTTTTATATTAAATCCTGCCTATTTGTACATGAGCTGCTCCAAAATGGGTATTTCAGTGCTTGGGTCTCTAGGAGTATCTCACCCCACATTCTCAAGTCTTCTTGTAAGCAAAAGGAAGAAAAACAAAACAAACCTCCCAACCCTACACAGGTCTCTTGTCTCATCAGGGATGGGGAGTGGTGTCTGTTAACAAAGACAAAAACCTCCAAACGAGAAGGACTTGATGACATAGTGAGAAAAGCGAATGTTAGCAGTGTGTTAGCTCCCACTCACACTCACTTAGCGCACACTCAGCGTGCACCCCCCTGCAGACCCCTCCCTCCACAGCCCTGCTACAGCACCACTGACTTTGGGAAGTGGTGGGGGAGACCTGTGTATGTACATATGCATTACCTCGTGGAGTGAGGTCAATTTAAATGCAGCCTATTAAATTATTTACCGAAGACAGTTGGCCAACCCATTGTGCTGTGTTAGTGAGAGCCAAAGGTCACTTTGGTTTGCCTGGTTGATTCACAGGGTAATCTGATACAGTATTTAGCTTTTTGCCTCCCAGTCAGTGGGTTAAACCTTATCCTCTTATTATGAGTCAGAGAGCCATAAGTTTCAGAAGAAGCCAGAGCCTTTGTTTTTAATGGTTTTGAAGAGGCTGTGCAGCAGAATCCAGAGGGCTGCGGTAGCATCTGCCAGGGGGTTGGGGCGTGTTCTGCAATAGTGTAAATGTGACTGGCAGCTTGGGAGCCGGAACACTGCACCCTTGTTTTCTTATGCTCCTTGTCCGTTTGATAACATCATCTGCAGCCGTTAGGATGTTAAGACATTAATGTTTGTTCTTCAGATAAGGGGTATGTTTTTGTGTATTTTTCTCTTTTTTTCCCCCCCCCGGATTCCTCGCTACCACCATCTCCTCGAGGATTCACTGAGCTGATTTTACTGGCTATCTCCCACATTCAAGTCTATTTTTTTGCTGCAAGATAGAAACTTGTGGGGTTTTTTGGTCAACTTTTAACTTGGTGACCAGTTCCAGCAAAACCCATGGGTATTGGGATGCATTGGTACAACCAGCTCCTGTCTGCTTTAAAATGCTCCCTTTGCCTCTTCACCTTGCAGGCTTATTTCCTTCTGGGAGCAGCACTGGTATTGGCATGCAGGGCAAGCACTGCAGCTTTCAGTAGTGCCTGACTTCGTAAAACTTTCACACTGTGGAGTGCTTTTCCTCGCTGCTAGTTTAAAGAGAAGGCAGCAGAATGTAACAGCTGGGAGCGAAAACTGCTTTATGAGCTGTAGTGACCCCACTGAGAGCCTGATCACTAAATACCTGCTCAGATTTTGTTAATGTCTATGCACCTTTATTTAGTTTCTTTTCAAATGTACCACCAGTTACGGGGGCACTAATGTTTTCAGCACACCGTTCAGGATGCTTTTGGTGTGGACAAGCTCCAGGATTTTATTTTCCCCCTCTCCAATTCCGCAGAGGTGCGCAAGTGCTTTCCTATTTCTGCACGCAGAGTTCAGAAGTTTGCGCTGCCACTGAGCTGGCTGAGGAAAGGAGGAGTTTTGCTTTTAGGAGAGCGAGCCTATCATATTTCACTCTAATCCTAAGCGATAGCCACGCAGTCGGTTTTATTGTTAGGAGAGCCTTCCTGGAGCTCCTTCACCAGGCTTTTCTCTAAGGGAGAGCAGGGAAGCCAGAGTGAGGAGGCAGAAGTACGGTCGCTTTATTGTCCCTTATGAGCTGTGCCGTGCCAGGGCGTGATCTCTGCCCGCTCTTCTCTCCTCGTGGGCTGTTTTTGATGAGCCAGAAGGGAGGATTGGATTGCACGCACGCTCCTGGGGAGCGATGCCAGGGAGAAGAGTGGAGCTACAGTTTTTGCTGTTGAGTGGAGAATGGGGGAAACACTTGCCTCAGTGCTATACTCTGCTCAGCCCTTACATGCTCCGCTGAGCTGCTGCAAGGTGCCACTTTCTGCTGCTTTCCTCCCCTTTGTTTTCTTTGGCAGCTCCCAAAGTGCTGTATCAAAACAGCTTCAGGGGAGCTGCGCTGGCACAGCCACCTACCTCCATACTGGTGCTGGTTTAAAGGCAGCCAGAAGAAAGCTGGACTGAAGTCGGATTGAGTTTGTCGAGCCTCCCGCGAAAGCCGCTGAGAAAGGGGACAGGAACAGTTTCAGAGAGGTCTGCTTGGAACCGACGCCAGTGGCTGGCTTGAAAGAAAATGAAAAAGGAGTGTGTTTCGAGATCTTTCAAACTCAAACAAAACCCAGGCTCCCTCTCGCGTGCTGTCAGCTGGATAAATTTCTCGTCCTTGTCAAGGCAGACAAAGAGATTGTTCCGCAGCGATGGGGAACTCTCCTCCATGTGCGTGCAGCAGGTAGACGAGGATGACGAGAACTGGACCTACCGGCGCCAGCACAGAAAAGGTGACTTGCTTTCTCTTTAACCCTTGCGGTTGCTGCTGAAGTGTCAGCCCTGCTCCACGCTGCTCTGTCCAGCTGCTCGGGTCCCACCGGGGGCCAGGAGCCGCAGGTGGGGGGGGAGGAGGAGGAGGAAGGCAGCGCAAAAGCCGAAGTGCAGCACTGCCTTGCCAAGTTTTTTGGGGGGGTTAAAGCTGTGAAAGCTTATAGTAATTAAGAGGAAAAACCTTTAATTTCCCATCTGGGTACTAATTGTGTAGGGCATAGGTAAGTTTTGTTTATGGTTCTTGTAGCCAGTAGTCATTGGTGGCAGAGTCTTTGGGCAGGTGCTGCAAGAATCTCTCTTCAAAATGTGGAACCAAAAGCCATTTAAGACTCCACTTCTAAATGACTGGGTGGCTTTTCTTGGATGACTGTCTCATGTTCCTGCTGGGAAAAATTTAAGTGTGTTTTGTTTTATGAAGGCAGATTGAGAAGAGGTCCCAGGTGCAAAATAAAAGAAATGATGAGAAAGTGATGGGAATTGCTCCACAGAGGGGAGGGACGTCTAGGATACGAGATAAGCAGCTCTGAATGAACCCTTGAAATGTTCTGACCTGGAGTATATTTTACATGAGACTTTTAAAAAGTACTTTTATTTTTTTGCGTTCTGTTTTTTAATGAAGTTTGTCAGGTCACGGAATAACCAATTACCTCATACTTGCCATAAATCGAAACAAATTTCAGACGTTTGCTTGAGTGAGTTGGTGAGCTACAGTTACCGGTAGCTGGCTGGCAGGCAGTGGAGGTGGGGGTGGGGGGTGTGTGCACACGAGGTTGAAAATAAAGTGAGTGATTTGGTTGTAATTTCTTCAGTGCTGCCAGAGCAGTAGTTTGTTAATAGAAAGTGTAAGGTTGACTCAGTTTTGCTGTAAGGTCACTTTAGTAAGAGCAGGCAGGCTCTCCAAGGGCATTTGATCTTCAAAGGGCCTTTTATTTCTTTTCATTTCTGGGAGCAGTTAATAGCTATTTGATCAGAATTTCACTTCCGTGTCAGAACAGATTGTGGCTTTAGAAAATGGTTTGTATGCAGGAACACTAACACAGGATGTATATGCTTGTGCTTTGCTGCCTGCACGCTAGGACACAACTTTAATCTGTGCTTTGAAGATTGTTTTTTAACCTACTTCACTGCTGAAAAACTTCTAAAAAGGGAGTTTGCATGTGCAGTCAGTAATTTTTACTTTTGACTGTTGGTATATTGATATTGTGTAGCAGTGCCAGATTAGCTTCTAATGCCTGTGGGATGAGATCTTGCATGGATCAGAAGAACCACTGAGCCATGCTGCTGGATTCTGTGTAACTTCCATAAAGTTCTTCTTGCTGCCTTCCTTAGCCCGTGCTCACACCACAAGGCAGAGATGGGAAAGGAAGCTTTACTGATGGATTAATGGTGTATTAATTTTTCTGAGTGATTTACATAAAGAACCCATTGTATAGGCTGGAGGGGGAGGGCAGAATTCCTTCCATAATTGGGCAGCAAGCTACGAAAGCCTCCCTGCCTGCCTATAGAGGAGATGACAATATGTCATTTCTGAAAGGAAGGTGTGGGGAGGTGTAGACTATGGAGGGTTTATTTCCTCTTTGCAGGGAACAATTTGACTCAACTTGTAAAATCTGCCTGGATTATAAATCTAACTGTGCACTTCTGTCTGACCAGGGTCCTCTGCCGGACTGACAGAGATTGACAGGGCTGAAGAGAGTGTGGGGTTATATATTTGGGCAGGAGAAAGTTGTCACAGCTCCAAGTCTTTCAACCTGGGCTGCGAGTCAGGCTTGCACGGTGTTGGAAAAGTTTGAGTGTCCATATCTGGCCGAGTGGTCATTTTAGGTTTGTGTTCAAAGGCAAAATGTGTGTGATAAATGGCCACTTGTGTTCTCGAATTAATTTGCTCCACTGCTCTGTTGCATTACTGCTTGCCAACCTTTGTAAAACTGAGGGCTCAAAACAGTATTGTCTTTGGTGCTCAAATTAACCACATCACTAAATTAACACAAACTAGAAAGAAATGAGAGGCACAGCAGACTGGCAGGATAGCAAGTGTTATATAGAAAACCAGATTATTTTATGCTAGATGAAATTTTACTAGTTTTTCAGCTATCAGAATAGTTTTCCCTCCAGTTCTTCCTCAGGTAAATTGGTAAAAAAAGTAAGTCTGACAAATCACAGGCTCTTCTTCTCGTAACTGTACATGTAAAGGCGGGAGTGTTAATAACAGAAGCTGGAAATGAAGGAGTTGTTGCTCTTTCTGAGCTGTTTCTCTTCCTTGCCTTTTTAAACCTCTACTTTTGCCGCTCCATTGCTCCTCCAGGCTCAGATTGCATTCCCACGAGGCTGCTGGGTGACAGGCACAAGGCAGCATGTGTTGCGTGGTATTTCACCAGCAAAGTGGCTAATCTGCCTTGGCTGCAAACCGGAGCTTGCACACAGCAGCGAGCACAGAGATTGGCGGGATTCGTCAGTTCGAAATGAGCAAGAAGAACAAAAGTAAACGGGAACTGCGAACCTGGGGCACACCTCGGTGTCCTACGTGGCTGATCTCTGTGTGTGGGGAAGTCAGGGGCTGCTGCTTCTTTCTTCTTTCTAAAATGTACACAGGAGTGCAGAGTGTTTTGGCACTGGTAGCACCAATCAGACTTTACATTTGATAAAGCTGTTAGTAGAAGAGATGGTAAAAGTTGACAGTAAAATAAGGGTTTGTTGTTTGAAACATTTCTTGCTCAGCCCTCTTCCTCCTCAGTCAGCTGGAGGCCCTTAGAAATGAGGGCACACCGTAACTCTCGTGTTTCTTCTTCTTTAATCAGGATTTTTAGTTCAGATGTTTTACTTTTTGAGGTAGCAGGTATTTTGAGACTGAAGCTCAGAGCATTTTTTTCCTTCAAAAAACCACTTTTTTGAAAAAAGACTGAGAGGGGTATTCTTTGAAACGAAAGTGCTTGGGTGTGTTGCAAAGGGTTTCTGACAGGTGGAAGAATGGGACGGTCATTCGTGTGGGCCTGTGCTGTTCACCACGAATACAACAAAGCAAGTAAATTTGAATAGGGATAACACAAGAGTTAGTTCATTGCACAGGTTTCACCATATTTTAATTTTTCAGAAAAGGAGTCACATGGCGGCATCAGAACATCTTAACCGAGCTTTTCTGGCCAGGTGCTGGAGAAGCACAACTAGCAGTCACGTCTGGCCACAGGTGGCAATGCAGCAGAAGAAGCTCTTACACAATGAGGTTTTCCCTGCTCTCCCCCACCTCCTGTCCCTGTTTATTGCTCTGATATTGTACTCACTCTCTCCATTTCACTTGGTTGCTTTCCAATCTTTCTGCATCACAAAAGTTAAAAGTCTTGGCTGCTTTTTACTGGAGGTTATATTACCTGGAAAACTTATTTGGAGTCATTATTCAGAGGAACCTTGTTTCTGAGGTAACTGCTGTGTTGTAATGACTGGTCAAACGCAGTTCAGAAGGTGGCAGCCACTGGCTTTCTGCTGTTTGCTGGCTAACTCTCAGTCTTTAATAATAAAGTGTGTGAAATGCCCATTTTTTTTCCTTGCAAAACCAGTCTAAACGTGAAAATTGGTTTTAATGCTAAAAGTAATTTAAATTCATAAATAACTCCTTGTCGGCTGAGCCTTTTGTGTCCTTGCAGTGTGTCTGATGGAAGCAATCCTGACATCCTGATGACAACTCTGACCAAAGCTGTCGGTTAACTTCCTAATGACTTATCATGGTCTGAGAACATCACACTTACCAAGGGGTCAGATTTCCATAAACTGAACAATTACTGAATTGTCACAGTAGCAGTATCAGTGCTGCCTTATTATATCAGTAAAAATGATGCTCTGTAGTTATGCCTATACTGCCTGTGGTTGGTTTAAATGTGCACCATATAAGTTTAGTACTATCAGATGAGTTTTTCTTCATGTTCCAGAGGCAGACTTGGGACTCAAGACCTTTTGGTTTTTGGAGCTTGTATTTTCAGTGTTTCCTGTAGAAACTCAGGGTAGGGGTAGGCAGCTCTGATCTTACCTAACTGCAGCACCAGAGCATCACCTCAGTCTTTAGTCCAAATAATTTTTAAATTCTAGGTTTTTAAGTCGTGAATATAGTTTACAAGGGGGTTTCAGGAACACAGCAGTAATCACATTTTTTAGTAATGAGATGTAAGAGTACCAAAAACTATTAAGTTTCCATGAGCAAGATTACCAAATCCAGACTTCTTACTGCTATTTCAATGTAAAACCATTTTATTGTGCTTTTTTCCCTGTATATTTTTGCACAAGATCTTGCGTTCAAAGGGGGAAAAAGTCGTGTCAGTTACTTCATAGATAAAGGCCTGTAAACCCAAAGGGAGCTGTTAGCATTTGTAGAAGCCATAACATGTGATGGATTGTAGCGTTGGGGCGTGTGTGTCTGTGAAAAGGATTCTTGAAGCTTTGGGCAAGTCCATAAATAATCATTTATGGAAACCTCAAAAAGCATTTTTGTGAGACTGGAATAAGTCCAAAACAAACATTATATCCTTTATATACCTTTTTGTGACAGACTTTTGTTTTTTGTTTGGATTGTGGTTTTTGTTTGGTTTTGTTTTGTATGTTTTCTGGGGAGATTTTTTTGGGGTTTTTAAAAAAGAAATTAATGTTTGTTTACTATATATAAGCACACATATGTAAATCTGAATGTTTGAAAGAAAAAAAAAATAAATTTGATACAGAAGCCAATTTTCTGTCTTGTCCTACCTTTTACATGTTATAGGTTCTGTGTGCAAAGATAGAATTAGAGATAGTTCTATGCATTTGTAACAATTGGTCAAGTTTATATCAAATTTTTTTGGTTGGACTGTTGGATATTGTGCTTTTATGGAAGCACAGCTGGGAGCAGAGGTACTACTTTCAATTACTGATGTAGGTCCTGTTTGTCTTAGCATATTCGTATCATGGCACAGCAGAGGGTTCTGTAAAGCTTTCATGATAAACAGTAGCAAACAAATTTTTCACGCTGGTAAAACAGCTGGGGACAGTCACAAGTCTTGCATTGAACTATAACTTGAAGTACCAACTTTTGCGTGCTTGTACATAAAGACAAATTTAATCAAAACTTTGGTGTCTTTCCCAAGTATTCTGGCAAATATTGCCACAGATGGGAATCTGAAAATGGGTCTGCTAAGCAAAATTTGTAAGCTACAGAAACAAGTTTACATAAGAAATGTTGCTATCACAAAATACCTGCGATGGTATCACAGAACCATTTGTTTAAACCCACTTCTGCTTTATAAAAAAAAAAAAATGGATCCAGCCATCATGGTTATTTATTCTATAAAAAACCTTGCCAAATTCCAGTTCTTTGCTATTTTGAAAGTGCAAATATCTTTTATTAAAAAAATAATAAAATTTGTTATCTGATTAAAGTATTGCAGGTAAAAATAGAAATGAAACAAAAATTTCTATAATCTTAAAAATTTGCTACAGTCCTTCCTTTTTTCCTGGCTGCTATCCCAGTATGTCCGTGCCTCTTCAGGAAGTAGTGACTGGAGAACAGCAGTCTGTGCTAAAGGACATTTCCCAGTAGATTTTTTTTATGAAGAGCTGTGGCTGGTTTCACTGCCTATTCCAAGAGCTATAACTAATGTAAGTTTACTCTGTTGAAGAGTCTTAATCTCTCAGGGGATTGTGGAATGTTTTTTGTTAGGATGGAGGAGCTGAAGGGAAGAGTAGGCTTGTGTGGCGTTGCTGAATCCATGTGTTAGAGCTGCTGTCTCAGAAGTGTGCTTTCCTTAGGCAGAGGGGGAAGTTAACCCCTGGTGTTTGAGAATTCCTGGGGCAGATCCCAGTTCCTTCTGGGCAGCTCTGTGCTGCTGTCAAGTGAGACAGAGGAGAGTGTATTGTTTTGAAAAGTTTTCAGTTTTATTTCATGATATATAAACTTCTCTATACTTTTATACACCTTATGTACTTTTTTTTTGTTCCCAGGGTACCCTCTGATGTCCAGCTTATGCTTAGGCTGAAAACTTGCGGCAAATGTTTCTTCCTCACTAGGGGTCAAAACTGATGTCTCCTGACCTTCATATTTTACTCTTAAGTAGCTATATTTTATAAAGCAGACCGGATGTTTTTCAGTGATAGGATGCACTATTTGAGCTGAAACAACGTGCTCTATGTGCATTCCTGTGCGCTGCTCATTGAGTAATAGAGTACATGAAGAATTCTGTTTCTGTGCAGTTGTTAGCCAACTGTTTCGTGAATTGCCCTCTAAAACTGAGGGGACCTTTGTCTCCAGCATGGTCATAGCTCACCATTCTGGCAGGACATTGCAAATATGACAACTTCGTGTTTTTCCTCCAATCTGTTACAAATGAAAAGAAAGTGAAGTTAAAGGTTAAGAATGTGGCTAAATAACTAAAGTTGATGAATTTTGAAGGAGCGTATTTAGCCTCTATTATAATATTTGGAACAATTAAATAGGGTGGATTTGACAGTTCGTGATTTAAACTGTGAAGTAAATTTTCTTCTTTTAGCTGCAGAACTTCAATAAAAATAAAGAAATTAAACTCTAGATTTGCCATCCACCTGGTTTGTTGGGAGTTGGTTTGTCTGTTTTTGCTTATATTTGTCTATTAATATAATTTATCTACCAGCCTCTCTTTCCCATTTGTAAGTGGAAACCTCTGTGGGTTTTTTTTTGTTTGTTTTTGTTTGTTTGTTGGTTTGGTTTTTTTTTGTTTTTTGTTTCTTCTGTAGAATTGAAGTGTAAATGCTGTTACAGCTTGAATTTTTAGCTTATTTTTCCAAAGCCTGAGCTGAAGTGGTTAAAATGTAAGGCCTAGGTGCTTTTGATACCTAAGCAAGGTGTGCTTTCAGCATGCGAGCGTGTATATTGGACACTTAAGAGAATGGCACATTTTCCATCCCAAGGAAAGGTAATTAATATGTGCACCCTCTGCTCCTTCTAGAGCTTCCCTTACACATGGCATGGCAGCTTCTGCCTGGCACTTTATCTCCCTGAAGCAGATAGATTCCCTGGACATTGAGTCCTGGTGAACCTGTAGTGTTTGGAAGGAAATTACGGGCTGTGAATTAGGTGCTTTGCAACTGGTGCATCACTCACTTACCAGTTCACTTCAAAATAAGAGATCTGAGAAGCACATAGAAGGTTTTCACATAAAGCTGCTCAGAAGTTGTCAGATTAAACACCTAAGCAGAGGGAGTGACAGGGCTGCATTTTGCTTGAGAGTAGCACGTGGGGATGTTAAATAGAAGTTATCCCTTGTCACACTTTCTCCAAGGTAACACAGGTCCATAGTAACAGTGCACCAGTGTATCTTGTGTATGTTGGAGGGGAGGGGAGAGGCCTCTGCCCACACCTCTTCCCACTTCTTGCTTGAACCGTGGGCCATGTCCATGAACCATGGCACAAGAAGCTGTACTTGCCAGTTAGCAGGTCAGGTTTGATAGGAACAGTTCTTGGAGGGAGGCACAGCTTGGCCTCCTGACTGCTTTGGAGGGGCACCTGCCCTCCATGCACTCTGTGCCTGGGTTCATGCAGCATGTTCCCACCAGTCAAGTCCCATCAGACCTGCTCCTGTCACCTGCTGCCTCTCTCCCCTTTTGCTTGTTTGCATGTGTGATTTTTTTTTCCTTCCCCATGGCTTTGTTTTGCATATGCAGATGTTTGCTCCCTAATGCAGTGGGGATGCTCGCAGTTCATGTAGTAGGCTAAATACTCTGAATCACACTCTTGCAGGCACCTTGCTAATGACTACATTAATTAAAGAGGGACCTTTGGAAGAAACAGGCTCTTAATTTTGATTCTGTCATTCATGTCTAATTTTAATGTTTGAAATAAGGACAGAAACTAATGAATAGTGGGGCTTTTGCGTTTTAGAAACTGAAATTTGTTTGTACTTGCTTGTAATTTCCACGGAGTCTTTTGTATCTTTTTCTTCCTTGTAGTCCAGACTGCCAAACAGCTGATGAGTAAGGGTGACTGATTACAGCCTATTGTACATTTACGTGGAAACTCTCATCCAGGAGTTACTAACTGAATTTTATTAACCTTGAGTAATGCATGTAATGCCATATATAGTAAATACGGCATTTTCATTTCAGAATGAAATGAGGTATTGTGACATGCAGTGCCAGAATCGGGTATTAAATTCTGTGTTTGACTTGTAACCAGCTTGATCTGGTTTTGCAAAGGGAGAAGATGCCTTGCACTCAGCACCACAACTCCTTTCCACCGAGGTGCCAGCTGGCTCTGACGGTGGAGCTGTCAACAGCAGGGGGGCTGCAGCTCCTCCACAGTCTCCGTCAGACTGTCATTCAGCTGGGACTGTGAGGAAGGCAGCAAATCTATTAAATTAATCAGGTCAAATAAGGAATAACCCTTTTTTTTCTGGTTGCTTTGCACTGACACTTCTCACATGCTGGGATCTCAGTGAAGGAGCAGTTGTGTTTCTGCCCTAGGGACAATGGCAGAAAACACCTCGGGGCTGTGTCAGGTTTGTAGCAAGGAAAGAATCAGAACAGGTGGGAATGCAGAAATAGTTCCCATTGCACCACACCTGTGAAGCTGTAACAACCTACAAATGGCTCTGTCACCCTGCCCTAGCACTGTTACTGATAATAATACTGGCTCAGTTTGCTACCCAAGGACAGCTCATGCTAAAGTGCTAATTCTTCTAATTCTTTGTCAAGGACTTGCGTGTATTTTGGCCCATAGCTTTAAATCAGAAGAGAACTGCTTAAAGTGCTGCTGGTTTTACCTCAATATTTCAGTGAACTATTTCTTGTTAGGTAAGCATTGTGATGTTGTGAATGAAAACAGCTCTCTAGGTAGTATGGATGGTGTGTCTGCACACTCGTACACCTCAGGGCAGAAGAGAAACTGGTTTTTCTCTTTGCTGCTTTGTGTTGGTCTGGCATTTGTTTCAGCCTTGGGGAGTTTTTCTGATAAAAGACCATTGCTCTGTTTGGTTACAACGTGCCGTAATTGTGCGTATTTCAGGAAACAACCTGTTCTTTTCTCCTCACCCTTGTACGATGGTGCAGCTGTCTTTGGATGCCAGGATGACAGCGGGGGAATTCATGTGTCCTTCATGCTGCCTGTGGTTTTGGTATTCCTGATTGCCCAAAGGTGGCCTCAGAGCATTCCTCACTGGCTTCTTGTTACCAGGGTTGGTGAAATACTGACGACATCAATCTGAGGGAACAAGCCCTTGCCAACATGTGGCAATTTTCTGGAGCAGTGCACAGATGACTGGGCAAATGAGAGTGCCCGCGAGGGGCATTTTTGTTTTGTTTTAATAGTAAACATTATCAATAAAGCCCTATCGCATCCATTAATCAAAGCTAATTTGGCACACAACCCTTGCAAAACAATGAATCTTTTTTTTATTGAGAAGCAGGTCTTTTAGCAGCAGATTGAAATTACTGGATTGCCTGTTGTTTTCCCAGGCTTTTTCTTCAGAATTTCTGCTCTAGCCTCTCTTTAGGTTTAGGACCATCAGTCACTGTTTCCATATAATTAGTGTTCTTCTGGTCATGTGTTAAGGCTCTGTACACTCCGGTCTACTCGCACAACCAGGAATGCCCTCTTTGTTCAAATTCTGTGGCAAAGAAATTCCTGAATGAATTTGCAGAAGTTGGTTACAGATTCCTTTCTTGACCTACAGCAGCTCTTTAAAAGATTTTGCCCTTTCTGTGCCCTTTGTCTGAAGAGTAAGGCAAACAAAAGATAAGGCGAACTAATTCATGACTTCATTGTGTTTGTTTTCTCCCTCACTTAAGGCAAGAAGGCAGCCCATTCCTAAAACCATTTATTTTATTAATTTTAAGGCCAAGCACTTTGTGTCTGCACCTGCAAACACTGCTGGGTTTATTACAGAAGAATTTTCTGTTTGCAATAATCAGAAACCACAACAGGATTTCACAAATGCTGTCTGCAGTATCTAATTGGAAACTCCAACAGTATAGCTGTAGCTAGGGTAGGAATAAAAATACAGTTGTTCCATTGAAAATCATCTTTTGACGAAAAAAAGACACATAGATAAAGGATTTTACTTTGGCTCCTGAATTTACATAGGACTAAAGCGGAATTATGGCCCTCCTTCAAGTAAAAGGTCATTGTTTTAGATTTAATTCTCTAGGAAAACAGTTTCAAATAGTTTCAGAGGTTTTATTGGAAGAAAGTTGTTCTAATTACAGGCATACATTTTCCCCCCAAATGTTTATATTGGTTCTGTTCATTCCTGCTCCTTAAAGGTATGAAAAATTCCATTTTTTCTTCTACGTTTGACAGTTTGGAAAATTCTGTTCCTCATGCCAGTCTTAAAGGGTGGGACAAGGTCCTGCAGCTGCAAATCTGGGAGTGCGAGAGTAGCTCTATACTAGTTGTTTCACTGATAATTTTAGAAAGATCCATTCATCACAAGTCACCTGCCTGTATTACTTTTTGCAGGACAGGATACATCTTTTTAGCTCTTGCTATGGTGAATACTTAGCAATTTGAGTTACTTGAAGTAATCATGGTGTTACTTTAATTATTCACAGTGGATTCTGCTTTAAAGGACATACTTTCTCCGTGATCATTTGAGTAAGTTACTTGTTTCATTATGTTTGCTGTGACTTTCCCCAAAACATTTTCTTAATCTTAAATAATTTTTGAAATACTTCTTTCCTTCCTCACTGTATGAGGAAACTCCACCCTCAGTCCTCAAGTAGAATGGGTAATGTGTGCTATCAACTGCAAGAGATAATAGCAAAATATTTTCCTTTTGCTTCGGAGTTGTAAGAATATTTGGTTTTACTTATCAAAATAATGGTTAATATCTTTTTCTCCAGTGCTTGGTTTCTGAGTCAATGCTGACTCTTTAAAGATACGCTGGGGCTGACCTAACCTCTTTATCTCCCGTCTCTTATCACCAGTGGGACCACAAGGCCTGGTAGGTTCTGGGTCTGGCTTTCCTTAGTGTTTGAGCTGCCTGCAGGCTAGATGGTGTGGCTTGTGTCAACCCTCAAATTGAAAATTTTATTTTTACTCCAGCTGTTTTCTTTGGATAGCTTTTCAGAGTGGGTTTTTTTTGTTTGTTTGGGTTTTTTGTTTTGTTCTGTTGCTTTTGATTTTTCGTTATGCGCAGCTTGAAAGGCAAACATGTCAGAAGAATTCAGGCTTTAGAAAAATGATAGTTGGCACCCATCCAGAGTATCAGAAATCGAGGTCTCCAAGGATTGCTTTGGTTCTAAAAGGAAACAGGGTTTAATTAGATGTCCCAACAGCCCTGCTAGCTGGCAGTCAAATTGGGATGCACCTTGATGTGCAGCAACACATGAAGTGGGACAGAAAAAGCCTAAACCCTCATCACTTTTTTCTGTGAGTTGCGCAGGTCTGAGCTGGATTTTCTTTCATGCTCTTTTTAATGGTACATACAGTGTTTACCATCCAAAAAGTGGTGCAAATGCATACATATTTTTCTTGAATTTACTTCCCTCCCATCCTGTTGCATTTTCAGATTAGGGCAGCTAAGAGAAATGGCACTAGCAATGTTATGTTTCAACAAGGGAAAAACGACACTGCAGCTTTTCTTCTAGCTGTAGTCAGGGAGCTGATAGACATTTCAGTGAGTTGAGAGTAAGGGAGAGGATGAAAGATGGGGTTTGGTGTTTCAAAATTCCCGACTTCTTGTGGTTAAACATTTCTATTTAAAAGATCCTGACCATTCCCTATTAAACATGGATATATATGCACAGTTCTCCATGTCAGCCGTGGTCTTCTCTATGGAGCCAGTCTATTTAGTGTCTATTCAGTGGGAGCAGTGCCCCCCTGAGAGGTGGCAATGACAGATGGCATTATGGCAGCTGGGAGAGGTGCTTCTCCTGTCATGGGATAGGTGTGGTGGGATGTGTTCTTTCACATTTGTAGCTGCCTCTTGGTATCCAGCACAACATGTAATGTTTTGCAGAGTCTGCATACTTTGTAATATGGCTGTTGGAAGGTATTTCCATGTTATTTCCATAGAGTTCACCCAGGTATGATGGGGAAATTTGGTTCCTTAGTGTCACAGACTGCAGAATGAGATGCAGGGTGCAGTAGAACTGGTTCCCTGATGGGAATTTGATTTCATACTGCAAATGGCCAGGCAAGAGAAGAGCTGGGGCAAGGAGCTGCCAGCTTCCTAGATGGCAAGGTCCACTACCTTAGAGGCAGTCAGGGGGATATCAGGCCTCCTTGGTTTTGCTGCTGTAAAGCTGCACATGTGTCTTTGGATCACTCATAGAGTCCTGACACACTAAAAAAGGTAAAATAGATGCTGAACTGCTTTAGGCCTGTCTGGGGGTTGATAATTCTGCCTCCTTCCAAAATATGTGAATTTTTATTTCACTTATTTTTAGTTTTAAGCATTCCCTTTTTCCCAATGGACATCAGGAAAGTGGGGATCCCTTTCAGCTTCTTTGCTCTACTCCTGGTGAGGGTGGGAGGGGAACCTGGTGAACAGGGCAGAGTGTACCCCGTGAGGAAGATACACTTCCCCAAGGGCCCAAACCTTCCCAGAGGAGTATGTGCCGCTGGTGTTATGGCCCAGAGCAAATTGGACTTCTCAGCAATTGTCTCTAAGCTGTGTCTAGTTTCTCAGACACTATTATTGTTCCATAGTTGGCTTCCTCTTCCTTGTTTTATTGACACAGTCTTGCCCATTGCCCATGTGCAGAACAGACTGCTAGTTTTGGTTTTGTTTGTTTGTTTTTGGGGGGGGTGGGTTTTTTTTGTGTTTGTTTTGTTGGGTTTTTTGATGGTTTTTTTGTATTTTCTACTTGCGTTTGTGATTCCCCTAGAATCTGCTGTGTCCTTTCTTAGTCCCCAGTGGAGTGTTGGCAGCTGCTCTCAGCCCCTGGTGATTATCACTGATGCGCTTCTTACTTCCCCTTCCAGGTAATTAATGAGTAGATTTAACAAGATTGGACCTTAAAATCCCTCTGGTATCCAAGTAACCTTCCTCCAGCTACAATATGTTTTTGTTTATTTTGCCTCCATAAACTGTTTATTCCCAGAGCCCTCTGAAAAGTTACGGTAGGAAAGAGCACGTGCATGCCTGGAGCACCAGAAAATGGAATTAAGGGGAAAGGGCCTCTTAGCTTCTCAGAGCATAAGGAAATCTTGACATTAGTCTGTACCCTTTCTAGCAGGATTTGAAAGAGAAAAAAGGCAGGCTAAGCTATATAAATGTTCTTTTTTTGATTTTGAGCTATTCCAATGTAATGTCTCAATTTTTCTGCCACTGCAGCCTGCTCATAGTCCACTCTAAAGTGAAGTAACTTTTCTTACATGAGGACAGGTATTTGAAATGTGATTCTTTAATATCGAAGCCCAGCTAATGGTACTCAGCATCTCACTAACAGGGTTTCATCTGGGTCTGAATTGCTGTTTTCAAGGTGTCTGGGCCAGGGTTTTTTCTGGAGCTCCACCTAAAGATAACATGTGTTTGCATGTGTTCTTTATTTTCATTTGGCTTTACATGGAGGATTTTAGGACTTGTGCTTTTGGAGACAGTTGCAATTCTTGTTTGTTCAGCAAGATAGGTTACCCTGACCCTTACCTTGTTCCCTGGTTCTCGTATTTCTTTGCTGTACAAGGCCAAGCCTTATAAGTTTGTCAACACAACACAGCTTCCTTTAGACCCAAATACCATGGCTAAGCACAGTGCTGGTGGCAGCTCTTTGTGACCCTTATAATATAGAATGCTTACAAGGTTGTGTGCTTGTATTCCTGAAAGTCTCCTCTGCAGAAACGGAATGATGTAAGAAATCTTTTTAGCCACAACATCTCTGGTGCTGAGCAGAAGAATCACAAAATAGGGTTGGAAGAGACCTTAAAGACCATGTAGTTCCAACCCTGCTGCTCTGGCCAGGAACACCTTCCAGTAGACCAGGCTGCTCAAAGCCCCATCCAACCTTGCCTTTGAACACTTAAGAGATGGGGCATCCACCAGCAATCTTAAAGCACACAGGCATATACAGTATTACAAAAATAAGCATCTTCTCTAGCATGACTGTTCAGATACACTTAGAAGCTTTTGGGTTATGAATAAACCCTATATTTATAGGTGAAGTAGAAAACTGCTCAAAGCACTTTATGAAGAGAGACCAGACGCGGGGAGAGGATCACAAAGAGCAGAGTCAGTAATTTGTAAGGAACAGGCGAGCTGGATTACAGTGACTTCCTTCCCTAGCGCTGACCCCTGGAAGCCCACGAGCTGCAGGAGGGCAGTGACAGATGCTGACAGATGATGTGGACTGACCCTCCCCAGCACGGGCGGCCCGTCCCGTGAGTGGCCGCGCTCGTTGGCCCGCGTTTCCCCGCGGGCCGGGCGGGCGGTGCGGGAGGAGGGAGGCCGGGCCCCGCCTCGCCGCTGCCGGCCCGGCCGCAGGATGTTCTGCCTGAAAGGTGAGGGTGGCTGCGCGGGAGGGGAGCGGGGCCGCTCGGCCTGGGGGACAGCGCGTGGATTTGTGGCTCCTTTTGTCGCAGCGGTTCCCGTCGCTGCCCGGCGCGATCCTGCGGGAAGGTGCCGGGCAGCCCGGCAGACAAAAGGCTGGCGCGGTGCGAGCGCACGGAGCGGGGCCGGGGCGGCGGCGCTGCCGCGCGGGAACCGCCGCAGGGCTTCGCGTGTGCAGCGTCGCTCCTGGTGACACCGCACCGCAGGCGAATTTCCCTTTATTGGGTTTTTCCCCCGTGCGGGTGAGATGCCATGGAGCACCCGGAGAAGAGCAGAGAGTTAGTTGGTCGTGCTGTGTTATTGCAGGTGCTTGATAGAAACTCCGCTGCTCTGCTGGGTGATGCTTCGTCTCATTCAGAGATGATGCAGGCCGTCGGGACAACAAAGAGTTTTTACGTCCAATGCGATAGTCTTATTTTATCTTTTTAATTAAACTTCTTAAGCACGTGGTTCTGAAACGAAAAGACTAGGCAAGGCTTAATGGTTTTGTTTCACGCCCATATTTCTGTTTCTATTAAAAATTGACATCGCTGCTACTTCTCTGACTGAAGGAAGATGAAAGCTGACACCAGAGAACGGTTGTAAGGAAGGGTTTAGGAGTTTTTATAAAAAAACAATTTCCCTGGGAAAGAATAATAGTTACGTTAATTACTTAAGTGCTTATCAGTGCTTCCTCAGAGTGTTTTTCTAAGTTAGGGACATGGTTTAGTGGTGGACTTGGCAGTGCTGAGTTAACAGTTGGATTCCATGATCTGAGAGGTCTCTTCCAAACTAAATGGATCTATGATTCTATAAAACATTGACTACTTTTATTCTACTAATAGGTTCTATTTATGCGAAGTTCCCACTAAAGGATCTTGGTACAACCATAAATTTAAAAGGACAATAAAAATAGTTCCTTTCCTGCAAATTTCAGAGTAGTGATCCAGTGCTCCTAGAGAAAAGCTTAATGAATTGCACAACACAATTTGTTAAGCAGTGGTTTATCTTAAATAAAATTGTTCTTGTGTACAAAAAATCTGCAAAGTTTAAAATTCTGAACTCCACAACAAGAGGTTTTCAATTCCCAGCAATTCAGCAGATCACAGGAATTACAAAACAAAGAGATGAAACTTTCGTTGCAGCATTAGTTCAACAATACGGGACAGAAATGGTTTAAATGAAGAGTATAATAGGAAAAAGGTGTTCAAGCCTGTTGATGCAGCTAAAAAGACTGAAACTTCTGTAATCTAGATCACCTGGGTGAAAATGAACCAAGGAGTGACTTTTCAGAGATTGTCCTATGTGCAGCAAATGAGCTTGTACAGAAGCAAAATATTTTTGCCTTGCGTAATTAAATTGAATTACGGTAGCTTTTTTCTTTTAAATCTTAAGTTGAATGCATAGGAAAAGACTTCTCAACATTTTCAGGTTTCATTTGTGAATAAGTTGCTAGTTCCAAGATACAAAAGCCCATCTAAGGGCTTCTCTTAAAAGCAGTGAAGGTACTGCATAGTTGTGCTGCACAGCAGTGTATTTTGGTGTGTTTTGATTCTTTCCTGTTCGCTTGCACTCTGTCACTGTGCTTTGCTCTGCTTTGATAGCTTGGAGTAGACTTCTCCCTACCTTCAGAATCAGCAGCTGCTGTGTATTACATTATTGTGCACCAAAAATCATGACCCTGAAATAATCAGCTGGAGTGTTACTATTCATAACCTCAACGTGCAAAGGAGAAATGTTGTGAGATACCCATCCTTTTTACTGGCGTGGTGGTAGCCTGTGCAGGGAGGAGGTCTCAAACTGTGGGGCACATCTGCCTTTCAGGTGCTGCTGGCTTGTTTGGGCTCTGAGGGCTCAGGGAGAAGCAGTGTGGTTGCTCAGGCGCTGCCCTGCCTGCCAGCTCCCAGTGTTTGCTCAGTCTGATTTGTCAAGCACACTCAATCTGATAAATAAATCCCAGGTCTGAGGCAGTGTAGTCTGTGGGCGTGGGTGTGCGTGGCATGGGTGATGAAATCCCCCCACTCTAAAACTCGGCCTCCGTGAGCTCTAGAGGTTTGCTGCGTGTAATTTTTTCCTTTTTCAGAGGAAAATAGGTGCTCAGAGCTGGGTGTCCCTGCCTGTGCGTGGCGGGTGACCCAGTGTCTCCTGCTTGCAGGCTGACCCAGGCTGGCCCTCGCATGGCACCAGTCTGTGGGCAGCTCTCAGCTCTTCAGCACAGCCCTCAGGTGCCCCTATCTCCATCTCCTGAAACGAGGGTCGTATTGGAGTTTGAGCTAAGTTGGGCACCTGCAGCAGAGGCAATACTGGGTGCTAGTTATTGATCTAGTTTATTGATCTTTGGGACTGAAGGAGTACAGATGAAATATTTAAATAAATTTCCCTGGTAAGGAATTAATTCCTAGAAATGTCATGAGCAGTTCATTGGCATGTGGTGAAAAATGAGCTCACGTTTCTGTCATACTTGCCTGGAGTTTTTCCTTCATAACTTTTGTAAAGGGAGAAAGACTAGTGCCAAGAAATGCGGTAAAGCAGGCATGTGCGCTTATTGCTTGCCTGCACTTGGGCAGTATTTTCCATCCTTGCTTGTCTTACAGCTGTGCATTTGAGAGGGAAGTCTTTTATACTAATAATAGCAAGAAGTTATGATAGAAGCTATCCATGAAAAATCCCAGGCATGTGCCGCTTGCTCTCTGGAGAAGCGTTCCATGCTAGAAATGCGGATTTTTTTTTTTCTTTTAATTTTTTTTTTTTTTTGTAAAAGATCACAGAGTGGCTCACCAGTTGTCTCATGTGTTGTGTGTATGTAAGGACATTCCTTGGATTCCTTTCTCGGCAATTTTCTCGTTAAATATCCAGTGTTTGAAATCAGAAACAGATTTTCTCTGTCTTTAAATAAATGTGTTTTCCAAGTTGAACTAGACAAGAAAAAAAAATATGTACTAGTTGCTTTCTTTTTTCTTTCTGTTTAAAGTTTTACTTTTTTGTGTATAACACCAGGCCCAAATGAGGAAGGGGACCTAAAATAATCTAAATTAAGGAATCTATCAAAGTGAAGATTCCTGGCAGAATTAAATGAGGTTAGTGTGAGCCTAGATTGATCTTGTGGCAGGTCTTCCTCTGTAGTCATTTAAATTTTTTCATTTCTGTTTCAGTTACGCATAATCACAATGGGACCCATTCTTTTTGTAGCTGTTTTTTATATCATATGCATTATTTTTTTAGGGTAGGTAACTTTGAGGACACTTACTATCTGCAGTTCTTCGACATATGAAAGCAGTTTGAACAAACACAGAATAAGTACAGACTGACATTTAAGTATCAAGCATATGACTGTAAGTTAAAAAAAAGCCCTACTTCTCAGTTCTCAGTTACACCTGTGTGAACCTTGGACATTCCGGGAGAGCTCTGTCAGCACCGCTACCGAGAGCTCTGTCAGACATGTTGTGTTCTCATGATATGGGGGGAAAAAATCAGTTTCTACTTAGCTGCTAGTGAGATTTTACTGTCTAAGACTGCATAAAGTTTGAAGGTTTTGTTCATTAAATGACAGCTTTATTAGTTCACACTTCAGGAAGGAGAGGAATGGAGGTGGGGAAGGATATGTCAATGGCTGAGTGTGGATAACAGCATCTGGTACAGGACCAGCCTTTCTCTGTCACGCAGCAGTGAACAGGAATGGCTTCTAACTGTGCCTGGAAGTATGGAATGAAATTGAACATAACAAAAGGAAGATTATAGGTTTAGATAATAACATTCTTGCTGAAGTTAGTCCATGCTCAGAAATACTGAATATATGCTTCTGGTTTTAAGTATCATTCAAGTCCTTCACCTATGGCTATAGTCCTATTGTCTAATGTACTTGAACACCAACGAAACACTGTTCCTGCTTGGATTCATTTACAATCTAAATGCATTGGAAGAGGGCAGCATATATAAAAACAAAATGAATTTTCAAAGGTAGTGGAATGCCTGGGTGGCGGAGCTGCAGCCGTGCCCATGGTGCCTACCCTGCTTGTTTCTTGGCTCTGTTTGTAGCAGAGATGGAAACCCCAAGGAGTATTTGTGCCACGCTGACCCACTGGGGGAAGAGTGGAGTACCGCAGCTCTTGCTTTTGCAGTTCAGAGGTTGCCTGTAAATACATTTAATCACATTGTGGAAGCATGTTGTTCCACTCCTTGGAGCTGTTTCATTTGACCGCCTCTGAGACCACCAAATGGCACGGGTACAGAACCTGCAGAATGAATGCCTATTGTTTGCTGTGGTTTTGCTTGCATTTTTCTGTCATAGAACAGGGTGTGGGTGCCTGTTTTTTCCGTTAGATTTTTAAGGTCAGTGGCAGTGGGTGAAGCAGGGTGAACATACTCAGGCATTAGATAAAAATCTCTTCGGCAGGTAGACCAGCCTTTCCCAGGGCACATGGGCTTTCACCCTAAAGTGGTATGGTGACAAGGCAAGCCAGATAGATTCAGCTGCAAAATCAGTTAGTATTAAAGCTCTGCATCAATATATCTTTAGGTGATGATTGGAAATGTGGAGGTCAGAGCAGACTGCTGTATGTGCCTGGCCCTCAGTACTTGAATTCAGCTTGTGCTTTTCAAACACCGTGCAGTATAAACATATACAGACAAAAATACTTGATGTTTGTAGTCCATTCATTGACTCAGGTGGTATTCTTTAAGACTATGAAAATTGACTCCTCTACTATCACAACTGTATAATTAAGACACAGCTTTTCCTTCATGTGTGGATTTAATGCACACTCTGCCTTTCTGCTCCGCATCTGGGTCCTTATTGCAGGCTGCAACAGGAGCCATTTGCACAATTCACACAGCACTGCAGTCCTGAGGAGGGCCTGTTGGTAAATGAACCATAGGCAGAAAGATCATCTGCTGTTTTCCTTGACCTGCTAATGTTTGCTTTTAAGCAATATCTGTTAAGCACCTCCATTGTCTGGAGGGCTGCAGTACAATGAAGTTGGCCATCGCTGTGCAAAGCAGTAGTAGAGGGCAGTGAATTTCTGTCAAATTGCAGCAAGAAGCCAGCACTTAATTTGAAGCAGTAAAATGCATGCAGGCTAGAGGACATTAAAATGGATGTAAAAGTAGCATGCACAGCTGATTGGATTCATAAGCACTGAAAGAATTTCATGTTGAAGTGGTCTTTGAGACAGCATACACATACTCGAAATCTATTAATATCTTCATGCATTTTTCAGTGCTTTAAGCATGGTAATGATTGCACGTTGTGTAAGTATTGTGTTACCAGATTCGTGTTCTCTATGGTTATCATTCTTCTACATTGGCTTTCTCACCTAACCCCATCCCCCCCAACAGCATTTTTGCAGAAGGCTGCTGTTGCTTCCAGGGAAATGCCATAAACCTTTGTCAAATGGGAGACCTGTTCTCTGTGAAAGCACTTTGCCTGGTATTAAGAAATGGAAATTTTGTTAATTCTTTTATTCAGAGCCCTGTCACAGCTGTGATCTTGCCTGTGGTTAATGGCTGGCAAAACAGTCTATAATTACCTCAGGCATCTCTTTCCAATACTATCCCAGTCATCCAGAGCATCCCACTTTTTTCTAGCTATATTAAAGAAAAAAAAAAAGTCAGAAAATGTTTTTGGCATTTGAAGCTCTTGTCTAACTTACCTGAAGTTTTAGACTTTAAAATATTTTAAACTTAATTGCTGGTCATATGCAGAGGGGTTATAAAAGCATAGCTTATTTAGTCTAGCTGGTAGCTTGGGAGGTAAATACCTCAAGGAGGGAGGAAACCTGTTGAGGTCCAAGGGGAGTATTGGCACAAGATAAATGGTTATGACTGTGTTCTGAATTAATTGAAGTCAGACATTAAAAGGTTCCAAACCATCTGAGGAGGGAAGTTGTGAAGCAGACATCCAAACAGGATAATGTGGACAAAGAATGTTTTTAAGATGGTTCTTGATAATGTTGTGGACAGTTTTAAGTCAGAGTTTCTGGAGCTGGTAAGGGAAGTTTGTGACAGAGGGCTACATGGAAACTTGGGGGACAGCACTGCATTTGCACGATGTTGTAGTTGTCCCATGTTTAAGTACTTCTATTGATCCTACTGTGAAGACCAGAAAAATTATCCCTTTAAATATGTAGTTGCAGCTTCTGAAGTTTCTCTTAGTTCTGCTTCACTGGAGGCTGGCTACGGGAAAAGGCTGGATGAGGAGCAGGGTGTGCTGCAGGTTCTCATGGCATCAAACTATCTCACAGATGTGCCCTGCTCACCCCATTCTTTCCTTTAGACTCAGCAACAGGTGCTGCTGAGGCGGAAACTTCCCCAAAAGCTCAGCCTGGTCGGGATTGCTGGACTTTTCCTGTTCTTTTCTAGTGCCAGGTGTGCTGCACTCTCCTTAGAAGTTTTAATCTTACAGATTTCCTGCTTTCAAAGTCTCCAGACCTTGCTGACACCTTTCTGTTTTCTCTTGCTCTTTTCCTGTGATGTACTGTTTTTACATACTTAGTGAGATTCTGCTGTGTCTCACTTCAGGCTGCTTGTTACAAGGTCTTTCTTGGCCTGTGAAACCTTTAAATCCAGAGACGCATTGAAAATCTGCTCTTCGCAGCATAGCATCCTGGCCCCTTTCTCTTTCTGACTTTTAATCCATCTCTGGTTTAATTTAAACTCACCAATAGTCCTGAAACAGAAATACAAGCCAGGAATTTTAGCCACATCCCATAGTTAAGATAAGGAGTAGCACTTGTGGTGCTCAAGCAGAGGCATCTCCAGCATTGGCAGATCCTGCTTTTCAGGAAAGTAATGTGCTTTCTTGTCTGCATCTCTGTATCTCAGCCACAAAGTCTTGGATTATTTTGTGTGTCTTTTAGCTTTAAGAGAATTGCTGCATCTTTAACATGCTTATGTGGGATAAATAAGCATGATGCTTAAGTAATGAGAAAAACCCAGATTTCTCCTCCGTTCATTATTAAGGCCAACAAGTTGCCAGCTCTCACGTGAAGGCTTAATTTGCAGGGAAGCTTGTGTTAAAATAGGAGAAAATCTTTCCAGCATCTGAATGCACAAGTGGACCCTTCTTCAGTCATTCAGGTTTGCTTTTTGTTGTCCTAGTTTCATACCTCAGATGAATATGAGATCACAAGGAGGTTTTTGTAGTTGCTAGCAACCAGGAGCCATCATTTGTGCAGCACCTTCTGGAGAGGTGCTCTTCCTTATGCAGACTATGATGGAAAACAGAAGATGATGGGAACAAGGGTTCGTGTTAACTTCTCTCCTTACAGGCAGAGTGCTGGAGTAAATGTGGCTGACAGATCAGGAGAACAGAAGAAAATGCAAAGCTGTGTTTCCTGCGTAATGGACATTTGGAAGACAGTTTTTGATTGTTTTCAAAGTCTTTTTTTCCTCAGTCTTCAGTGTGTCCATGTATATTGTCATGAGTCACTTCATGCTCTGGAGCAGTGTTGCAGGTGAGGGCAATGCTCCTGCCCAGAGTATTGCCATGGTGAGAGATGTCCCACTCTGTCAGGTCACACAGCTTGTAGCTCCACTCTAAAGATCTTGAACTGTTTCTCATGTTGTTCTCCCATGCAGAGGTTGCTCTCATCTTATTGCTTCTCATCTTAAATGATCATTTTCAAGTCAGTTAAAAATAATTTTACTTTTCTGCTAAAATTTTGAAACCTGTTCTTGAATTATCATGCTAATTTGTGTGGCTTTACTCTAATTTTTTAAAAAATGTCTAATGCAAAATACATTAAAAGGCTGAGTGATTCTTTTTAAGAACAAAAAAGCTTATAATCTGTTCAGCTTCAAATTTATCTTGATTCAGTGGCCTATAGTCTGTCAAAATACGGAATTTTAAGAATACATAATTCTGTAATTACCTGAAGCATAGACTTGAAAAATTATATAAATTTTTCATGTCTTAGTTTGTGGCTTTGATATGGGCCTTGTCATAACCAAGGCATTTTGTATTGCTCAGTCAGAGTTGTTGCAGAGAAGATCTTTCTCTAACAAAGTTGGCATACAGGGAGGATAATCAGAAAGCAGACTTATTTTCAAGAATATTCCTTGGAAATTCAGGATTAATTAATTTTTTTTTTTTTTGCCAGTAAACAGACTGAAAAGGAAACCCACAGACAAGTGGGTCTATTAATTTGTGGTCTTGTATACAGATGGCTCTTTCCTGTTCATTTTGTGAAGCTCAACCATTTGACTTTTTTTAACGGAGCAGCAACTCCGGATACAAGAAAGAACAGCCCTGGTGGGCTGCGTAGCAGCTGTAGCACCTGCATTCAATCATTTTGTTGGAAAATCAGTTGTAAGAAAAGTTGACTGTCGACTTGGTAACTTCATATTCTGCATGGAAAAGCAGTCCTGCGAGTTTGTTGTTAAAGACACAAAAATGACAAGTCAATATGAACTTTGTGTGAAAAACATCAAGACTGTGTAATTAATAGTAAAAAGTTCGCACATCATACAGATATACTGTTGACTGGATCTTGACAAGAATGCTCTTCCTAGGGTGCGACTTCGTTTTGGATTGAAATACCGCTAATTTGTACTGCTCCTCATTAGGTTAATCTTTTCTTTGGCAAAGGGTGCATATTTTTGTCATTATTCTTTCTAATGGAATTTGATGCATTCCTCCAGCCTGATCTGTAAACCCAAGAGTTTACTTACTCTTTCTAGAAAGCCTTTATGTGACCTGTTAGAAAGTAGGTGGGCTGTATTTAGTCATAGTTCATAAGAAGCTAGTGCTAACTCGCTTATCTCGCATAGATATGATTTTCAAGTAAATGCGACACTTCAGATTAAAAATTTACTACTGAACCATTCCAGGTTAATGGAATTATATTTGATACGAAGTTTTGTTTTAGCTCTTTTAACATAGTTAATTATCTATGCTGAGTTTGACCATTCCTTAGGCTGCTGACAGAACCATGTGACAAGGTCACTTTTTTCCATTAGTTGTGCTTTTAAAAATAATAAAACTACTTTATCTTAAGCATATACAATGATTATGAGAAGCTGTGTCTACATTGGCAAGTTACCATGACAGGAGAGGGATCTGCAGCATGGAGTAGGTGTGACATCCTTGTGCCTGCAATGCAAACCGTGGCAGGGGATGTGGAAGAGCATCTCTGAGTGGAACCAACATGTGGCTAAAATGTGCATCAATATACAGGAAAACCCCTTCAGGCTGAAAATGGAAAAACATGACTATTTAATTTCTTACTTTTAGACAGTTAGGTTTGCCATTCTTGCTCCTTCACTGATGTTTTAATATTGTTGCATTCTATTGTAGTGTGCCTAATATATTAGCTGCTGCTCTGTTGTCTGAAAAACAGTGAATGAATGCTCTGCCCAGCAGAGCTGAATGATGCTCTTCAGTGTTGAATGTTGAGTCCTACAGAATGGAAAATCCTGTCCTTGTGGGGCTGAGTATTACCTACCAGTCTGTATTCAAAATGGATGAGCAAAAGATCAGCTCATCCTTTGACATTCTGAGATTTTTTTTTTAACTATATACTGAAGCACCACTCTATTAATAAAACTGAGTTTCACTTTTTTTCCTTGCCTAGATTCATAGAATCATTTAGGTTGGAAAGGAACACTGAAATAATTTAGTCCAATCTTAACCCAGCACTGCCAAGTCCATCACTGAACCATGTTCCCAAATGCCACATCTACAGTTCTTTTAAATACTTACAGTGATGAGGATTCAATTATTTCCCTGGACAGCAAGTTCCAATGTTTGACAACCCTTTCAGTGAAGAAATTTTTCCTAATATCCAATCTAAACCTCCTCTGGTGCAACTTGAGGCCATTTCCTCTTGTCCTGTCACTTGGTACCTGGGAGAAGAGGCCAACCCCCACCTGGCTACACCCTCTTTTCAGGGAGTTGTAGAGAGGATGAGTTGTCCCCTGAGCCTCCTTTTCTCCAGGCTAAACACCCCCCACTCCCTCAGCTCCTTCTCATGACTTGTGTTCCAGACCCTTCACCAGCTTTGTTGCCCTTCTCTGGACTTGCTCCAGCACCTCAGTGTCTTTCTTGTAGTGAGGACTCGAGGTGTGACCTCATCAGTCCTGAGTACAGGGGGACAATCACTGCCCTGGTCCTGCTGGCCATGCTATTCCTGATACAGGCCAGGATGCCATTGGCTGCCTTTGCCACCTGGGCACATGCTGGATCATGTTCAGACTCTGCTGACCGGCACTTCCAGGTCCTTCTTTGCCAGATGGCTTTTGAGCTACTCTTTCCCTTTAGTGCTGTCTGGGGCTGTTGTGACCTGATGACAAGACCTGGCACTTGGATTTGTTGAACTTCACAGTTGTCTTCATACCACCGATCCAGCCTGTCCAGATCCCTCTGCAAGAGCCTTCCTGCCCTCCAGCAGATCAGCAGTCCCACCCGGCTTGGCATCTGCAAACTGACTGAAGGTGCTCTTGATCCCCTGGATCATTGATAAAGATATTGAACAGGACTGGCCCCAGCACTGATCCCTGGGGAGCACCACTAGCAGCCAGCTGGATGTAACTTCATTTACCACCACTCTCTGGGCCCAGCCATCCAGTCAGGTTTCTACCCAGAAAACTCTGCACTCACCCAAGTGGTGGGCTGCCCATTTCTCCAGGAGAATGCTGTGGGAAGTTCTCAAAGGCTTTACTAAAGTCTAAGCAGACAACATCCACAGTCTTTACCTCATCTTACATAGAGCTTAAAAGCAGTTCTTTATGGGTTACTTACTGAAACACTGACCATGTAAAACCAAAATGTTTTAGAAGTACTGACTAAGAATAATGAATTCTCTGAATACAGATTTGCATTCTTTTTACCGTTTTTGTTGTTTTAATCTGGAAAGCCTTCCTGACTCTCCATGGCGCACCTGGCCAAAGCAGACCTTCCTGGGAACGTGCGCGTCCAGGAGGTGGCACTGCGTTTTTGACAGCAGTGATGGTGTACATGAACGGAAGGCAGCGTTGTCAGACCCTTCCGTCCAGAAGGAGGAGGGCGAGGAGGCTGCAGCCTTCTGACTGAAGGCTGCTTTCTAACAGTGGCTTTTATCAAGTAGTGTAGGTTGCTTTGGTTTTTGTATTGAAAACCCCACTGCGTGTGAACTCTTCTAGTGAGCTGTGCGGGTGGCAGAGAGGTCACTGATGCTCTGTATCAGGAAGGTGCTTCCCTCTTTGGGCTTTTAAATCCATTAAAAAGAATTGTGAGAGATAATAGGAGTGCAGAGATGACTTCTTTCTCTTCCTGTTACCATGGTAATAAGTTTAATGAGCAGACCTGAACCGGGTAATCCTACCCAACCCTGTCTGAATTGCTGTTTAATATGAACTGTAAAATAAGCTGGTAGAATGTGACTCCTTTGCTCACAGAGTGTGTGGGTGTACCCGCGTTGCCAACACTGCCATCCAGTGCGGCCCCAGACTGGAAACCGCCTTCTCCTCCGGCTTCTGGCAGCCTCATCTTTTGCTCTGTATTTTCAGAAGGATCAGAGATGTGTGGGGCCCAACTGCTAAAGTAAGGCAGCAAGAATAGCTTGTTTCAGCTATCAATAGTAATATCTAATTGCTTCTGTTTCACTAACAGCTCTGTCTTCTGCCCCAAGCATGTGTCACCTCGTTCCCAAAGGTGGTCTGGTTCGCAGAATGCGTCGACCAAAGTACTTTATCTTTCTTTATGTATGGCAGCAGAGCTAAACCAGAAAGGCATAGGAACGCTTTTCTGAGTTACCTGCTGCTTATATGGCTGGCTTTAGTTGCTTTCTTGTTTAAGTATTGCAAAGCAGTGATCAAGAGTTACTATCAAACATATAATACTGCTTGTTCCTCTTAAGAAGGCTTTCTAATTGAAAGTAGAGATAAATAATTAGAACACAGAAGTGTATTTTAAAATATTATAGGACTGCCAGTAATGCAATACAAAGTATGTTTTTCTAGTCTAGTGTCTTATGTAGCGTATATCAAAATGCTTATTGAATTAAAAATAATTGCAGAGGGCTAGTACATAACAGCAAAGGAAAAATTAAATTAAGATATGAAAGAGAGGGTAATGGGTATGTTCAGAGTTGGTGTGGCAGAGGAAATACAGACACGTAGATTCCTTATGATACTTGTACATTATGTTTATTTTTCTTGTTGTTGGGTTTTGTTGTGTTTTACGGGTGCCTGCTATAACCAGTGGTTTGCAGATTTGGTATCCTTGCAGAGGGCTGAGGTTGCCTAAGGATGACACTTTGAATCTGGGACTGGCTGTGTGGGTACCAGGAATTAAGCTTGCCCATCATTGAGGGGTCTGCCTCCACTTTGTTAGGTACACGGTTGCCAGTGACACTTGCTGTGGCTTTTTACAAAGCATATTTGCTTGTTAGGACTGCTTTTAGCTACCATGCCAGTCAAGCTCTTTAAGCTGCACATGACTTATTGCTTACATCCTTTAAAAGAAAAAAAAAAAAAAGAGCTAAAAGCTCATAGATGCTGTGTGATCACAAGCATGTGATAAAAATACATCCATGAAAGTAGTAGGGGATAGAGCTAATGCTGGAGAATGTGAATATGGCCACATGGAGAGAGCTTTCTTGGAATGTCACAAAGCTTTGTGTGCATCCCTGCCACCCTGGGTCCCTTTCATCTCCCTTGCACCCTGATGTCTGTCAGTATTGTACAAGCTCCTCAAATGCTGGGCTTGCTTTAAACACTGTAAAGCTGATACCTCCTGCTCGCTTCCTGTTTGAGAGATTCATATTCAATTAAAAAGCAAATTTACCTCAAGGTGGGGTTTTTTTCCTCTTTATTTTGAAATTCTTTAGCTTTTGTCTGCTGTATTTGTGTTTAAGGAACATGAGTTAAGACTCCACACACGCTGTATGCACAGGAAAGAGGAGAGGTACATGCACAGGTACAGGCCAGGAGAGCAGGACATCCCGTGTCCAGGCTGGCCATTTCTAGTTCCAAAGGATGCTGGGGTTCTCCACCATGATGGACATGTCCTGATTCTTGCTGTGTCTTAAGTTGTCCGTTTGTAAAACGAGGATACTTCTCTCTGAGAGTATTATTTTAAGGCCTAGTTAATGATATATGGTCTGATGAAATATGTTTAACATATAAATACTATTTTTTCCCTGTTTGTTTTAACAATAACTATTTAAGTACAATTTAAAAGCTCCAGCTGCTCATCCAAAAAGCCCAGAACACATCAATCCATCACTGCTAAAAATAGAAACACTGTCTAATTAGGGCAAAGTTTATCCCCATGGATTTCTACGACCTGTCTTTAATTTCCAGTTTGGCTGCTGTGCTTGCATCAGGAATTACTTCATTTGATGGTTTTGTTGTGCATGGTGTCCATAAAAAGTGCTGTTATTTCACTACATGGTGCATATTACCTTCTATCGAGAAAATCTACAAATTGTATGTAGAGACTGATGATGTAATTCCTTATGTAGCATATTTATAAAGATTATCTTAATGCCAGAGTAGGGCTGACATGACAATCCTCTGCGATTCCATATCCCCCAAGTTCCCAATAGATGTATCCTATATATTTTTTAAACTCCTGTGTGTAATATTCATCAGTATCATGGCTGTTCTTAGAGCTCAGGACCATATACGCTTGTCTAATAAAAGGGGTAGTGTTTTATTTGGTTGTTTTTTCTTTATAATTTTGTTTCTTGTAATCCCTGAGTTAGTCACAGTTTTGTGAGTCTGTCAAACTGTTAATGATCTTTTTTGTTTAACCAAACATTTCCAATATAATAAAATCAGTGTTTTCCGTAATTATTCCTAATTATTCAAGCTCTCGCTAATAGAGCCCGAGTGTAAGGAGTTGGTTTAGCAAAAATGAAATATGCTGATAAAGATTAATATGCACATGTGACGGCCTGCTCAGAGCATTCATACTTGCATTACTAATAGTTCAATTTTTAAAAGGCATGCAAAAGAATAATAAAGGAAATAAAATGCTACTTTTGGGAAATCTTTATATAAATGATAGCTCAAGGCTGAGAAAAATGAACAGCCTCACTTTTGTGTATTTGAAAAAAAAAAGCTGTGCTACAGCTGCAGTAGAATAAGTGCAGCTTAATCAAAAGTTTTGTGATAAAATTTTGACTTTATCAAACCTGGAGAGATTCTTGCTCCATATAGACATAGCATTAAATAATTGGGGTTTTTTATAGGATTTTGAGGGGAGATGAAGAGGCAATGTACACAGTGTCTTTCTCACATGATAGTGGTACATCTTGGCAGCTCTGTATGGTTTTACATTTGCTAATAGCTGAGACCATAACCATCACCAAATCATTTATCATTTATGTTACCAAGGTCTTCCAGGCTTAGGGAAGAACAGATTTATTCTTCAAGTAAAAAAACTTGGGGACATTAATGCCTACCATATGGTAAATATACTTGTTAAACTGGATTTCAGCCATGATCCCATTATTGTGCATCAGCCTTACTTCGTGAGCATGCATTGGAAACATGGATAATTGAGTATGTCTGTAGTGTAGAGAAGTGCATGGTAAATGTCATGGCAACTCCAGGGCAATATGTTATCCTGTGTCATCTTGGTAAGTGTTTGGGAGCATGGGAGTCTGCCTAACACTGAATATCTGTTGTCTCCTGTCTTCTTGCTCCTGTGTTTGTACTGCATGTTACCTAATAATACGGGCTTTGGTGTGTAGATCAACACTGAACTTTTATGTCAGATAACATGATTGTATCAAGGTAGAAAGACGGCATGCAAACATCAGCCAGTATCCTTTAGAAATGTAATTTGATAGTGTGATTTTGAGTTGTTACAATAAAGAAAAACCCATAACTGAAATCCACATGAATTCTTATGTAATAAAAGATACTGTTCCTGCCTGCAGGAGAAATAAATGCAAGTCTCAGTGCACGCTTTTATCAATAGCCTGGTGATGCTCTGAAGTTTTGTGCATCATATCTATGGCAGTGACTCTTCCCAGGACCCTGATAATCACAGGGAATTGAAAGGGTGAGACAGCAGGCACGGTGGCTAGACAAGTGGGTTACGGAGGTACTGTCCCATTAGGGAGGCGTTAACAGGGCCTCCTTATGAACTGGTTCATTGACAGCACTCTTGGGGTTTCACTCCACCCAGGACTGTCTAGACATTCATTTATTCTGGCAGACACAAGAATATCAGCGTGGTTGATGAGTGAATTGAGCTCTGCTAATGTTAATCACAGTTTGTCTTTCTCATAGTCTGATGAGTAAATGTACTTGGCTTTGTAAATTTGTATTTGCCTCAAAGGCCTGTTTGCCAGCATTCAGTGTTTGCCAGTGAGTTTCTGCTATCTGCATGGACAAGCCAGTGGTACCAACAGCTACTGCCCTTGCTGTTGGCACATTTTCCCCTTTCCATCCATATTTTTGCAGATACTTGAAATTGTTGTCAAAAAATGTAAAATTGCAGGCAGGGCTTGTTTCATCCCTATTTATTGAAGGTCTCTGGTACAGTTCGTTATAAGACCTGTTCTCATCTGTTTGCAAGTTTGCTGAGATTCAGTCATGTGAGATGTGTATGAAACACTTTATAGTGAAAATTATTTGCTCAGATTGCTGTGCAGAGTAACAGGATGTTAAACGAAAAAACCCAAACAAACAAAACCCCTCACCAAGCGAGCCAGTTTTTAGTAAACTTTCTACACTTTGCCAGCACTGTTGAGTCAGTGTTGCAGACAGTTTATGCTGGATGGTGCTCTGTGTTTTGTGTGTCTGGAGGCTGATGCCACGCTGGTGCAGTGCCTGTGGGCAGCTGGTGTGTACACCCTGCTCCCAGGCTGTGGCTGCCAGTGCAGGCAGCAGCAGCGCTGAGGCAGCAGGAGATGCGTGTGTGTGTCAGGGGAAAGAGGAGATGTGCATCTGTGTGGTGTTGTTGTTGTTGTTAAACAGTGGGCTTGGTTTGTTTTTTCCTCCTGACCAAAAGGTTATTGTAGCTCTCAACCAAACAGCACGTAAAGCCTTTTTTAATATGTGTAAATAGTTATATTTTGCTGTTGTGCTCCTGTATATAAAGCAGCCACTTCCATGAACGGTATGGGCTGCAACCAAAGCATTTATAAAGAACAGTTAAGAAAGAAAACTAAGATTGTTCTTTGTTGTACTTTGCTCAGGGTTTTCCCTGAGTTTTTCCTTATTTGTTTTTAAAAACAAATATTCTCCCATATAATCTTTCAAACAACATAAAACTTCAAAACTTGCTGAAGACAGCAGTTTATGCAGAGTGCTCTCTTCATGTGACATTGTCCTTGCTGTCCCAATCGGACTGTGCTGTTACAGCCAATTCAAAAGCCTAGGAAGGGCACGTTTCCTGAATACCGGAGAAGAACAGTATGGGAGATTAGGGTTGACACTATTAGCAGCATGGAAACTTGCTTAGTAGTGAAGTATTTGGGAGAGGTGCCATGGACTAGTGACTTGTGGATGAGGCTAAAGAACTGAGAATACCTCGACTCTAATCCTGGCTTTTCCACTGTGTGGGCAGGTTACTAAATCCCTCTGAGACTATGTCTTCATCTTTAAATAGGAATAATAGCTACCCTCTAGAGGCATTGTGAGGATGTATGTATTTATGCAGTACTGCAGGCAAGCCGATAACTGCTTATGCTTTGTGTTCAGCATCAATCCAGTTGTAGTCTAACCTGGAAGATACCATCTTCTTTTGGTGACAATCATTATGGTTCTAACTTTGAAAGGGAGCTTCTTCAATAAAATCCAAATACTGAAATCATGACACCTTGCTCTTTTTTCTTTAGTCTGTATGTTTTTTCCTGCTTTTGCATTCTAGAAGAAGGTATACGTTCTTGTTCTTGGCAGGTTTCTGCCCAATTATGGTTCTGTAGCTGCCAGTGTCACAGCAATTATAGTAACTTAGCTTTAAATAAGCTTCTTGGATATGGCCATCTGTGTGTGGCTGTAGTACCTGTTGTTCAGAGAGTGGTGAATAATCGGGGATAAGGCTTAAGAGAAGCCACAGACTGGAGAGGAAGCAGAAAGGGAGTAGGCCGAGGTCTGTGGCAGGTGACTGGGTTTCCCAGCTCTCTGCAGCCTCTATTTTCCTGCTTGTGACTGTGAGCTGCGGGCGGGAGGAGGGCAGGAACAGGGCAGCCAGTAGCTACAGTGAGCTGCTTAACCAGGTGCTTGATATTTTTTTAGCTGTTGTTTTCCTTCTTTTTTAAGGACTTACAGAATCCTATTCCAAACAATTCGCAGTATATCCAAATAGCTTAGCTTGCCCAAGTGCGAAGGAGGAGAAAATCTTTTCCTCCACTGCCTTCTGAATGCGTCCCTTCAAGGGTTATAAGCAGGCCACTCCCTTCTGCTCGGAGCTAGCCACTGGGGACAGCAGGGACATCCTTGAGAGCAGCATCTCACAATGATCGCCTATGTGCACTGCCTGCCCGCCGACCCGATGGTCGGGTGCCTCGGCAGGAGCAAGTGGCAGCCCAGCTGCAACGATGAGGAGGAGGAGGAACTCATCCCGCTGTATTCCAGCAAAATGGGCAACGCTCACACCAAGCTGCCTGGGCGCCTCAAGAAAAAGTTAGTGAGCAAAGACGACAACTCCTTCTGGCCAAGTAAGATCCTCTTCCTTATCTATTTTGGTCATTTAGTATTGTGTTGTCATTATTGAGGGAATAAAGAAATAAAACAAACATAAACAAGGGAAATAGTCTTATTTCTCTTTTAGAGGATGAAGGCATTGGGAACAATTTTCTTATGAAAGTAATGTATTTCCCCTTCGGGACAGTATCTGTATCTGATGGGGCTGCTAAGTTGATACAGGATGGTACTGTTTTGTGCATGTGGTATGTCTGTGTTTGAGAGGTCTTGAGCACTCGCTTTCAGTTCAATAATGCTCCTTTTCAGCAAAATGATTGTTTTAGATGAGTGGAGCTGTTGACATAGCACTCTAATTGAAAGCCATAGGAACAATCAGTGGATGAAAAGGCCAGGAAAAATAAGAAAAAGGTCTAACAGACTCAAAAGGTGCTTAATGCAGTTGATGAGTACTTATTTTTAAAAAACAGTGCTTTTGAATAACCTTTGGTCTAAGGATGTTTTCCCTCTGAATGTGAGAAGAAAGAATTCCTGAATTGTGATGACTCTCCTTTTTTAATCTGAAGAGTTTCAAGTTTCACTGGCAAATACAGATGGGAAATAAGGAGAGAAGAGAACAGACAATGGCAATGTTCAGTTGTTTTGTTTTTAGCCTTATTGCTTGCCTTCCCTTCTTTTCCGACCCCCTAAGCAGAGGCACCCAGCTGTTTGTGGAATGGTTGTTCAGAAAAGTCTGTTTAAGGGTGATGGGGGAGAAATTTCACAAGACAAAGAAACCTTTTCCTGCAAAAGCCAGCTGGCTGGCTATCTTGTGCCAGGTCTTCTAAAAAAAAAAAAAAAAAGAGAAAAAGTACATGAGTATATTTACAACTGTATTGATTTTTCTTTTCCTCATTAGTCTCACACTGACTATCTGACAATGGCTCGTTATTACCAGGAATTGAAAAATCCCTGTCTTGCCACATGATGCTAACACTGATTAGGAAAAACACCTGTATTTCGTTTTCTGAGTTACCATATTCTCTGTTCATTACTAAGCAAGCTTCATTTGATGTCCCCTCCTGTAGGAGGAGTGTGATTTACTACATGATTGTTTCAGGCCTTTTTCAAGAGGAAGTAATTTTTTATAATGCCTGGAAAGAAAAACCCATATCTTCTGCTGAATTTTCGTATTTTTGAGCACAGGGTCAGTTCTGGTTCATTCATAGGGAAAATGAAAATTCTTCCTTTATGTAGAACTATATAGTCACTCTTAGACCTGGGGAAGCCCTGGAGAGGTTAGGGACTAGGAAGCAGCTCCAGGGATGCTCTTAGGGAGGAGAATATGGCCCCTCTTGCCCCAGACAGCCTAGGGTGTGTGTATGTGTATTTTGAGAATTGTCTCGCTGGGTGACAGGTTAGTTCATTCCTACAAAGTTGTGATGCTGACTTTCAGAGCTGGTTCTCCTAGTGCCCTTGGAGGTGTTGCTCAGGAGCATTGTGAGCAGCCGCTCTGTTTGAATCTGCTTCTCCAGAGTGTGGAAATGGGATTGAGGAGTATGGGTAAGGTACTCAGAAATCCCTGCTCTCTCACTGCAGCCTGCCTCCTTTCTGTCTTTGTGCTGTCTGTAGGGAAAGCATCCCCTTGTCTCTAAAATGTACCTGAATTGAAATTATAAAACTTTTCAGAAGATAATTCAAAAATTGTGTGCTTGTGTGTAATTTGGTTGATTTATAGTACAGCACTTATATAAGCAATTGAATTTTTTTGATTTTTAAAGATTCTTTAAAAATCTACCAAAGCTTTTTAATGCGATTTTTGGTCCATAGCAATGAACTTTCACATGTTCCAGACCAAGTTTACTGCTGTATCTCTTATGTTGAGTTTCATTGATATCTGGTATGACCCCATACATTTTATTTGTGTTTTTTTGAATTCCAAAACATCGGAGTTTCAATGAAAACTTTTCAATGAAACAGTGAATGACAAAAATCAGTCACCCTGCTTTCTGCCCTGACTTTTCCCAAGAGAACCTCTAGTGCTTCAGTGGTGGTGTCCCACCACAGCACAAGTGTGTACATGTGGGACACCAGCTCTGCCTCACTTGCTTTTTTCTTATTCATTCCTGGTCCATAGAAACAAAAGAATAGCAGAGTAATTAAGCCATCAGTTAAAAGTGTTATGGGTGGGACAGGTGCTATTTCTCTTTGACATAGGGAGACTGTCACTTTAAACTCTGTTAATGTTTATTTTAAGGAACAAAAGTGTTTAAGAGTGGAAGTGCTTTCTGGGACCAGGTCAAGTGATAACTGCAGAGCACAGCAGGGGATTATTGGCTGGGCTTTATCTCTCTTGATAAAGGCCTCCCTTTGGGGTCCTTATCCAGCATCATGAGAACTGTGGTTGGAGAGGTTTCACAGTGCTGATACACTCCACAGAAAATGCTCCCATTACTGTTAGGGTTGTTTGAAAACATAATACAGTTAGATTATTTCAACTTCCTCATGGGCTGGGGCGGCATCCTCACCGAGGGGTTCTCAGCAGTTTGCAGCAGTAGTCCTGGTGCTCCTGCTACCGAATAATCAATAATCAGAATACTTGTGGTGTGATGTAGCAGCCGTAATAATCAGGTTACCATTTTAGGGTTTGAGGTTTTTTAAAGCTGTAGCAATTATTCTGATAAAACTGTTAAATTAGTCATATTGTGACCTGAAGGTTCTGCATTACCAGCTCAGCCTTGTTCCAGCATCTGTGATGCTGTTCTGCTGTTCTTTGCTGCCAGATTGAGTGCAAATAGACAATGTAGGATTAAAATCAGCCAGAGTGCAGCAGTACATCCTTTAACAGCCTGTCTGCCTGCCAGAAAAGCAGTATTACAGTGGTGTAGGGGCTGTCACCATCACATGTTCATTCATTATTAGAGACAAACTCCAGTGGTGCTGAGTGTTTGGTAGCTGGATTTCCTGCAGCAGCATCAAACTGAGATACTCTACTGACCAGATTTGGCAGAAATGTCAAGGGCTTGGTTTAGTTTGGTTTGAATGCCTGCTGAATCGAAACATGAGGCAGTGAGGCACTGTTGGCAGTGACTGCTGCTGTAGGAGGCTGTCACCTCCTCCTGGTTAGAGCATTCACCTGCCTTTTGTAGTTCCCATTGCCACTTGATATTTTATCAAGTTTGCAGAGTTTAAAGGTGTGGTATGCTCTTGCTGGCTTTTTGTGATGATAAAGTTTTGATAAGGATTTTGGGAGTTTTTTCTTTCTTTTACAGATGCAGGTGCAAGCTAGTAGAAATATCAGATTACTTTTAATGTTTGTTAAGCAGAAGCTTCAGTTATTGGGATTTTTTTTCTCAGAGTTTTGTTGCCTGCTAGCTCATGAAAGAATGCTTTCTTCTTCTTTATTCATTACTCTCTCTAAGGACAACAGCTCTGTCTTATCTGTAAAGCTGAGACCTGTCTGTGTGATTTGTGTTTTGTGAAAAACATAAAATTTGAAATAATAAGTGAATCTGTTTATAAATTAATAGGATGTTGTGAACCAAGCTGGGTATTTTATTATCCACTGTTTGCTATGGCTTTTTTCCAGGTTTCTCTTGCAGTAGCTATGAGATGTAAATTTCCAAATATAAGGATGTTATACTAAAAAAAAAAAAAGCCAGAATCCTTGCAAACTGGGAAGATTCATTCTTTGCTTTCTCGTTTAGCAGTGTGAAACAAAGGCTGAATTGCTTTCCATCTCTGCAAATTCTGGGCTGTACAGAGCACTGAGCAAGCCTTTGTGGCCTTTCGTGCCCTAAGTGACACAAGGACTCAGTCTATGTGGTGAATGGCTGGGACAGCTACTTACAGAGCCTCGTGCAAGTGACTGGCCACGCTCATTCCCAGTTTTATCTGCTGCGTCCAGCTCATACCGTAACAGCTGACATATCGGATTGCACCAGATAAAGCCAGGAACTGATTTGTTTTGAAAACAAAAAGTAAATTTGATATCACTTTTATTGCATGTCCAAAAAATGGGGGAATTCCCCTCTTCCCCTCCACTTTTCTCTGTGTGTTCTTAATGTCTTGTCTTATGGCTGAGCTTTCTTGGAGGTTTTGTTCATTTGGTAAAACAAGCCACGGTAATGTAAAGCAGGGGAACTTCTCCGTTTGGACAAAATTACTTCAAGTCTTGGATAAATAACAGCTCTTCTGGTGTGTGTTTCTATATGTGTCTTGCCTATCTTACTCATTTTGCTGCATGTTCTCTGTATGTTCCATAGGAAACAAGCCTCTCTGCCTGTCCTTTTCTGGATGGGCCATGGAGGTCCAGCTCTTGGTATCCTATGCCTTTTCATGCATGAAATGCAAGAGTTATGTGGATGAAGGGAAGGGTAAAGAAGAACTTGGAGTATGATGGGTCAAAAGACGTTAATGTTGAGTTGTTGTAAAACACTTAAGTGAATCACTAACATGAACATGAAAGTTTTGCTGAGTTTCCTTGCTGAAAGAAAACGCTTTGCTAGCCTGACTGCTCACTGTTAGGTGTGAACCTGAGCTTCCTGTTGCAAGGAGGTGTGCTGGTGGTGGACATTTCATTCATTCCTCTCTGCCTGTGAGCAGACAAGAAGCCATGTGTGGTATTCAGGAGCACAAGGAACAGGTGGTGAGGTTTTGGTATGGAGCTCGTTAACACCAATCAAGTGCATTCAGAGGAGTGTGAAAAAATAGGGAGTTCAGAGACGTGTTTTGTGTAGTGTTTTGTGTGACTGGGGCAAGGGAGCATCTGCTGTAGTTAAAGAGGTGGAACGACATAAGTGCAAATCCACACGTGAAACAAGTAAGATTGGAAAGCCTGTGGCTGAGGATAGTGGTTAATGGTACATTGAATAGGTTCTTCAGTGTTTAATTTGATTAAAGCTTCTGGGGTTTATGGATGCTGGGTACCGTATATTTGCAGATCTTACTGCAAGTTGCTTGTGAAGTCAAGAAATGGTTTTGAGTGCTGTAAGAAAATCAGATCAGATAATAGTAGGAAACATGGTAAGGAGAATATGAAACTCCACAGAAAGGGCACCTTTTAAAGGAAATGGTTATTAAAAGTCTGATCGATTACAACAGATTTTTAGCCCTCTGTTGTTTCCCTGCCCTAATCCAATGATGCATCATTGACCAATGCCTGTGTTGCTTGATTTTCAAGATTTTCAAACCTCTGCTTGGAGACAGTGGTAGAGCAGCTCTGCTTTTTTCACCCATCCAGAGCCACGTGCTCCATCCTATGGGCTGTGATACTTAAAAGGTGCTCATTCTCTGAAATACATCACTTCTCTCCTCCGCTCTCAGTTGGCTTGTGCAAACATCTCAGAGGTAAAGCAAACTTGCACTTTGCTGTCATTGGAGCTGATAGCATATAAATCTGGTTTATTCATGCCTTGCGGTGTTAATAAAAAAAGACACATTTAAAATAATCCCAAATGCCAATAGGCTTAGTGACATTTAAGCATGAGCGATGCTGTCAGTCCATCCACAAACAAAAGCGTTACGTCTTAATTTGTCTAATTACACTCTAACATGCAGGCCAGCTGCTGCTGTGAACAAAAGCAGTTGATCGCACCATTTTATTAATTGCATATTAATTGCCACATTCATGTTAACCATATGGGAGACAGTGGAGTAGAGTGAAGGCTACTTAGTGATGGAAAAGAGAAAATGAACTGGCAGAGTGGTGTCTGCAGAGGACAAATCTTAGAGTGATAGGGTGCCTGGAGCTTGTTGATGTGATCTGATTTTTACAATGAATCTGGGGGTTTTTTTGCCCCATCTAAATTACTGTATTTAAAAGTGAGAGAGATTTGAGTAGAAAGGATTGAGACTTGCATGGTGACTGCATATTTGTGACAATACTACTGTGCAAGTTGGTAGTGAATTTGTTTGGTAATTTGCAGAAGGCAGCCCTGCTGGCACGTGGCCGTCTGTCTTTGTCTGCTTGCTGTGCTGATGGATGCACCTGCACTGCCTGGAATTGCTTCTCATACAAGCAAAGCTGGAAGATCCAAGAGGAGTACAAAACTTGCTGGGTTTTATATTTTATGCAATTTTGCTCCAAGTATGTAGTCTTTTTAGATAATGGTGGTAAGTCTTGAATAGAACTGGATTTCCTAGAGTGAAAAATAAAAATTTCGACATAGGTGGTTTAACTGGTGTAAAATACCTACAGCAAAAACCAAGCGGTAGTGGCCTGGCCCGCTGCATTTATCTGGCATCAGATTACCTAGTAGGATATTTAATTATATTTAATTTATCTTCCTGAAAGTGAGACTTGAGAAAAATGCCCTCAACTTCTTTTTTTTCCCCTCTTACTTTTTGCTGTGTGGAGGCAGCAGCCACTCTCAGCAGATGCGCAGCAGTTCTGTTGGGCAGCAGGTGCAGGCTGGAGTAGACGTGAAATGATTTCTGTCCTGTCACCCCCAGACTGGCATTATCACGGTCTGCAGAGCATCTCCTTCAGCAGGGCTGTGCGGTGGCTGTCTCCTGCCTCTGAGCAGCACTCTCCCACAGACGGGTATGTGCAGTAGGGACAAATTATGTGATACGTGCAAAGGAAGCTTACTGGACTAAGACCTAAAAAAGCCCTCAAGGTCTACCTTGAGTTTATTTTCTCTGCCTTCCCCTTCATATCTCTTTAGAAAGGAGAGCAAAGACCCACGTTGCAATTTTTAAGCCAGAGGGGCAGCAGGATTGGTAGGAGGAAGTCCCAGGGGCAGTTCTTTGCTTTCTTGGAAAAGAAGTAATGAGTCAATGGCAGATCAAATAGAAATATGTTTACTGTGAAAGGAAGTGCAGGACTGGACCTGGAATCTGCAGTGATTTAGAGAACTCAGTCTTGTCAGTCGATAAAATCTTTTTGCTTGGCTTTTCTAAAATGAATATTTCAATGTTAAAGGCTTAGTCCCACCTCATTGCCAACAGATGACATTTTGCTTGCATTTCCTATATCTCTCAGAAGAGCTGGGATTGAGAGAGACTGGCTAGTTAAAGGGAGGGGGTCAGAGCCTTTGTTTTAATTAACATATTGTTCCAAAAAAACTCCCTAAAAACATTTTTCAAACTGTATTGGAAGGCATGAAAGGAGACACAAAGAGCTGCACAGTTAAGAAATTGCTAATAAGCAGTTGACGGGTAGATTGGATCTGATCTATTCTAAGAATATGCGGTGCAAACCAAACAATAATGGTGACATTCTTATGCCTAAGCAGAAATTGGGGCAGAGGGGTTGTTTTCTTGTGGTTTTTTTTTTTTAATAAGAAAAATGCTTTAGGTGGCTCATCGCAATTATGTCTCAGTTAGTGCTGTAATACGTGGCAGTGTGGAGTCTGGATTATAGGGATAAAGCATGATGGAAAAGGCACAGCTTGAATTTTGGATTGGAAGCAGTGCCCGCCATTAGAGCAGTTACAGAAACAGCGTGTGACTTGTGAGCTGACCAGTTTTGACTTGGAGTCATTGGTAGAGAATAAATTTGAAATCCCACGATGCCACCTCTCCAGTCACAGCAAAAGGGTACTTAATCAGCTTCCCCATGTCTTCCCTACTCGGGCAGGCAGGCTGTGGCCTGACGATTAACTAATTTAAAGGCCTAATTCCCCAAAGCACTGCTTGTGGCTGTTAGGCTGCAGCTCCTGGCATTTGCTTGGAAACTGTATCTCAGTGTACTGGGGACTGACTGGATTGATTACCAATGAGGGCTGATCCCACCAGCTGAGCATGAACTGATGTCTCTGGACAAGATATTAAAAACTTGTAAATGCTGTGGTTGAAAGACAAATTATCTGACTGTGATACCTTTTCCATGGCAATGCTCAGCTAGGCCGCTCTGCGTGGGGTCAGTGGCCGTGTGCTGCTGATCCCAAAGGTCTCATCCCCTGTCTGACTGATTTGTGATTTGAGCCACAATGACTGTGGGGCAACTTCTCCTCCTCTGGTTTAGTGCTGTTGTTTGTTCATTGTCCATATAGGTGATTTGACAAGGAATTTAGGAACCCTGAAGTTTCCCACACAAGGGCTGCAGAGCACATTTGTCAGTGCCCAAAGGCACCAACAGAAGTTTATAAAACCATTTTTGTGTGGTTTTGTGATGTGTTCCAGAAAGGGCTAATTAAACTTGGAGCTGGGTAGTATCTCCAAAGCAGGTTTGGCACGCCGCCTAACTGAACGATCCCTCATAGTTGTTCTTAGTATCTTTTAACCAACCTGGCTCTCCTTTTGTTCGTCAGACATTTGCCACAAACACGATGCTATGGCTAGACCAGGAACAGTCGGCTGCTGTTTGAGGGGAGCAGGCAGGTCCCCAGGCAGATGCTGGTGGTAATGTTAGGGTAAATAATTAATAACGTCAAAGAGAAAGACACTCCTTTTTGTCCAGTAGCTGAAGGTGAGCACAGTTTTTTTCCTGGATGTGATGCCAACCTGTTCCTGATAGGTTTAATTAATCCAAAGAGGAGAAAGATGCTAATTGCCCTGATTTAAAAAGGAGTATTTTCAAAGCCTTATAAGAATGCAGTTTTTAAATTTATTTGTTCCTTGAGCAATGTGTGTGCTCCGTACAGAGTATTAGACGTTGTGGGATGTGTCAGGTATTTTTAATGGCTGTAGTTTCAAGTATGTTCTTCAGACCAGCTGTGGTTGAAAAACAAAGATGTAAATTAAGTTTTTGTGTGCATCAGCTTAGACAATTCCTTGCGTGATGGCAAAGCAGGGATCCTGGTAGGTGGTGCGTGTGTCTAACTCAGGTGAATTGGGATTGAAGTTTTTTAATGCTGCATCCTAAATGGGTGCCAAAGTCAAGACTACTTATGTCATTATCCATCAGGATGGGAAAAAGGAAGAGCCTTTTCATGCATACTGTATACCAGTTTTGAGAAAATGCTGTGGTTTTATTGCCTGGTTTTCCTGAAGGTGTAAACTTACTCACATTGACCATAATCTCCTACCTCCTTTATGTTTAAATGGAATCTTCTGCTCCAGGGGTCAGCTGGTGTAAAATGTCACTCCTGATTCTTCCAGACTTCTAATACTAGGCTCTTTCTCTTTTCTCACTAACTAATAATGAAAAATGCTCTCCCGTTTCAATTCTGTAATAGCACATATGTCAGTAATTAACAGTCTTGTGGACAAATCTGTACCCCAAAGTTCAATTTCAATTGTTGTGCACAGTGTAAAAATGCAGCTTCTGGGATACACAGTAGTTCAATCAATTATCTTGAGGTGGCAGGGTTGTTTGCTTAGTAGTAGTTGACTACTGATATTTCTTTGCCGTGTTCTTACTGTTGTCTTAACAGCTACTGGAAAGTTTCATTTCAGGAATGAAACTTATTCAGTGTATCTTCTGTGCATGAAAACTCATGGTATTTCTGCACAGAAATTTATTTTTAGGGTCTGCATAGTTGTCTCTGTGTTTATTTGTGTGGTGTCTCCAGTTAAGTGTTGGAAGTCTGATTTGCAGCGTACCTCCTGTTAGTGGGATGATACATTCAGAAGCTCTTCCAAAAATAAATTGGTAGTTTTAGTTTAAGTGGTGCTGATCTGAATTATGGATGCATGCTTGCATTTCATTTGTCTTCGAGTGAGAGTTCACCACTGGAAGCAAGTTACACTGAAGACAGGATGTCAGGTTACAGAGCTGAAGTGGCGGTGGTGGTGCTATAGCTGCCCACTTTCAAAGGTTTTCAGATACAAATAGTGAAAGTACTCAGAGAAATAATTTTAAAACTAGCATCAGCTGTCTCAAGTTGTACTTCTCCAACTTTTCCAACTTCTACTTCAGCTCTTCCAACAAAATGCAAAATTTTTCTGCAATTTATATTTTGTGCTTAGTGGGGAAACCAAATATACCAAAAGAGACATTTTTGCAATTAAAAATTATATCTTTCATTTTAACTAGTGTATGTTAAACCTCTTGCTGTGTTACAACTTTTCTGTTCGGTTAGTTTTATGAAGCACACAAGGACTAACAGAGCAAGGAATAACTAGATTTTCTAAAATAAGAAAAAGTGTAGATATCTGTAGTGGGGATCCTGAAGGAAAAAGCAAGGGATCTACTCCTTCCCTGTCTGGCAGGAAATGGAGGCAGAAATTGAAGACTGAAAGCAAGAGGAGAGAGAATCTCCATTTTTTAATCTTTTGTGGATTACATTTTGATGAAGAAGATGTGATGCCTGTTGTTTGCCTATTGCCCACACATACTTATTTATAGAAACCATTGCCACAGTACTAAAATGCACAATAGACAATGCGCTCAGTAGTCCTTTCTGAAGATGCTTGGTGGCAAGGCACCTTTATCACTTCAGCATCACTTAAACTGTTAGATGCATTTTACTAACTAACCAGAGAAACACAACTATTACTCAGTATTTAGTGCTTTTAGTGCTGATCCACCATGGCATGTTGTGAGGTGTGGGCATCTAGATTGTGTAGGATTAATAACAGATCTCTGAAACTTTTAATCAAACCAGTGAGAATAAAATTTAGGTATTCAAAGGGTTGGTATTCACATTATAAATTTTGAAAGTTCAGCCAATTAACAGTATTAGTCCTTTCATTTGGTTTTATTGAGGACTTCTAAGAAGAATATGCTGACCACACAAATACAGTCTTAAAAATTGTTTTCAAAATCTGTTGGTATTTAATCATATCTGAGATCCACATGCCCATGGCCAGCCAGAAACATTCTCTGAAGATTCTGTGGTACAGATGTTGGTGCAGTTGTTTCCATAGTTATTAAGTCATTGTTGTGGGAACTCAATGCCTTAGTTTAGAGACTTTTATTTCAGGGCAGATTGTGTCATTCTTTAATTGGAACCCACCCAGGTTTTTAGATTTTGTCAAAAATCTTAGGGCTTTAGGAGCAATAGCAAATGTCCATTTATTATTTGTGAGCCTTTGCTTTTACTCATCATTTTAGTATTGTGTTGTGCAGATAACATTTTTCAGGTAAAGTTTTTGAAAGTTTATAATGAAGAAACAAAACTTTTTTTCAAGTTGCTGTCAAAGACAGTAAATGGGTGCTTGATGCTTGATTTTGGCATGAGCAGTTGTATGATTCCATGCAGGCTGGTATTTTCCAAGGAGCTTAACTTTTTTCATTTATAGGTTGTAAAAGTTCTTAGGGAACTAGAGAATGTACTTGCCTAATTTTAAGAGACTGTGCCTCCAAGCTTAAATGAGATCCACCCAGAATTTATTGAGAGTCAGCAGAAAGACAAAAAAAAACCAAGAATCTGTAACCCCTTATACCAGGATAATCTGTATATAAATAAAAGTATGCCAAAGAGCAGTGTTGGGCAGGGAGGCCAAGATAGGCTACAAAAATTCTTTCTGTGACCTTTAAATAAGTGAAATGAGTAGGGAGCATGTCCCCTTCGGGACATCCATAAGGAGAATGCAGACTGAGATTAGTTGAAGATGTCTGTTAGATATTAGTGTGGATGGACAAGAGCACAGCTGCCCAAGATGGAATTACAGGGAGATTGTTTGGGACAGAAGTTCAGAAATGGCATTTTTGCAGTCTGGTTTTGTTGGTTTTGCTCCTAGTCCTACAGGATGATTCTAATGAGAAGACTTGCAAACTTGTCTGCCTGGTATTTTTTCCGTCACTAATTCAGAAGAGAAGGAATTTCTTTGTTGTGCATTATTAGGGCAAGTAAGAGTCAAGATTCTGTAGACTAATTTACTTGCCCCAGCCAGTTTTGATCAGTTCTTTAGGATAAGCCATAGCACTGGAGCATTCAGGTGGATTTGGAATTTAAATTGAGAATATTTCCTGGTGACATCCTAAAAGGGCATTATTCCCTAGGAAATGAGAAAAGATCTCCTCTGGGAGCTGAAGTTGCCTTAAGTGGGGTTCAGAAATGGCCAGAGGAAAAAGGATTGTGCCCTGCAATTTAAAATAAAACATAATTGCACATTCACTAAATGTTCTCTGTTCTTTTGACTGCCATTACTGTGTGGGGAGATGCTCTAACCAAAAGAAACTGCTGCTTTGTCTGCCCGCAGCCCTGCCCAAATGCTGCCTTTTCTCTCTGCTGATGTGTTTGCATGATAGAGGATCCTGTGGAAAGATGTTTTGAATTGTCAAAGGAATGAATTAGCTTTATTGTGCTGTGACCTAAATAGGATCATCAGATCAATCAGTCTGCTGCTTTTCTGTCCTCTCTGGCTTAGGTTGTGTTGCTTCTCCTTCTCATCTTGCTCCCTCTTCCCTCTGCCCCCGCCGGGCAGCCCCCTTCCCAGAGCCTGCAGGCATAATCCTTTATGATCTTGGATAAAGAAGGGCACAGCCGGGCACCCTCTTTTCAAGCAATACCTGCCCCGTAATAGCCTCTACAGGCCCGGGCTCAGCCGTGACTCCCCTGCCCCTGCACCGGGGCAGGCGTCCTTCTTGCTGTGTTGTGGTGGCTTTAGGATAAAATACTTCTTCTTCTTTGTTCTCTCTCCCCTGTGCATTCTCCTCCTTCTCTTCCTCCTGATCCCAGGTTTAATGAATTTTAATTTCTCAGTAGCCAGGGCAGTATTGCGCTTCACCAAGGCTGAGGTTGCTTTGAAAGAGGCCATTGTGAGCGAGGGGAGCTGGAGACTGGAGGGCAGCTGAATGCGGTGCCGCCTGGGACGGCCTTTGTGGAGGGAGCACTTTTGTTCTGCTGAAAGATGCTGGGAGAGGTCTAGCCGGGACGGGGTCTCAGAGAGGGAGAAACCCATTCTGACCATAAATTATTGACTCCTGTGCTCTGCAAGGAGTCCATTTAGGCACCTGCAAATGGTTAATAGCATGGGTGAAGGTGGCCAGAACAGGCACAAAGCTTGGGCCTGAGTTTTGAAAATACTTGAGGCATTTGGCCTTTCTGATGTTTCTTCATGATGGAAGTCTCACCTAGAAGTAAAAGTGCAGCTTTCAAAGCTGGGTGGTGTTGGTCTGAGGCAGGCAGGAACCTCGTGACCTGCAGGAAGGGGTTTAATATCCCTCCTGAGGTTCAGGCTTGCCCTGCAGATGCCTGGGTGCTCTGTGCAGCCTGGGGAGGGCGTGTGTGGGGGTCACTTCCATAGCTGCATCCCTCCGGACACCACAGCTGCTCAGAGTGGGTGGGTGGGGGTGGCAAGGAGCAATCCCGAGCATGTCCTACACAGACACATTCCGGCAGACGTGCTGGAAACAACTGCCCTCCAAAAGCTTCTTCCCTGTGAGCTGCTGTAGGATGGCACAGTGGAAACTTATTTAGAGCGACTGAGTGACGTGTCTGTAAAAGCAGAGGCATCGATTTAATTGTTTTGAGTACATCTGCTTGCCAACATTTCCACTTTCCCTTTTGTGCATTGAACAGAGACTCACTGGAAGAGCTCTCACAATGCAGTTAGTTCCCAGCTCAGTTGGATTGTTTTACTTTTTCTTTCCTCTTAAAATGTCATAAATGCTACATAGTTGTTTAATGGAGGATTTTTCCATTGTCCAGATAAAGTTGCTAAGGCCTGCAACTTGAAGTTTAGGTTTTGAGATGATGGTACATTTTAGTAGTTTGATGCATCATTCCCTTACTTGATATATTGTGTGTTTGGTTTACCTCTCCTTCAGGAAAGTACAGTGGTAAAATTTGTCTTCATTTGTGGGAGGGAGCAGGAAAGCATTACTTTAGCTATTGTGTTTTATTTGGGTTTTTTTAAAGTTAAATACTTCCTAAATTTTGTACTGCATGTATGCACAGGCTGGTGATTAGGAGGAGAATGCTGATTCTCACTGATTCCATAGTGTGCCTATGGACAGCTGCCCCTCGGGCTGCTGCCGGGCAGCTGCTCTGGCTGTGGTTAGGAATGACCCCAGAACATCACTTTTCAACATTTGCCTTTTTATAAAGCTTCAACTTTTTCAGTGGATCTTGTGCACTGGTGCTAAGGTTCAAGGCACTGGGTTGTGAATGGGGGCTAGGCACAAGAGCCCCTCTCCCCCCAGGGGCTGGCTGGAAATATTTCCGTGGAAGCTGAATATTTCCAGATTGTTTCACAGGCGCCTGTGTTTTATGCTGCTGTGAATGTGGAGGGGTGGCTGTCCCAGATGGCTGTCGTGGAGCAGGTCAGCTGGAAAGGCCCTCTAAAGAGGGGATAGAGCAGGGAGGGAAGTGAAGGAATGGCTACAGCTTTTCAGGCATGCCATATGCAAGCAGCCACTCTTCTTTGCTTCTCTTCTGCGTGTATGTGGCCTCTACTAGAAAATTAGAATCAGAATAACCACTCAGGGATTAAAAACTATTATAGTTGAACTAAAAAAAGTATTTCGCTAATGAGTTCATTACACAGTTGTGATTTTGAGGATGCTGTTTGGCACTGCATCTTGCTCCTGTCATTTTCTTTGCTTCAGTCCCTGACTTTTTAGGAAGGAGTTTCTTCTGAGCCAAACTTTGTGACCAATCCCATCCAGTATGATGTGAAAATTAGCATTTGCTGAACATCTTCTCCATGTTTTCTGTATTCCTTGTGATATGCCTGATTCCTCTGTATTTCTGTGATCCTTGTGTGGCAGTGAGCGTTATCCTTGCTTCTAAGGATGTGGTAACTCAGGTCGTGGGTTAATATTAACTTGTCCAAGGTAGAGTAGCAAGTGCGTCACAGAGTAAGGTCTCCCCAGTCTGCTATACTTGCCTCTGAGTCATTTGCATGTAAAGAACTGATATCGCAGTGTACACACCTACTGTTCATGCTGGGTTTATCTAGCTTTAACAAGCTTTTGAATGTTATTCTATCAAGTTAATTTTAGGTGGGTTTTTTCCTTCTTGTTGTTTGGTGGGGATTTTTGTGAGTTTGTCTGCTGTATTGGCAATGTTTGAGGCTGAAGTCCTTTATTTGTTTGCGTAGTGACTACAATATAAATTTTCTCAAACTGCCCCATCTTTTCCTTCTCTTCTCGATATAGGGAGGCTAAGTGCAGAGGAGCGCAGGCATTTCCTGCTGTAAGTTCTCAGAGAATTGCTATTAGGTGACAGTTTATTGAGGAAAAGCGTTTACAAAAAGCTGGGTTGAGACAACATGATGAATTTTATGGAAGTCGGTGGGTTTGTCTCAGGTGGGGAAGAGGTTTTGTTTGTTGTTGGACTAGTGCAGACTGTCAGAGGTGCAGATAGGAGTAGCCAGACGGTGCTTCCTTTGGGGTGGTTCCTCATGGGAGCCATTTTTGATGTCTGACCTCTTTAACAGCATGACCTGAGGGAAGGTGGAAGCAAAGTCGGGGCGGGGAGGGGGATGAAAGGCAGACATCAGTTTAGGTATTGTTTGTTGCTGGGTTTGAATGTCTGCCTCTGTGCCCGAGATTAGGGCTCGAGAACAGTGGTCAAGTGCTTGTTCTCAGGCAAGAGAAATGCTCCAGGGTGGGTTGAGGATCCGGTAACAAAGAGCATACTGCACTTGGCACACTCTGTAGCCCAGGGTGAAATGAAAAGGATTCCAAGCCGCCCAAAGTACAGGATCATGTTGATTCACAGTGGCTTGCCCATGAAAAGGTAACAAAGTCTTACTTCCCAGGGCTTGCAAGGCTCTTTTGAGGTTCCATAAAGACCTTTGGAAGAGTGTGTCTCGCTTCCAGCAGCCCAGACTCCAACATCTTACAGCTTGAAACGATCTGCTTTCCCTGTGCTCTCCTTCCTACATGCTAAGGAAGAGGCACATGTAGGAAAAGGCACTTCCTACATCCTAAAAAAGATCGACATCACACTGGAAAAGGAGTTACCATCTCCTTGGCTTGCTTTCAGATGGCAATGTAACTGGAGTTAGAAATGGAGTCACTCTGCGCTCACTTCCAGTGTGTGTCCAGCAAGCATGCGTTTAAAGTGGTTTTGTGGTTTGTGGATGTATAGGTAATGGCAGATGTCGGGGGCGGAGGGCTATTACTGTATATTTGATTCAAAAACAGCACTAAATAGTTACCTTGTTATCAGAGTTCGACGCTAGAGTCATTTTTTTGTGTAAGGTCCTTGATAGAAATCAATGCATAAAGCAGAGGTGTCTTCCCTGCGATTGCTGCCATGGCACCATGGTCTTTCTTTCCCTTTTGCAGAGCTGAGCCACTCAAAATGTCTCTTGGACCAGCAGCTGCTGGAGAGACCTGCTGCTCATGGTAGTTTGGATGTCAAGCCCATGTTGCAATTGCAAAATCTCTGGATTTGGAAAATACTGATAAAATGTTGATGATACTATGTTCAGACTATGATGAACGGATTTCGTTTACAGTCTGTTCTTTGCAGTGCTGAGTCTCAACTGTTTGGTGAAACTTAGAAGTTCCTGTGGAGCATCTGCTTTTTACATGCTGTGCTCCAGAGGCTGGATCCTGCTGCAGCTTTGGGGTCAGCGTGAGCCCCCCGCTGCTGGCATTTTTCTTTTTCCTGAGGAAAAAAATCCTTTTCATTGTTAACCCGAGGGGGTTTCCTAAGCTTGCTTTGTGCGGGAGGGCTTGCTTCTTGAGCCTGAACATTGTGCAGAGGGCATGCCCTGCTGAGCACATTCATTTGGTACTTAGAATTTTCTCTTTAACTTCTGCAAAATTGCAGTTCATTCCTAGGAAGGATGGCTGTGGACCTCAGTACAGATACATTTTTTAAAGACATGAGGATATAATGCGCATCTCAAAAAGCTGGGCTATTTCATCTCCCCACACAAGTTTCGTTTGATGAATAACAGAATCTCTATTAGCCAGAAATAACTCGATTTTGTTTTCCGTGTATCTGGTCTGAGATGACGCTAATAAGAATAAATTAGGAGTGCAGCTGAATAAAATTCAATATATAAAATTAGTGTGTTGGTGTCTCAGGCAATGGCAGTGACTGCGGGGGGAGCAGTGGGACTGGAAGGGGGGGCATTGCAGAGCCGAGACCGCGTGTTGCAGCCAGCTTAGGCGCAGCTCTGGATCCTTAATAAAGTGGGAGCAAGAGGGTGAAAATAAAAAAAGTGTGGGAGGGTGGTGGGGGAAGATGAGTGAAAGGATGGGAGCGGTGGGAAAGCAGAGCATCCCGATTAGCACGAAAATGCAACACTCATTTGCAAGTGGAAGGAGGACGGGGATGCCCGGCCCCCCCGGCGGTGGCGGCACCGGGGAGGTGCGGCTGGAGGGGGCGGGGGCAGGGAAGGGGAAGGTGCCGGGATCTCCTGCTGCTCCGCCGGCACAGCCGGCTGGAGGCATGGGAAGGAGAGCAGGCACCTGCCAGCTCAGGACTCTCTGGAGCAGCCAAACTCGGAGAGCGGAGGAAAGGAGGAGAACAAGAGCGGAGTAACTGCAGTGGACAGCAAGAAAGCCTTTTTCGTCCTGCGCAAACGTGAATAACAGCTGGGGCTCTTTTTTCTCCTGTTTTGCTTGTTGGAAGTGGCTGTTTTCAACCCCCAAGGTTACATATGAGGAGGAGAAATTCAGGCTAAAGAACTATAATTTATTTCGTCTATCAGAAAGATCTAGACATATTTAAAGTGATTTCAGGGAAAAAAAAAAGCAGAGGGGAGAAACCTGGAGAAGAAAAATTTGGTCTGCAGAGTTTGAACAGGTTCAGTCTGGCAGTCACCTTTCTGCAGCTCCTCCTTTCTATGGGATTTCAGCTTCAGGATCACAATTGAGCACCTTGAAAATGGTGGTTTTCATCAACACAAAGCTTAAATCTCTCATGAAACTTTTCAAGAGAAAGAGTAAGTATATCTCTGTGTGCTCACTGTCCTTTCAGGAGGCAGCCCAGTTCTGAAGGAAAGTGCGGGTCCCTTCGGCTTCACTTCTGCTTCCTGCAGCCTCTTTTCAAGCTTATCTCACTCTTTTCGTCGTTTATCATTGTGGAGTGTGTGGAGGCAGCCTTATGAGGGTCTGTAGGACCTCTGCTTTGGGACACTGTGGCTTTGGAAGTGCTTTGTCACGGTGATTTTGAAGGAGCCAAAGTTCTCACGGTGAAATGGGCAACTCGGTGACGAGTCAGGGTGTGCCGATGTGTCGTGGCTCTGTCTCTGCTTATGCAGCTATGAGCTTGTATCGCTGAGGTATCTACATAAAGTTTGTTCTGAGCCAAGGTTTGTTTTAAAGATGTTCTGGTTTCAGAGTGGCTTTTAAAATCACGTTGATCTTCCTTTAAGTCATGAAGGACAGACATCACACGAGAGAGTAGTTGGCGAATGTGCACAGCACTTCTGTTGACTAGTTTTGATGACCATTATTGCTCTGATGAGCAGTAAACCTTAATTTTGGTGTGGCAGGACTGCAGCCAGACAGTGGACTTGGCGGCAGGTGTTTCCCTCCTCCTCTTCTTCCTCCAGCCTTACCCCGCTCCCCATCCGCTGGTTCAGCCAGGGAATGGCGTGGGTGCTTTTCATTAGCTGAAAGTGTCATGTTTTCTGTTAGATGGGGGTGATTGATGCTGTAACCAGGTAGGTGATGACTTCTCTGTTTTTTGTGATTTAGGTTTGACTGCTGGTTAGCAAGAACGGGAAAAGTGGGCACAAGGCTGAATGTGTATCTGCCTTTTCGCAACCAGTATGTCTTGGGAAAGGGGGTGGGATGCAGGGCCCAGACACAGAGATGAGGACACTTATTGAAAGTCTTTAAAAACCTTTTCCGAGGTCTGAAAGTAATCTAAAATATGCGAGGGGAGGCAGATAAGAACTTCTTCCCTACCCCAAGTCCTTTCAGGAAAGAACAGGCAGTGAGCATTAGGCTGTAGATAGGTTTTGAAGCAAGAAGGGTAGCTTATTTTACTTAATGAATACCAATTGTTTCCATTTGAAATGATCCCAGCAGATGCACAGTAGTGTTAAGGAAAGGGTAATTTTTCAGATGACAGGAGGCTGTTGCATCCTTTTTGCTTCTCAGTTTTACATACCTCCTCTGCTACCACAAGGGCATCAGACGAACCACAAAGTGATGCCACAGGCAGCGCAGCAGCAAAGGGAAGAAGCGGAGCTGACAACGAGGCCAGGGGCAGTGGAGCTGTGGCAGCAGGGCAGGTGCTTGGAAGGCAGCACATCTGTAGTGGCTTTTTCTGCTTTGGAGAGCTAAAAAGCAAGGGTGTGCAGCAAGCTGGCTGAAGGGCAGAGGGTGTCTGGGGGATCATAAAATACGAGCCCCAACTGCCCTTTTTCTGTTTACAGCAGGGTAGAGGGATAAGGCTGTTCAACTGTAGAAGTTTTTATTGATGATAAACTTGAAACAAAAGGTAGTGGCTGTCTCTTGGGAAGCATAAATCATAAACAAATCTTGGCAATATGTGCTTTGGCTGTTTGATTGCTAGACTGTCTGTAGGGAACTTTGAACTTGAACAAGGTCTGTGTTTTATTTTCACATGTGTATTGACTGCAAAGAGGAGGCCAGAGATAGCCCTCTTCAGTGCTGTTGTGCTCTGAGCAGCATTTGTCCATGGAGTTGCTTTTGTTCATATCTGCCTTCCACTCACGACAAAGGAGAGTAGCTAATTTGTTTGCTTCATTGGAATCTTCTTTTCTGGTTGGAGCAAGCAGGAGGTCAGACAAGGTTGTTTCCCGATACAAATGAACCTGTTGTCATTGCTCATGAAGGCTATTATATTCCCAGGGGCACCTTTGAGCCAAGAGGAAGCTATTCTGCACTGCACAGCACCTGCCATGATCAGGGAATGGAAAACTGATTCCTTTGTGAAGAGTGGGAGCTGGAGGAGGGGGGAGGAACAGAGTTGCAAGTTTAGAGTAAATAAAACAGCAGGTATAAAAATGGGAAGAGCAAAAGCTGTTTCCTACGTAATTACAGAGTAGAAATGAAAGGAAGGTTTTTTTAACTGTCGTGGAGGTGAGGTTCTAAACAGTATTTTGATGGGTCTACAGTGGCAAACAATGCTTCTTTCATTTTTGGATGATGTGTGGCAAACTTACATGTGGGATTTCATGATAGAGCTATCTGCAATAACATTTAATTTTCTTATTATTGTGTCTCTCTGCAGCTGTTTCCAACCTAGATGAAGAGAGTAGATGGACTGTGCACTACACTGCTCCTTGGCACCAGCAGGAAAATGTCTTCCTACCCTCCTCAAGACCACCTTGTGTGGAGGACTTGCACAGACAAGCCAAGCTGAACCTCAAGTCAGTGCTGAGAGGTAAGACGCTGCTACTGACACAGACGTGTCCTAAAAGGACAGTACTTTTTGCCTGTCTTTGCAAACATATCCAAATTGCAGGGTTTGGAAGAAGTTTACTTGTTTTTCTGCACCATATGTAGAACATTAGCGGGATTTACCCACTAAATAAAGGAACAGGGCAAAAATTATTTTTCTATGAAGAGATAAGTTGTGTTACCTGACAGAGCACACTAGAATAGAAGAGCGTCTCTCTTGGCCATTTCCATTTAGTCTTTGGAGTGTTTCCAAAATTGAACCTTCAATTTCAGTAAGTCCTGAATTAGTCCATTTGTGGAGTAAAAAACACATCAGAGGTGTTTCATTTGGTGATTTCTTGTGTTGTTGTACAGTGTCATTTCCAGGGTTGTGGCTGCTTTTGAGAAGCTGGAAAAGATGCTGAGGGCAGAAAAGGGAAATGGGGAACAGTCCTCACTAGGACTCTTCCAGTAATAAAAGTGCTTTCTTGCAGAAGAGTTCAGCATATTTTTAAGGCCCAGTTTTTACCCACAGTGCCTTCACTGGGGCTGTACCTATGCAGTCTGTCATGGGAGGCATTGTGTTATGTCAGTGCAGCCATGAGAACAAAGACAGGCAGCCAGCAAGAAGGCCTGCAGAATGTCTGTCCCTAGGCCAGGCATAAAGTTTAAAATAACAGTATAATGTTCATGTTCTGGAAACGGTTAACCTAGATTTTTCTTAACACTGGCTGTTTAACAAAGGGGGTTACCCTGCAAAGAACCAACTCGTTCAAGTCCCTTTTCGTTTCAGCAGAAACTGCAGGTACTTGATACCTTGCAAAGTTAACCTGACTTAATACTGTATTTTTTATTTGATTAACATGACATTTCTGCTTTTTAGACTTGAAGAAAGCTTGATTTTGTATGTCTGAATAGAGAAGTGTTTGACTGCCATATTTTATTTCTCTTGCCATTTCCCCAGTAAATTGATTTTCACTGTCTCTTACTAGGTGCTTTTTGTTATCATTTAATAGGGAAGTCTTGACAGCCAGTGTTATTGGCTCCTGCATGACTCAGCAGATAGCTGTGTGCCCTTTATACTTATTACTGGATTAATACATTCGTGCAGTTCCTTAGCCTTGAAACATTTTTTTTGCTCTTGCGGGCACACTTACCAGTCCTTTACGAAATAAAAATATTGCCTGCTTTAGATTAAAAAGAATACTGATTGTTGTTAGCTTTTTGTGAACCTTAACCACTCATTCTAATATTTTTTTCTGTTCTCTGTTTTGGACTGTTATAAAAAAACCCCTGCACAGGCTGAAATGCTGCACTGATTTTCTTGAGTTTTATCAGAAATGTATCTACTGCAGTTTCGTGTTCTATTTAAATAAATTTGAATCTAATATATTTGTGTGAAACCAAGTAATATATACTGCTTCCCCCTCTGACACATCTGAAGTTATTTTGGTCTGGTGGGATTTTTCTCTGGAGTTGCTGCTCATTACAAAAAAGAAGCTATTCAAAAGAAGCTACTACAATTTGCTAATTAGCCATTTGTGTTAAATAAACTGGCTTGTGTACATGATGTAGGACTGCTTGGTAATGAAGTGAGTTTCGGTTTCATGCTTTCAGGGTAGTAACTGAGAGAAGAAACTGTGACAATACCTTCACCTGACCTCATACTGCTAACTATGTGAACACAACTCATTTATTTCTTTACTTGTTTGTTTAACCTCAAGGTCTTTCCTTGAGCCATGCTTTTTTCCCCCAAAGTGCAGTTTTAAAATAACTCCTTGCTGTTGTCTGTAACTATCCTGAGAAGCTACACCATGAGTAGTAGTAAGAGAGGCACTGATTAAAAGATTTATCAGTTTTACTCTGCTGCTGCTTCAATCAGCAGTGTGAAATCAGGAAGGCACAGGTGCTTCTGGTCATACTTAGAGAATTGAGTTAAAAGTTCTGTATCCTGAGCAGAGTTTCATTCAGTGTAAAAGCACTGTCGAAATTGTGCCATAATTTTGACAACTGCTGAACTGCTTTTCCACCTGTTTCTTTAGAAAGAGGTTTTAGAAAAGTTTAGAGGTTTAGGAAGTTTTCTAAAGCTCCTTAATAGGTAGAAAGGAATTATGTGACCATAACATAGAAGAGCTTGAAGTAGTCTCATGAGAAGCACCATTGGGCTAGTATGGGGACTTCAGTTCTGCGTGTCTTGGCCTCATGATAAAGCCTGCATTTTGCCATCCTTTTGGTGTTTCAGATTCTTTGGCTAAGGTTAAACCATGGAGCACTAGGACAGCTATATGTGACCCAACATGCTGTATGGGTGGTGGGGAAAGAATAACATTGGATGACAAAATGCACTATACTCTGTGCGGAAAGTGGGATGAATTCCTTTTTTCTCCAAAAAATAGCAGCACAAAGGGAAACTGAAGGATGTAGAACTAAAGCAAATACAATTTTTGCTTTATGCTAAGTCAGAAATGAAGCAGTAGACAGGTACAGCAGTGGACAAATACGAAGGCAAGGATACTGAAGTGCCCTCCATAAATTTTTGGGGCTATGAAATAATTTAAGATTTTTAAGAATAGGTGAGACAAGCACTACTCAAAAATCATTTACATATATTTAATCCTATCTTTAGAAGAGGTTGGGAAGGAACAAAGACCCTCTGGTGGTCCTCTTGAACCTGATAATGAGGTCTTGTGGACTAAGTTAGCAGCCACTGTTCAGGCTGTCAAAAGACATGTTTGAAAGTTTCCCAGTCCTATTCTTGTTCACATTATGATAGCTGGTGTTATTGGTACATAGCAGCTATAGCACCTTGATTGAAGACTATTAATTTGTTGCTACACATGTGGCTTCCCCCCGCCCTGTGAATGGAAAAGGAAGTATAAAACTTAGGTAACAAATAGTAATTCACGTGTAGAGCACATTTAAACAACCTGTAAAAGTATCAAATGTATAAAATCTTTCAAAATAATTCAAGCAAAGTATTTCTGTCAAGGTGTTTTAACCCATCTAATAGTAACCAGATGGAATCCTGGCTAGCTTTTAGGACAGTCAATGCAAAGGCAAACTGTTCTGGTATGATTTTAGCAGCAAATTCTTTACAGTGTGGGTCTAATAAAAAAAAAATCTAGTGAAATAAATAAGCAGCTGTCATCTAGAATAAACTTTTAAGTACCACTTAAGAAGCAGAAGCTAGTATTGCTACTTAAATTGGTTTAAGAATAAAAAGTTAGAGATATTAAAATAAATAGTATCTAACCTGTGTTGAGAGAAATAAGTACACCATGTGCTGATCTCTGCGTAATTTTTCAGGAAGCAGTATTTTGTTTGAAGGAGGAAAAGATTTTTTTCATTAATTTTTGTGCAGTTGAGTATTTTACTTTGTATATTATATATTGATATGTCCCCTGCTTATCAACACTGTTGAAATGGATGAAGTATGTGACAGTAGATGTTGCACAGGGAGGTATTTTAGGTTTTTACCTCTGAGCTAGCCTTTTACCCTTTTGAAATTAAGGGGAAATACTGTGCTTTTCCTTTTTGAAGCTACTTTCAAGTATAAGTGGTGAGATCTTGCATTCAAATGTGTTCATAACTGAGGTAAAGCTATTTATCCTTCTTTAGGCATGCAGGTGCTCTGCTGCCCTCTGAAGTTTTAAAAAGCAGTATTGTCCAGTAATCTGAATTAGAAAATGAAGCACCTGGAACCAGGAAAGTTTGTGATGCATAGTCTATCTGTTCTTGAGAACTGAAGTTGCTTTGTGTAACCTGTATTAAAATTTAAAGTTGTTATTGACTAAAATCAGTGGCTTGAATGTATTAAACCGAGGCTGTGTTACTTCATTTTAAATGAAAGGTCTCAGTGGCTTAATATGATGGCTAGGGAAGAAGAGTAACTTAAGCTGCACTTTACAGTTGTGGTACCATTGAAATTTGATTTAAACATTTAGAAAATAATGCAGTTCTTGGGTTGTGGTGATAGATACAGTATTTTTTCTTAGTGTTTTGTTTGTAATGGATAAAGCAGACTCTCCTTTTGTTTGGGAAAGGAGCCAGGACTTCTGAGTGCCTGCTGAGGCAGATGAGGTGACACGTGCCATGCAAGATGCATGTTTTCTTACCCTCTGGGCCAAGTTGCTTAGCTGGCCTTTCCTGAAGCCCTGTGCTATGTGGCCTCTTCCTAATGTTTTCATGGTCACTTCATGAAAGATGTTCCCAAAATACAGATGTTCAGATAGAAACTAAACAGTATTAACCACTGAGGAGTCTTAACATGACTCTATGCTTTGTGTCACTGTTGTGTCCTAGGAAGTCATGAAAACAGGAGATGAAGATGACATATGGGAAGGAAGAGCTGAGGCTCTGCATGGGGCCAGGATCCTCAAATCAATCCTGTTTTCTTGCTGTATGCTCTGCTTCAAGGCTGAAGGACTACGAGACTGACTTGTCTAGTCTCATGTTGCTACTGTCTGCTGAGTGGCTGGACTAGCACTGAGAGTCTGGTCTGGGCAGCAGCAGAGCTGTGAGTTTGATGTTGTTCAGAGTGGCATTGTTTTTTAAGGCAGGCTGTCATCCGTGCTGAAGGGCCCAGTGCCACATACTGCAGTGTTTCCTACAGTGTTCTTGGTCCATAAGGCCAAGAGGTTCAGTGGGTGTTCAACCAGAGTCAGTAGGGTAGCACTGCAAAACAGCTCCCATCCCTGACACTGTGCATTGAAGATTTGGCTAGTTGCATGGTCCTGTCTGAGGAAGTCTCTGAAGTGCAGTGGTCTTCAGCTGGGAGCACAGATAGAACAGCTGTAGTATATAGCAATGACACAAATACTTGGCAGTAAAAGTAAATCAAGACTAATCCTCATGTTGTGAACTGTGTTATACTCTAAAATTGACAAGCAATAAGGTGTGAAGCATGAAGATGGGGAGGAGACACAGCACTGTTGTAGTGTTGCTTTGTTTAGCTGCTTGGGGCATATCCTAAGTGTGTGTGTTTACCTTCTGAGCAGGTTTGCAACATTAACAGTGTGTTACAGGTGGAGGTCCAGTGTCCTAAAAGGAAAGCCTAAAGTTTAATATGGAACGCATTGGCCTTGGATACTTGCAAGCTATGATGAAGTGAAGGAACAGAAAAAAGAATTCTTACTACGTGCCTGAACTCTTAGTTTCTACTTTTTTTGAGCTGTTCTAAATTCTCCCGCAAATGTCAGTGTGTGTCAGTTGCAGTGATGGGAAGCCGAGCAGGGCATGTATAGTTGAATTTCCAAGGGGCACTTGTCTTCTCGTTCCTGCAATTAGCAATGTAGAGCACTTCTGATTTAGAAAAGAAAAAAAAGTAGGGGAGTACAAGCTCCACCTTTGTGTGCTGTCATTTTTTCATGAGTTGGGAGACAACAGGCATAAAGGGCAGGGATGGAGTGACTGTGTTATTGTTAAAGGTCAAACATAGCCAGACCGAAATGATACCAGGCTGTTGGGAGATACCCAGCTCCTGAAGAGTGTTGTGGACACTCTCTGCACTGTTGAAGTTGCAGATGAGGGGCAGTGTCTTATCTCACACTGCTGGTCGCTGCCCAGACTGATTGTCCTTTCCAGCAGATAACAAGGTGTCGGATATGTACTGAGGAAGGTGTTGCTGTAAATAGTGGGAACAGTCCACACGCTGGCTTTCATACCCCTTTTCAGACTATAACTGCTGAAACTTCCTGCACAACGGCCTGTACTTTGTGCCTTCCCCTCAGGGTAATTGTGTTGATTCAAGCTACGTACATAATATAGGACTCGTTGTTCCAGTGTCTGCGATGATTCATTTATTATCTCATCTTCAGAAGAGCTGGATTTGGCTGACTCTAGCTTCTGTTTAGCTTTGTTGGCCAAATTCAAGGAATGTATTTAAGCAGCAGTGATTGAAACACTTGATTTGTTTTCCAGAAGACATCTGGTTAGCATTGTCAAATAAAACCGGATTTAAGTAGTTAGTCATAAAGCCTCTATTATGTCTTGCTACAAGACCCTCCAGACAGGTATGTGTTTAGCCTTTGTTTTCTCAGTGCATCTGCCAGATCACTGTTCAGATGAGCAATATTAGGGTCAGACCTACTAGTCGGTAATCCTGCTGAGACGATTATGGACTTAAAATAATCTTATGTTTCATTAAAGAGCTGCAAAATAGGAGGAAACCACTTCATATTGACAATAGCTCTGGTGAATGTTCAGAGAGATGTCAAGATGTGAACTCCCTACCAACTGGAAACCTTAATGAAGTAAAAGGCCACTATAAAGGCTAGGAGTAGACCATATGTGCCTGAAAGGCCTTGGAGCTATAAAATCAAAAAATAGAAATCAACTTATTTTTCATTATTTTAGTTTCAATTGTCAAGTTACTATCAGAGCTTCAGCTCATGTATCCTGCTTTTTTTACTGTTACTGAATTAATTCACCGTACATCTGTTGATGGTTTTGGCCAAGTTCCATAGTCCAACTGCCCTTTCTAATAAGGAATTTTAAAAAGCAAATACTCAAATGAAACGAAACAGAATTTGACTAAGAGGCTACACTGCATGTGTTTGAAAGCTGGTCTTGTGCTGCAAAATTGAGCTACTTGGAAGCATCTAGGTTGCCTATTTTTAGGTTTAGTTTGTACAGTGCAGTGCTGAGTGTAAAAACATAAAGAGTGGTTGTATGTAGAATTGATTGCATGATACACATGAGCAGTGAAAGCAATTCCAGTGAGAGGGTTTAAAGAAGATAAAATTTGTTTCAAAATAATACCAATGATACTGGGTTTTTTTCTTAAACTAGATTAATGTGTTTTTTTAGGAAGCTGTATCTGAAGGATTATTGAACCTATTTCAGAGCCATGCCTTTAGTAGAAGGAATAAATTTGAACTGTTAACTGTCTGTAGCATTGCTATTTAAGTGCTACATAAAGCAACTTCCATCACAAGGAATATTGAACTTTCAGTTTATTTCCTTCTTGCTTTTCTTCCTCCTGACTCTCTTAGATTAGGATGTTATGTGCTTGTTGGCAGCATTTTAGATAGCTTTACATTTAAAATGTCCTAGGAGAAAGAACAATGAAAAAACCCTTCGTATTTTTACATTAGCTGTGTTCAGTTGTCTAAGAAACAACAAATATCCTTAAAAAATGCTAGAGAAAAAGCAGGGAGTGTTATTTTAAAGCATCAAAGATAGAAAAGGAAGCAAATACACTGTTACGCTTAAGACATCTTGTCACCACTAGATGCAGTCATATAAGGCACTTGCAGGAATTTAAATTAACTTGAGACAAACGGTGATAATTATTTTGAGCACTCCCTAGTGACAACTTGTTAACAAATATAATTCGTCATGGCTGTTGCATTTTGGTGCCATTAGAAAGGTTTTCTGTATCACTAAATCATGCAGATTACCTGGGGAATTACAGGTTGGTGTTAAATATATTTACTTTTTAAAGCTCCGGTAAAAGAAAGGAATGATCAATGTGTTTGCATTTACTTGACCCTGTTAATGATATTTTGACATCGAAGAGTTCCTTTTAGTTTGGATCCTTCTTAAACACTTGCATCTGATTTAGACCCTTGAAAGTAAATCTGTGCTCTTGCTTTCCTTTAATATTGCACTTTCATGCCCCATTCTTGTGTTACTGTAAGTGTCTGCACAGCTGAGCCCTGAAGCAGCTTGGAACGGTGGGCTTCCCAGCCTGACTGGCCTTCAGTTACCGTGGCAGGACATGCTTCCCAACGTTTGTGTGTTGGGGGAAATAGACCTAACATAAATACATTTGTTCACTTACAGTAAGACTTCTTTGAAGTACCCATTCAGCATACTTCTCTGTCGCAGTCCAGCAGCCCTCTGTTAGGATTACCTTCATCCCCTTGGAGCCCAAGACATCTTTGTTTCTGGGTAACTCTGGACAGCATCTGTCGTTAAAAGCTACCTGTGTGGCTGGATGTGGCTACTTATTCATGAGAGAGAATATGTAAAATAGCCTTTAAAAAAGTCTCATGGACCTTTCAAGTACTTACTCATCAAGTAAGATGGCTTTGAAGCAAACAACTAAGTTTTGCTGGTGGGTTGAAAACTTGCCACTTTAAATGGTGCTTGTGGAAGAAATATGTTAGTACCCGTGTTCATTGTCTCTGGGCTTGTCTTGGGCTTTTCTGTATGTACTGATGAAAGATCTAGAAATATCAGTATAAAACTGCACTTTGAGGCAAGGGGTGGGAATAATAAGGAAGTTGGCTGGATTGGCAAAGGCTGGTACTAGCCAAAGCACCTAGATTGAGCTGTTGAGCAGAATTTTTTTCAGCTGGGTGGCAACAGTACTCCATCTTTTGAAATCCCTGACCCATTTCACTGGGAGTCTGAACAAAATGGTGCACTGGATATATCACAGCTGAAGTTCATGAACTTGCTTTGCAGTCAGCATTGGTTACAGTTCAGTTGTTACACAAGTGCATCATTGCTGTGGCTTTACAACATATTTTAAAGCTTTGATATAGAAGCAGTCTCTGTGATAGTAAAGTTCTGCAGATGATATGGGGATTTAAACATTTAAAGAAAATGGGACATGATCCAAGCTGAGTGAATTTTTGGGAGGAATATAAAGTGGTAGAGGCAAGCTGTCTGCTGCATATTTAGATCTAGGGACAAAAATAGGTGCTGTGTTGGAATTAAATTGAGCTGCTTTTTTTGAAGTCATATTTAACTTGAGATATTTGGGAGAAACAAGATTGCCTTTGTACAGCTGTGCTTTTATATAGCCTGTCTCATCTACACACAGAGAGCTGTGCATTCTTAACCCCAGTTTACAAATGAGGGAACCATAAAGGGGCACAGAGTGAAAGGCAGTAATTTTAGTTAGGTTTACTAACTAAAGAAACCTTTGAACTAGGGTGTCTGTTTTAATGATGGTCCCAGGCATAATCATTGTCAACAAGCTCTTTATCTTGAAAAGTTACCTCCCTGAAATTCCCCAGTTCACTGCGTAGTCGAGTGTTACCTTGGTTTTATCCACGTATTACCACAGTGCTGTGAGCAAGCAGAGAGGCAGCCGTGCCCTTTGAAGAGGTCCTGGTTCAGTGCTCAGAGTGTGTTTTGGTACTTAGCACCAGACCATACGACAGTCCCAAACAAAGCACAAGTCTGGCTGTTACAGGTGACAACCTTTTGGTTAGTGTTCCGAGTACACCATTAGGGAGATTTAGCCTGTGCTCACCTCATCTGTAAAGAACTTATTTTTGTATCTAAATGAAAAACACTTTGACTTGCAAAAGCACATCATCCTTAGAAGTAAAGATGTTGATATCCCTGGTAGGTTCTTTTGCTCCTCATGAGAAGGGCTTCCAGCAGTGGACCCAGTGCTGGCCATTACTGGTGTGGTGACGATGAGAGTTAAGGCATCCCGAGTTCTTCCTTAGCTGGATTTATCCTGAGACGCTTCTCTGTGTGTTCATGTGCTGCAGGCAGTGTGTACATACCTGTCTGGACTCTGAATTTAGGAGGCACATACATGAAATTTAGATCATATGGTGTCTGTTTGTAGGATGTAAGTCCTTGACTGGATCTAACCCAAAGTCATTTGCTCGGACGCAGCAATGCCGCCTCAGAAATCCGGGTCTTCGACACCCACGCCTGTCCATCACAAGCCCACAAGGTCTTAAGTTGCCTCAACGCAACTGGAAAAACAGATTTGAAATATCTATCGAGTAAATTAAAATTATATGCAGTTACTTACCAGTGGTGAATGTGGTTTCTTATAAAACCAAAAGCAGTGATACTTTGATTACTGAAGTGCAGTGTAACCTATAAAATAAGAGATAATTTTAAAGAGTTTGCATTTACCAGACAAATGCATATTATACTACAGTCAGTCTGGTTTTAGGTGAAATTTTGAAAAGCTACTTGTAAGACAGTGTTTGTAGTTGTGACTTACAGAGGAACGTGGTTTGTGGATATTTACAGAAGAAGTTAACTACAATGTTTGAAGACTGAAAAAAAGAGATTTCTGACCCTGGGGAGTAGAGTGGTTTTCCAGTGATATGTGCAGTGAATGGATAAATATGTTTTAATATACTAGTCAGCAGATTTATTTCTGTAGTTGACAGTTTAGCTGACTTGAGCAGTTAATAGCCTCTCTGTAGTTTAAAAAAAAAAGAAAAGAAAAAAAGAAAAATAGAAAAATACGGGTTGCAACATGAAAGGCTCTGCCAAGAAGTCACCCAGACTTCGGCTGAGATAGTTTTTCTAGCATGCAGATGCAGCTGTCAGCTCGTTGCATGTCCCTTCTTGCCAACAAGAAGACAGCAAGAGGTGGTGTAAAAGTAAGTGATGTGTGTGCTGGTCTTTCCCCTTTCTACCTCTGTACCTGGGAGTTTTTGTATCAGCAGCTCTGTGCAGCTCTGCCAGATGGGCAGCGCATCTGCTCCTGGTCTGACTTACATTTTCTCTTTGGATTTTAGCAATTAGTCTTGAGTTCCAGGTCCTGTTCTGGCATACAGGGGAAATTCAGATGTTTCCAGGATACGATTTTCCTATCTTTCATTGCTTGACCCATGCAATGGGATGGGTTGTTACGCCAGGCAAATTGGAGCTATTTAGACGTCTGAATAACTTTGAATCCCAGTTTCTAAGTTTATACTAGTGAATATCATAGTAGTTTAATTCTTTAACCAGTGCCTTTGCTGGTTACTAATAAATATTTAGAAATGTGGATTGGAATTTTTTAATATTAGATGCTTCAATATATGCTTGTGAGAGTGTGCCTGAGTGTGTACGTGTGGATGTAGACAGCTACAGAGCTTAAGGCCTGATCCTACAACAGTCATGTGAGCAGTGTTTGCTTACACGAGTAATCTGAGTAATCTCATTAGGGCTAATTTAGTGAGTAATGGGTGCACTTTCAGGCCTGAAGGACTGGTCCAGGGTGGTGGCATAAAGCTGTGGCTGTGTGCTGTTGCTGGGGCTGTGCTGTAAGGAGACGTCTCAGGCTCAGATGGGCTCTAGCCCTGAAAACCAGCACCTGGAGGCTTTCTCCCTGCAGACAGGTATATATGGGGCACCCTCATACTGACAGGCAAAATAATTGTTTTATGAAGAAGCTTGTTAAAAATAACACTTACTCTTGCACAGTTCATTTACAATAAGAAAAAAAATTAAGCACAACTTCTGAAAATAACTGAATCCGTCTCCCTCTGACCAGTTCTGCTTCTGACAGGGTGATTCATTTTCCTTCATATAAACTTCAAGATACTGCAACAAGTTTTACTGGTAGGAAGCTCAGCGGGTACAAAACGTTACCAAAGTTGGTTAAAAGGAGAGGAAAAGAGCAAATGCATCCGGTTCCCTCCCAGCAAACCCAGCCTTCCATCTGTCGCGGCACAGTGCGGTGTGTAGGTCTGACAAGGTAAACATTAATCCTGCTTTACCATGGTAATACCATGTCAGACGAATTACCGAGGTATCAGTGCTGTGCCTTCTGTTCACTCCTGTGATTTGTGGCTCAAATTATCATGCGGGAATTTGGTTTCAGTTGTGGGAAAAGCAGTAAAGTGCCTCTGTGTTTGAGACTTGGTACCATGTGCTACCAGCTCAGGAGCACATACAGGTTCCTTGTATGAAGTAGAGAGATCTGGGCTGAGAGGCCTTGGAGATATTTTCACACGCTTGGCCTGACAGTCTGTCACAAAGGGCATAAGCTTTTGTATGGAGAGGTTGAGTTATTCACAACAGTGCTGAATTCAGTGCCTGTGGCTCAAAACTCTGGTGCAGAATTGCACGTGGCTGGTTGAGCCTTTGGTCTCAGTTTGGTGCTGCAAGTACCTGCCTGTTCCCCAGCTTATTTAGTTGGAGGGAAGAGAGCAGAGATGGGTAATGCACAGGACAAGCCCCCAGCACACTTCTGTCTAATGCCAGGATTTAGCACAGGCTCCGATGCTGCAATCCCGGGAAAATACACGAGTGGTTGGGTGTATAGCAGAGACTTGGGCATGATTGTATTGGGCACTGACAGATTTAACACATTTGCTTTGGCTATATCTCCCGAAGCCTGTTGTAATAACTGTGGAAATGATGAGGGGGCCCTTAAAAGGGTTTTGACTTCATTTCCCATGCACTTCCTTCACGCTTAACTAAAACCACCCTGTGAACAGCAAAACACAAGGAGAAAGTTCAGGAAAAATTTCATTTTCTAGGAAGGTTTTAACTTGCACCACGTAAGTGCAAATAAATCATATTATCATCTAACGACAGTCATTTTTGAGCAATGCTTCTAATACAGAGGAGGTTCTGAAATTCAATGTATCACTAGTATGGAAGGAAGACAAGAAGTAATCTGTGGTTTCACCTAGCCAGAAAAGCACTTGCAGGGCAGCAGAAGGTGACAGGCAGCGTCCCTGTGCACATAGCCCCAGAAGCAGTCAGGAGATGAAGGGGAGGTAGCTTCAGACTTTTGAGTTGTGGCACTACCCAGTGCAGCCACCGATTGCAATTGCCAAGGCAGTGACACTTCCCTGATTTTCCTGAAATTAGTGTTTGTGTGAGCAAAATTGGTTCATCTAGGGCATAATTATATTGTTGCACATTTCAGATCAGATTCATGCAAAAACTTCGAGCTTGTCTGCAGCATGTGCTGCAGATTTGGACTGGCAGGCGCATCGTCAGGAGAGAGTGTTTGTGTCCTGCCTGATGCGGTGCCCTGGGGTCCGACCTGGCGGTTTTTTGGCAGAAATAGGGAAACGCTGTACACAGTTTTGTATGTTGTATAATGCAGGAAATGGCAGCCAAGAGTGTGTATGTGCCTGATTCAGCTGGCACTAATGTATTGTCATTCTTTAAAACGAAGATTTTTAATAACTGGAACTGGATGGATCCTTCTGTTACCTAGTCAGCTTCAGTACAGACATCTCTGAAATAACATGCCTAATTGTGAGAACTTCTTCGCTTAGTGTATAGTGCTCTTCTCTGTTTGGGGTTGTCATAATAGGACAAGTTACTGCTCCTCTGGGAAGAAGGGAGTCATTCAAAGAGTAAGTATCTGGGGTATTTCCTAGAGTAAGTATCTCTAGCTTCTTCATTGGTATTTTTTTACAAAAAGCAAAACCTCTATATCTGAAAAATATGAACCTGATTGCTTACAGAAGACCATGTGCACCTCTAATGATGGTAAGGAGATGGAGGGGAGGAGCCTCAAGCTAGAACAGTTTTTAAACAGCAGCTGCCACCCTTGATTTGGCAGTGACAGTACCTTCAGGGAGGTGCAATGTTTAACCTTGTCTTGTGCTTGTGGGCTGTTGCAACATGAGGTAAAAGATACCTGCCTAAAGCCTCTGATGAGGTTTGTTGGCCTTGGGTGCCGTCCCCAGTGTGTTTCCTGCTGTGCTGCAAAATGTACAGTGACAGTACATAAATAGAAAAGCTGTTCTTGGGGACAAATCACCTTTTTCTTGGTGTGTTTCACCTAGCAGTTTGTAGCAATTTTGGCTTCATCAGCAATGTTGCTGCAATAACTTCCGAAGTTACATGGATTTTGCGTTGTGGAGAGCAGGAGGTTGTGAGCTTGATAAGCCGACAGGTTGTTATCGTCAGTCCACTTGAACTTGTGATGGACTTGAGACCTTCAGTGTTGATTTCCTCGAGTTTTTGGAGCTCTTCTGGGCTTCATGAGGTGCACCACACATCATCTTCACCTTCTTGGTTAGGAAAATAAATAAGGTCAAACAGATAATATCAGCATTCATCTATCATGCTGCAGAAGAGCCTGTCACCTCCAAAAGAGTCCTGTGACTGTGACTCCATGGGAGGCCCACACTGGAGCAGGCTCCTGGCAGGCCCTGGGAATCCATGGATAGAGAAGCCCAAGCAAGAGTAGATTTGTCTGCAGAACTTCTGACTCCGTGGGGAACCCACAGTGGAGCAGACTGTTCCTGAAGGACTGCACCCATGGGAGAACCACTGCTGGAGCAGTTCGTGAAGAATTGTAGCCTGTGGGAAGGATTCACGTTGGAGAGCTTTTAGAGGACTGTCTCCCATGGGAGGAACTCCACACTGGAGCAGGGAAATGACCTCCCTGAAGAGGAAGTAGCAGCAGAAACCATATGATGAACTGACAATAACCCCCATCCGCCATCTCCCTGTGCTGCTGAGTGGGGAGGAGGTTGAGAATTGGGAGTAAGGTTAAGCCCAGGAATGAGAGGAGCAGTGGGTGGAGCATGTTTTTTAGAAATTGCTTTATTTCTCATTATCCTGCTCTGATTTTGGTTGGTAATAAATTCAGCTAAGTCCCTTAAATCAAGACTGGTTTGCCTGTGGTTTTAACTGGTGAGTGATCTCTCCCTGTCCTTTTCTCAACTCGTGAGCCTTTTGTTATATTTTCTCTCTCCTGTCCAGTTGTCTGCAGAGGAAGAGAGTGATAGAGCAGCTTTGGTGGGCATCTGGCATCTAACCCAGGTCAAACCACCACAGGTTTTTTTTTGGGTCGTGCCATGATGTCTGATGTTGGAGAGTTGCAGGAGTGGCCAGCAAGGATCCTAAGCCGTAGTGCAAAAATGGGAGGAAAAATAACTGCGTTCTTATGCACCCCTTAGGTTGTATTCATGTTTGTTTGCAGTGATTGATGATTGCTTTGAAGACAAAAGTTGCAGTGTCTTAAGTTGACAGCTTAGCGTGTTAACCCATGCTACAAGTTGATGCAAGTCTTCAGGCTGTCTTGTTCTGCCACAGTCCACTTATCCCTGTTCATTTGTAGCTCAAAACAACAGCCAGCCCATCAGGGTGCTCACATCTGTGACTGTTATGTGCTGGATCTGGCTGGATCCGGTACCAAATTTGGAAGGATGGTGGAGGAATTTGCTTTACTGTGGTTGCTGACAGTCATTTTTCATCCCCCTCCTGAAGTACGGCAACAGTTTGCCAGATGTGCACAATGTCAGCATGCTCACACATGTGGAACGGGTAAAAAGGGTTACCAGCCCTCTGTTCCTGAGATACAGCCATTGATTTGGATCTCAGAGCTCACATTGCCACTGTTGGTGCTTGAATTGAGAGAGAAGGAAAGGTTCATGCTGTACTGCCCTTTTTGACACCATAGGGATACATAGGCAGGGACATATGTCCGGCACTGGTGGAAATGGCTGGTTGTCAGAGTGTAAGCTCCTCAGTGTCCATGTGCAGATAAAGGGGAGTCCTTACTGATTAAATCCTCACAGAGCTGTGGTTGCTGTAGGTCAGTTAACCTGTCAGCACGAGTCCTCCAGACCTCGGTTTCAGAAGCATCCGAGCATAACAGAGGACATGTATGCTGGAGTTACAGATTGTAACTCCACCTAATCATTTGCCAGGCAAAAGCCTCGCTAAAACCTTGCCCTTGGTATAAACATTGCATTTTTTCTATTTTAAGGAGTATTCAAAAGATCAAGATAGGCAGACAGATGATATAATCACAGAAAGTCGTTCTCCAGCAAGTGATGATAAAAGCGCTTTGTATTGTGATAATGCCTGAGTATTGTGCAGAAATTTCGTTTCCTTAAATGGAAATACACCAAATACTTAATTTTCTTCTCGCTTTCATCATCTTTCAACAGATTCAGATATCTGTCTTTGGAAATGTAAAGCTAACTGGTCTGATGAATTTGGTTGCCGCATCTTGAACATTTAATTTTTCCTTATGCTCTGGCGTCTGTTATTCTTTAGCACAATCACAGTGAATATCAATTAGGAGGCAGGAAAATGATTGTGGAAAACTTGGTGAGGGGGATGCGATGCTGACTGGAATTTTGGCTATTGTGAGTGGGGATGCATGTTTGCTCTGAATTCTTTCTGAACTTTAGAAACTCTGTACTATTAAACTGCATGCGTGTGCAGCAACACAAGATTTTAAGATCCTCGTGATTTGCGTTCCTCTCTCCAAAATCACAGTAAATGGTCTCTTCCACAGACAGGAAGACAAGACAAGTGGTCAGTGCCAAAGTTATTTAGCAGATGGTGCTTGAGTAGTGAGCAACATCATCATCATTTCAAGTATAAGGCATGTAATGGATGTCTACCGGCCTGGCAAATGAGACCCCTGGAGTTACTCGCATGCATCCGTCTCCCATCCTGCAAGATGCTGCCATCTGTCAAGACACCGAGCCAGGCCTCACTTCAATAAATAAAGAAATCTATTTCCCCCTTCTTTCCGAAGCACTTGCCATCGCCTGGGTTAATACGCTATGTGTGGGCTTACGTATGTCATACATGCGAGGGAGGAGGAAATATAGATACAAACATGAGGAACGCGCCCTTGGGTTCTGTCACTTGGGGCAGACAATGTTGATGCACGGTAAACGTTTTCAGGAAAACATTCAGTACTTAAATGCCATTGAACACCAAGCGTGAACAGTAATGGCTCTTGCCATGATTTAACCTCCTGCTTCTCTTTCTTTCGGCAGAGTGTGACAAGCTGCGGCGGGATGGCTACCGGAGCTCGCAGTATTACTCTCAGGGCCCCACCTTCTCCTCATCCTCCAGTGCAATCTGTGGAAGTTACCAGGATGATTACGAAGAAATTGAACAAAAGGTAATGGTGGGGGTCAAAGCGCTGGAAAAAATACTTGCTCATTGCAGTTTAATTGCCTGCCGTAACACTGTTCAAATAAGGCAGGATTTTTAGAGGGTCACAAAGATGTTTATTTCTACAGTGATAGAAGGTCCTGTGACTTTTATGCTGTCTTAAAAATCCCAATTCTACCCATGCGTTGGTATAAAGTTCCCACTGGCATGTTCAGAGTGTGAAAGCAGGAAGGGGTTTGGTAATGTTCTGGAGGGAAGACCCTAGCAAGGGTAGCTGTTAAGTGTTTACATTTAAGTAGCAGGAAGAGCTATTCAGCAGCCATCAGCATACTTGAATTGTAGCTTGGATAGATGCACACTTTGAATTGCTAATACAGGCACTTATTCAGTTGGGTAGAGGCTTTGTCCTGATGCATCACAACTGTTTGGTAAAGGCATCCAGAAAATGGAGATTGCCCACTAAGTCGGGTTTATTGCCTTTCTTTCAGTTTACTTCATGATTTTCGTGCTTATATCCCCACATCTCAACTCCCATTGTGCTTAGCTTAGAATCTAGAAATAAATTAAATAAAGAGAAGGAAAAGTTGATGACAAGTTTTAAGAAAGTTATGAAGCCATATTGATTTATACATCAATTTATATAGATTTCAATTACAGAACTAGTAAGTTGGATTATTGTTCTGAAGAAGAAAAGAAATTCTGCTCTCCTGTCTTCATCCTGTTGTGCCTGTAGGCTCTGAAGGAAAAGCTGACTTTGGTGTTGTGGTCTAGGATATTATTGCTGGGGTGGGTGGCAAGATCCACTGGAGCGTGCCTGTCTAAAGCTGAAATGCCAGAGCTCCTGGCATTTTGAAGATAGATATTCTAGAATACTTTGCCAAAAACAGCTCTTGCTTAGAGAGTGGGAGGATGTCCTTGATTGTAACACGGTTTAATTTCTTTGAATTGTTGCTAAACTGTATGTCCCTCAGTAGTATGGACCAAATAACTCTTACCAGCAAAATGTGCACTTTAAAGGGTACAGTGTTTTCAGTTTTATCCTCCATGGGTTTTAGTCACATAATAAAAGGTGTTGTGGAATATGTAGAGTCTCTTGTCCAGGTGGTGATTGCATTTTATCTGTGTATTGGCAGGGAATGTTAGAGCATCTTGTTTAGCTGTGTGTGGTATGTACTGGCAGTGAGCCGAGAATGTAAAGCACATTCATACTGTGGAATGCATTATAATGGTAATTTGCAAAACCTTGCTGAAATCAGTGGAATTATGATTTCCACTAAGAAAGTATTAACACCTTGTTTGTTGCTATTAATGTACTGCACATAAATGCATACATATATGTCATCGACTTGTCCTGGCCAGTACTGTGCAGCATATAACCATCTGCACATGTAAAACTAACGTAACATTTAAAAAATATAAATACACTTATCTTTAAACAATTAGAATGAAAGTATATAAGCATGGGTGAGGATTCTTGGAGACTAAGAGCTGTCATCCTTTCTTGGTTAAAGGTTTTTTGAGTGTTAGCATAATGTGTTACTAACAATTTCTGTGCATTCTGGAGAAAATTAATGCAACTAAGTATGCTTTAAATACAGAATAGCACTTCCATTTCAAATTGGAATAGGTTCCTTTAAATATTATAGCTTAAAGGATGATTCAGAGCTGTGGAGAAAGCTGCCAAACTGACAGTCTTGGCTGTTACCGATTATCTCAGAACCTTAACGTTAACCCTGCCACTCTCATTTCCAGCTCACAAAGACATACATTTCTTGTAAACTGTAGCATGATTCTCCGTTCATATTGTGTAACTCTCTTCTGTGGAATCTTTTGACCAGTATCTTTGTTTAATTGACTTTTTTTTTTACGCTGTAAATTTTTAATCTTTCTTTAAATGAATGTTTACCACAACAGATTTCTGAACTTGAATTATTATCCTACTGGTAAAGAGCCAAGTAATTCTAATAAGTCTTACGCCTTGAGGGAGTCATATTTCAGCTGTCAGGAGAGTTCTTCGGTAACAGTGTGGAACTGGGGTCACCAAAAATCCTATGATTCCAAATGTGAACTCCTTACCACTAGATGAAAGCCTTATAGCTTTGTTGTCTATTCAGAGCAAAAAAGCCAACATTTAAAATCTGTGCATGCACTATTTAATAACTGAAATTCGAGAACAGCAAAATAGTGATGGGTGGATGAATACCTATTTAGTGTTCAGAAACTTCTTAGTTGATATAGTTGCCAACTTGCAGCAAAAAAGAGTGGGTGATATCACAAAGGAAATCAGCTTTCCCTGTTATTTTTAATCTGCTTCTAAAAATAAAAACTATAGCCAGATATTTTGCTTGTCTGTCCGCACTGGAGACGATATGAAACCATGGCTAGGTGATGCAAGAGGAGACCTCGATCCACCAGCATTCTCAGGTTTTGTGGAGGTGGTGTCTGTCAGCAGAGTAGTCACGCCACCAAGCACTTTGGTTCAGCGTCTTAGGAAATGTCTAAGACAGGCAGAACATCTGCTGCTCCGGAGGAAAACCACTAGGGAGAAGCAGGCCCAACTCAAAAATGAATAAACAAAATTAGAAAGCATAGAAAGCTGGAATCTCTGAGTGGAAGTTGATACAAAATTAAGTGTTTGGATCTGCCCTTCTGCTTTTAATGTTGGTTCTTAGCAGTTAGATTAATGGAGCACATGCCAAGCTCCAGTGTAGTACTGATCCTAACTGAGTTTGTTGTTAATTAAATCGGTTTACCTGGATTTTGCATCTCAGTACTGTGACCAGTCTTCTCCTTTCTTGTGTCTTACATGCTGCTGTTGGTAACACAACTTGCGAGCTATTCCTGTCCTTCAGTATTGCTCTGTTTTACCAGTGTAAAAGGTGTTTTGAAATGTCACGTTCAAACTCCAGTTCTCCTTATGTTCTGAAATGTATGCATGTGTATATTAACTGTACTTGTCTTTTGTGTGGTTTTTTTCTTACTCCTTTTTCTTTCCCTTTTTTCTACTCATTCTCTTTGTTTCTTTTTGTCTCACTCAACAGTCTAGTCTGTTAGACTGCATCACTCAGTCTTGCATTAACGCCTGCTGTAACTTGGTTCCCTGGAACAACAAGGTACTTTGCCCACAAGTGGGACCATCCAGCTGCCATATCTGCAGCTTGATGTTACCTGTAGCATTTAGCATATATGCAGTCTTACTCTGCTCTTGGCCTTCAGTTGTTACCTGCTGCTTTTTTCTGCTTAAAAAAAAAACCAATTAAGAAAAGAAGAGTCCCATGCCGGGTTTGTTTCTTTTATCTTCCTCTGTACTCCGTTTTGTCTGCAGTACAGTATCCCGTATTTACTTGGTTCACAGAATTCTTTATTCCCTTTTTTGTCTACTAACATTTGCCTCCTTTGAAACCCCTCCCCCAGTGGACACTGTGTTTTACTTAATTGGCTGCTTCATTGGTTTTTAATTAGCCAGGGAAAAACTCTACTAATTTGGAGGAATGTATTTTTCTTGAGTGATATATGTGAACTACAGAGAATATCTGCTCCCGAGCATGCAATATTGCATATATTATTCTTTATTCCATTTATGAAAATGTTTGTGCACCCAGAACTCATGGTGTTTTTCCCTATGTCGTGTCATTTGGCTTATGAACTTTGCCTTGATAGTTATGCTTCCGGTGAAGAAACACTTGTTTCTCTTACTGTAAGGGGGAGAGACAGGCGGGGGGAGAGTATATTTTTGCCACTATGCTCATCTGAACTGTTAGTTGTCTCTCCAGTATCTGCAAGAAACTGTTTAGTATCTTAAGTGAAAACAAGTGCACTAACTGTATTGATTTGAGGAAGTCTAATCCAAAACTTTTCTTAGTGTTAAGAGGAGGTAAAGCAGTTGGGCACTTCAGTTTTGGAGGTGGGAATGCCTGGAAAGCCCCGAGGCATGAGGTCTGGCGGAGCTGAAGATACCTCTGGGTGGTGGTGTCTTCAGGTGGCCTCCCTGCCCCTCTGCTGCAGTTGCATGCCACTGCTCTTGTAAGTGGCACATGTATTTTATGCCATTTACAGGGATTTTTTTTTTTTTTAATACTGTACCATTTACTGAGCTGAAACAGCAGCTCATAATACATGAAATGCCAAAGCATAAGGAAGTGAGTATGGAAAATTTTTGAACGAAGGAAAGCGGGTAACTCTTCACTCATTGCATACTCAGACTGTGCAGCTGCTGTGGGAATTGTGGATGCTGAAAGTTTACATGGGTTTAGAAAGCAACTGGGTACATTCTTGAAGGGCGAGGACTCCATCCAGTGCTGAGAGAATATTCAGGAAAAAGTGTCTGCTCTATGCATCCTCGGATTTAAATTTCACCTTGATACCACTGATTGGCCATTATCTTAATGCAGATACTAGATAGGCTTTTAGAGCTCTGAACAGTACAGATCTTCTTATGTTTTTTATCCTGTTACAACAGAATAGAGGAAGAAGAAAAGAACATTTTTCCAGTTCTTGTTAAGGTGATAATTTGCTTGGTAGTCAGTAATTTTGACAGACAAAAAAGTTCTTTCCTTACTGAAACACAATGAAGGTTGTGAAGTGAAGGATTTAGTAGGATAGCAGTGCTGGCTAGTGCAACTGGAGATCTGTGTGTAGAAGTAATAAAATGGAATATTCTGTGAAAACTAGGGGAGCTAGACTGGTGACCTTGGTCTAGAGGACACCAAACATAATCTAATGAGTAATTCATCTAAAGTGTAAATTTGTGTAAATACATAATGTGGCAGTGTTCCATGAGGCAGTGTGAAACCCCACATGTTGAATTAGGCATGTGAAGTGCCATTCTCAGTTGGCCAGGTTTGGGTCTTGGGTTTCTTTTCCCTGTTATTGTCTTGATCCCTTGGTGTTGGCTCTTGAAGCCATCAAACCTAGTAAAACACTGGAGGCAAAAATAGGATGTTGGCAAATACAATAGGCAGCTGAACTCGTATGGCTGCTGTTTGCAACACTGATTTTTTTTCCCTCTATTTTGTTTTTCTGATAAATTATGATTTTAGAAGTAATTTTAGTAGACAGTTGGGTAAATGGCATGACTAGAAGTTTAAAGTCTCTTTGCCGAAAAGTAAAATTTGTATGGATTGAGTTTTCCTCCTGGAGATTCCATCTTTTTTTAAACACTGTAGTATAAACCCTTTTTATATAAAAAGGATTTAGAATAAACAGATTATTTAGGCAGAGAATGCTGCGAGATACATAGCATAAACTCATTTGTCATCTGGGACCTCTCAAATAGCATGAATGTGCTGAGATAGTGAAACCCTTTTGTTGTATGTCAGCAGCTGGGTTGGCTGGGGGACAATATGTCAACAAGGCGTCGGAGACGCTCCAGCTTACTGAGACGTATAGCTTGTCCGTAAGATATTTGTATGCCATTTTTCTCCTGGATTCTCACTTTAACTCCCATTTGAAGGTTCATGCTTTTTCCGCCCTAGCGCATGTTTGTGGAAACACTCCAAGGTCCAAGGCTGCTGCTTTCACAGCCCACCTTTACCTCTTACCGTGTCCGTGAAAAAGAACAAATGCCAACAGATTTTCCTGTGGAGATGAGTGTAACAACCCATTCCAGAGATTCGGCCATTTAAGTCTAGCAGTAAAGTTATTATGACTCAGAGATGCTTTAAAAATGGGACAAGTACTTCTGTTATGAACGTAGAGTTTATGATCAGCTATGTCTCGTTCTACTTCTGGTGTAACGGACCTGACTGGAGAAGACATTCCTGTCACACAGCAGCATTTCACTGTGTCTTGCAGCAAGCTTCTGTGCTGTAAATCTGGGAATGTTTGCTAAAAACATGTAAATCTCACTTTCATCCTAATTATAGAGGTAAATAATTTCTGTCTGAAGAAAGCTGAAAGATGAGCTGCTGCATTCCTCTATGTGTAATAAAGCTGTGTACAGCTTTGTCATGCATATACCATTATCACTGAGAGTACTTTGGAAGAAAGGATATGAGTAGAGACAGTCATGTTTCTTCAGGATCCGTGGAAAATGTACCTACAGTTGAAATGTGAACACTTATTCCTGCAGCCAAAACCACCTCCAGCTCTTCTACTGAATTATTTTGTAGAAGCACATATGTGTGTCCTGTGGCAGGAGGTCTTTCTCACTGACACTGCTTTGAACTTGACGCACCATTGGGTTTTCAGTTCCTTCTCGTTGGTTATATGCTCATATAACCTGATTAATTTCTGTCTGTCTTACTCCATCTGTCCCCAGTTTTCTCAGCTTCTAATTCTGCAAAATTTCTGATTGATGTTCCACATTCTTTGGATAATTAGGATTCCCTTGTAGCAGATGCTTCACTTCTTCAGTTTTTCTGTTCATATACTATAACAAAAAACCTGTTCTGCTTGGCTTGGGTAATTTCTTTGGAGAGGAAGGATTGTAACCAGTATCTCTGCTACTTGACATACTGGAGTAGCCCTTAGAGACTGCTGTATGACAGCTGAGACTTGGCACTACAGTGCAGTCTGGAGGTGATGCATACTGATGCTGACGGTATCAACTAAGCAGTGTATTTGAAGGTCACTGGTGCTCATCCTCACCTGAGACAAACTGCAAAACTGTGCTTAAGGTGTCTCCCTTGGTCTCCCTGATTCAGGTGGAGAAAAGCTCATTGTAGAACACGGAAAGCAATATTTCTTTGCCTCAACCCTTGCTTACTCCGTTAAGTGCATATACACGTGCCTGCTGTAGTAAGTGGGCTATCACCCCTCATGCCATGTTCCTGACAAACCCTTTCTCTCTCTCACTCAATTTTTAAACCTAACTGCAGGGAAGCATGGCCTGGAGGCAGCTTTCACTTCTTCCATGGCATTCCTTTATTTATGAATTTGGCTAATTTGAGGTGGTAAAGTCCTTGTGTTTGTGAGTAAGTACATATATATGTGCCCACACTGTATATGTATTTCAACAGTGTATGGACACACTCTCAAAAAAAGATAAGCACTCACATCATATTATTACTTGGTTTTAGAGCCTTTTAGAAACAGCAGAGGCCTGAAAAAATATTGGTGTCCTCCAAAAAAGTTGTATTGATAAAACTGCCGGGGCTTTCATTGGGCTGAGCCCTTACCTACAGAGCAGCATCTGTCCCTTCCACAGTCTTTCTAGGAAAGAAATTCAAGGCTGTCAGAAATGGATTATTTCCTTAAAGAAAAGCTCCCACGTTTTGAAGTGGGGTTCCAAACCACAGAATGACATTAGTAATAGTTTCAGTGCCTGAAATGTTTTTTTTTAGTGGTGCCTGTAGAGGTTTTACTTTTCTTTTACTTTTTGCATGGAAGTTGCTTTTATTTTTATTTTCTATTAAATAAAATGTTGGACTCTGTCCTAGAGGATGTAGGGTCAAAGCATAACAGAATAAATAAATGGTTATTTATTTATAAACAGTGGGAACTCCTCATAGTAACAGGAAGAAAATTAAAATCAGAAGTGATAAACAGTGGTTGCAGCACAGTGTTTGGGCATGTCTTTTGTATAGCACTCATCTTCAAGAGAAAACAGATGACTTAGACTGAACACCCACAATAATAAAAAATCCATCTGTTGTAAATAGCTGTGATGTTTCCTTCCATGCCTGTGTGCAGCAGTGAGGGGGGAAGAGGCAGTGGTCCAGTACTTACAATCCTGTTCTGAGTAGTATTTGCCTTTCCAAAGGGAGAGAGGAATAAAGAAAAGAGGAGGGTAAGTGTGGTCTGGTGGTAGGGAGGAAAGTCCCAAAGCAAATTCCTCTGAAGCAGAGGAGTCAGCAGGTTGTCGAGAGACCTCTGCTAGTGCTGCAGCTGCTATGCAGCTCCTCTTCCCTGTTCTCTTCTCTTTTTTCTTTTGTCTGGGGGCAGAAGGAGACTGTGGTTGGTTTTCCTCCAGGTCTTCCTTCCTCTCCTGCTTCTAGGATTCCCTGGAGTGCCTTGCTAGCAGGAGTGGGGAGGAGAGAAGGCTACTTCTCTCAGGTTCGCTTGAGTTTGTGACCACCTTCTAGAAGCCCCAGTGATGTCTTCTACATGCCCTGAATCTGCCTGCCCTCAGTGTTTGGCATGGACAAGTACTGTCCTGTCAGTAAAAAGCCGCGCTATGGCTTTCTCTGCCATTACTGGCGTGCAAGCAAAGACCTTGTAATGAAAACAGATTTGCTCCCCGAAAGGAAATGGTTTTTTTGGCTTACAACTTCGGGGGAGGAATTTGCATAAGCTGTTGCAACCTCTTCTTCTCGTGCAGAAAGATTTGTTTCATTGGTTGAGTTTTGGAGTTCTTTTAAGTAAAACACTTCATGGAACTGAAATCTGCCACTTGAGAAGAACTAACTTTTAAAATTACCACTCTGGGGCTGTGAATAATATAAGTGCTTTACCCTTGAAAAATGAGTAACCCCTTGGACTGTGGCATGAGTTTCTCCAAGACTGAAGCAAAGTTACTTGCTACCTCGCTGATCCATGGCTGATTTTGTGGAGTGTGTTGATTGGTTCTTTTACCGAGCTGTACTAAAATCTGTCTTTTTGTAAGAGGCTTCTTGCTGAGACCTTACGCATTCATACAGCCTAGTGCAGCTGGAGCAAAGCAGTGCTCAAATCTCATCTTCTAATAGGGCATGGGGAGGTGAGAGGGGAAGGGAAGGCAAACCTTGGTGCAGGGAGAGAGGGGTTAATCACTGCAGGAACTACGTCAGTGTGTAAGGTGTAATTAGTTACTGTGCTTTGCCATGCGCAAGACCACGCTTTTCTCCTTCATTGGTATATATTCCTTTGACTAATCAAATGTCTTGAAAAAATACAAACTAGGTGTTTTGTTGTGCAATTTTTTGTGTGTTTTTAAAACTGCTCTTTATGTAGGTCAAAGTGGGATATTCCTGAGGGTGTGTTTTGCTCTGCAAGCAATCAGTGCTGACTACAGCAGTAACACCTTAGTAATACAACAGTCCTACCAATTTTTTTAATAGTAAACTCACATTGTTGTGTGTATTTGTTTGTAGTGTCCTGTCTCTCCTCCTGAAGAAGAAAAGCTTATTACCATCAAAAGACCTAAAAGTCCAGCTACAAATGACTTACCGGATATCAACACCCAAACCAACTGGACTAAGTCTCTCCCACTGCCAACGCCAGAAGAGAAAATGCGACAACAAGCGCAAGCCGTCCAAACAGATGTGGTTCCTATTAATGTGACTGGTAGGCTTTTAATTTCAGTTATTGCATTACACCAATGAGAGAGAGCAGAGATGAAAGGGGATCCATACAGTTGGCTAGTACTTGGACACTCATGTATTCAGTGCATGAATTTTAAATTACCACACCTTTCTGTGAAAACCATTTTGCGTTTAATAGTCTAAATCTGAACTTAATTAGAAAACATCAAAATCCATTAAAATTATCATTAATGGAGATAGTTAAAATATGTGGGCTTGAAACAACGTTAGATGTTCATGAAATGCAAGAAGAGGGCTGATAAATAGCAGTGTTTTGCTGTGGACTGCACTGAGGATATGTAATTGAAAATCATGTTTTATCCAACGTTGATGATATTTCAAGATTTTCTTTTAGGAATTTTATTTATGTAAGGTTGTCAGGAACTTCTGTGTTCCAAAGACTAAATGTTACAGAAATCAAGAAAAAAAACTCTAGGGTCTAATTTTTATCAGCAACAAAAGCTTTAGGTGTCAAGGTGAGTAGGGTTAGAACAGCAAAAGTTAATGAGGCTACACCTTTGAGCAATACTCTAGGTAAGACACTCCACGTACATAACCATAGTCCACATCTCCTTGTCATGAACCATATATTAACTCTTCATTTTGAAAATGCTCTTTGATTTTACGGTTGCAGAACTCTTGCTCTGTGGAAGTTTAATTACGTTAAAGCCTAATGCTGAATAGATACTTCGTTGTGCGTCAAATAGAATTTCCATCAAAGATGGAATTATCACTTCAATTTAATAACCCTTTTTTTTTCTGCACAGTATCAAGATTGTCTGTTACTAGTTAATTGAAATAGCTGACCGCTTGCCTGCCAAAGCCAGGATGATATTCAATATCCAATTTATTTCAAATGCCATATGGCATGCTCTGACTCCATGCTTACTCTGACAATCAATAGCTTGCAATGTTTGGTTTGTTTTGAAAGTAGATTAGGTTCTCTTTCCCTGCATGACTATCAATGCTTTTTTCACCTGTATTTTTATAAACTAGTATTTTATGAGTATTATTTAATAGTATTTAAATATTCTAGTAGTATAGAAGCAGGACATCTGTAACAAACATCAGCAAGCTCTGAGAAATCAACAAGAAATTATTCCTTATGTAAACAGCAGAAAATATTTGAAGTAAACAGATGAAGACAATGTGAAATCATGAACACCCCACCTCTGGAAAACTAATAGAAGGAAAATATATGCAATGCTGAAATGTTACTAGGCCAGTTGGCATTATCTACGGAATTTATGATACAGATGCAGAAGGCCGAGTTATGGGAACAACGGATAATCTGACATAATCAATAAGCTTGAGTAAGACTTAGATACTGTGACAGCAGGAACACAATATACTTAGAGAAACAGTAATCTGTTGTTTGATTTAATGACCCTGCATACTGCAAAAGATACAGGAGAAGTAAACAGATGGAAAGAAAAATGAGGTAAAGGGATCGAATAACTCATAGAATTAATTCAGCATCATGTGGAACATTACCTTGTTTGGATAAATTATGCTTGTGACTTCAACCTGCGTAATTAGATTGGTGTAGCAAACCTTGTGTCCCCTAAATTGTTTAGTTAGCGCTCGGAAAACTCAGCGATTCTCAACTTCTGTGATTGAAATGGTGCACATGCGTATTATTCCTTGCCTTTCTGGAGTGTTGAGCACTTACTCCCTTACAAACATGGTAATTGGAAGAGGTAGAAAGGGAGGGCATTAAAGGAAGATTGCTGTTGCACCATGTGATCTGGTCTCCAGGATCCACCATTCCCTTTCCCTTGAAATAATTACATTGCTACTGTGAAACAAGGCAAGCACACGAGCCACACACAACATACAGAAAAAGCTGCTGTCCTTGTTCCTCTTTAAAAAGTCACAATCTGCTCCCCTCCTCTGCTCTCCCACACACGGAGTAATTTTATTTTGTGAAGTTCCTTATGTTACTGCACGAGGCAGGAAAAAAAACTGACAAGAAATCCGGTGCCGTTTGTTCAACATAACACGGAACAAACCATTGAGGATTTTTGTTTTGATTTGGCTTTTCCCTTCACGCACTCTTTTTCTTACTCTCCCAGAAGAGAGGTCAAGAAACTTCCATTTTATTACTCCTGGCATGAAATAAAAGGTTAACCTCTAAAGAGGCTCCTGGCAATTGGTAACGTTTTCAGCAGTGCATTAGTGGTGATTCTGCTACAAAGGCCTTTCACGTGGCTGTGCAATAAATGCTCCATGAGTTCATCTTTCAGGGCTCTTTGGTGAACAGATTGCAACTAATACAGTAGTCATAAAAATCTGTTGGATAGCCTGAAGGTGCAGGGGCATTGCATTAGGCTGACAAGTTGCTGCCTAGGCGTCCAGATTTGGAAGCAGTTTCACTCTGAGAGTGCCTGGGCTGAGCTTTATTCTGGAAAGGGTTGGACTGAATTTTTCAGTGGTGGCTAGTCTTTGCATTTACATATCCTGTGGGTTAAAAGATATGTACATAATGGTGTCTGTTCTTGTGGGTTTTCCGGAACTAACTTTCTTTCCAGATGGAGGAGTCTGGTAATGGTGGAGGTGATTAGTGCCAGGCTGGATCCTGCAAAATATTTAAGCATTTGCTTGAGTCCAGCTTGACTGACTTCAGTGAGATTTAAGCACGTACTTAAATATTTTCTGTGAATCCAAGGAAACTGAGTATACTGCATGAGGGACGACTGAGTAAAGTATATAAGGAATGATTTATTACAAACTGTAGGAGAAGGAGAAAAGTATCCTTAAATCTCTAAAATATACTTAACATTGATATCGATATTTCCTAAAATGAAAAAGGTGACAGTGAAGAAAGAAAAAAGACTGAGACATTCTGATTTTGCTTGTTGGATTTCATTGAAGTTGCTATTTTGAAATTCTACAGATTTGCATAGTGGCCTTTGTGTATCAAAAGCCATTAAAGATGGATTGGTTGAGTTAGCTCTTAGGTAGCTCATTTGGAACAAATTACTGTGGATCAGTTGACACAGTAACATTTCCTCATGGCCATCCTGTTTGTGCTGTCTGAGGCTTCATGTAAAAGACTCTCTCCTTGTTTGCACCCTCTGCTTACCACTTACATTTTATTCCAGGGCATTCAAAGCTACATTATAATTTTCTTGCAACTCACCATCTCAGGCATAATTGTTGGCCTTTGAGTGGATAAAGATATGTTCAGAGATGCAAAACCTTCTCCTTCAAATCCGTTGGATTTCTTATAATGTGTCTAGCATTATTTTTATCGTCCTGCAGGACAGGATAACCTAATGTCCTGACTCTTGCCCCATATAAGTCCTAACATCGTAATAGTGGTACTGCCCCAGACAGTGGATAGTCTGTCTCAGTATTTCAGGACTTGTACGAAGCCAGTGGGATCCATAGCTCTAGATTTTATAGTACCCATGGGCTTCCCCTCCTCCCTTAATCTGACTTCAGTCAATCCAAAAGTTGGATGAAACTGGCATTTCGTAACTTGAAGGATTCCACTCAGCAAAACTGCAGCCTGTGGTCAAGGCTCCGGTCAAACAGAGTCAGAGTCTTTATATTTACAAAATGGTGAATGAAAATGCTACATTTTTTCCTTGCATTTTCACAAGTCCACATGCTATACTTTAATACATGACTGTATCTTTAACTGTTATAGAGGTAATGAGGTTTTCTGTGCTACTCACATGACACACATCGTACTGATGTGCAGTCAGCCAGGGGTAATTTTTATGATGTATTAGTTACCATGCATTAATCACTTTTTAGAGGTAAATAATTTGGTCATCAATTTTCCAAAAAAGTGTACAATGGAAAAAAACATTTACAATGTATATCAAGGTTTTTCTGCCTTTAAGTTTTAAATGGGCCATCTAAAGGACATTGAGCAGTGCTTTAAAATGCTTAAACTTCTAAAAAGGGAGCTTACATGTGAGCTACGGGGGGTAGCTGTTAAATTTTTAGACATGGCAGAGAATTAGCTCATGATCTATAGGGCAGTCTTTATCTTACTACTAGTAAAATGGCCAAATTACAAACCTCTAAACAAAAGTGAATTCCTAAAGAAAAGCTGCTTTATGATAGTGGTGCTTCTGGGTCCCATTATGATACAGCACATGGTCATCATAAGGCTTTGTCTGGCAAAGTGCACTTACACATTTTTTTTATCTCTTGCCATTGTATATTTTTATAATCATCTGTAAAGTTTCAATTTTAAGCAGCTTTCACTCTGGAATATTTATGAGTCCATGAGATCAGTTTGATCTCTGCATGCTCCGTAGTTCGTATTTGTATTCGTGTTAAAAGATCAACACCAGAAATGTGGTACACTTGACAGGTTCAGAGCAACTTGGAATGAAAAAGAAGGGCCTTATGCGAGTTAATGATGGAGCTGTGCAAAGACATCGTAATAGCTGTTGCCAATAGCAATGTCTGTTCCTGCATAAACCATTGAGATCTTTCATTTTCATGAGCAGATTTGCTTTTTCTGCAGCTCATTCCTTAAAAATAAATTAGCAAAACCACAGGAAAACCTATAAAGGGCCAAACGAAAGCAAGGATTCTCTTTGCTTGTGGAATTAGAACTGCCCTCACCAAATATGAACAGGGCTCAGGAAGTCAAAATTCCTTTTAAAACATGAAGTACTGTGTAATGGATATTTGTGTCTAAAGCCTTACTGTGACAGCGTGCTGTATCTTCCTTCAGTGTAAACCTTCATTGTAGGACCAAGCTAACATCATTCATTAATGCCTTTTTTTCCATTTCTACAACAAAACCAGTGGAAGAAAGTGCATGATGTCAGTGTGCTTGGAAAGTAATGTTGCTTTGCTTGTTCTACCATGTATTAGGGGAGAATTTCGACCGCCAAGCCAGCATTCGGCGGTCTCTAATTTACACAGACACGGTGGTAAGACGGCCGAAGAAAGTCAAAAGGAGAAAGACTATTACAGGAATCCCTGACAACATACAAAAGGAGCTAGGTATGGCTCATCAGAACTGTATTCCATCCATTGTTCATTGTCACTGCTTATCATTACTTGACTAATAACATTACCAGTGCTCATGAAACCAATACAGTCTGATAGCCTATTTCAGTTCCAAATATGCGTGTGCCTCCTTGCCACCTCTTGCATTGGGAAGTTGGGACCTTTAATCTGTTGACTTCCGTCTGTTAAAGGGAACAGGGTGTTTGGAAAATGGTGTACTGGTACAGTGAAAATCTGCAGGGATGTAAGGTTTCTGGACTTTATTGCGTTCCTTCAGATTTGGTCATCTTCTCCAGGATGTTCACCAAAGCAAAACTGAAGTGGGCAGGTGTATTGGCTTGTGAGTAATTACTTAGTGGAGTAAGTCAATTCATGGATGCCTTCCTGAATCTGCCGAGGATTGCATCAAGAGTGAAAAAACTATTTTCCAGTTCAGTTTCGGCAAGCCCTTAAGTATCAGAGTTATTTGATTGGCAGTAATTTACGTGGGTTTATTAGCTATTTTATATATTGTAAAGGGAAGTTAACCTATTTGGTCACATTTACACTACCTCAGTCAGTCCTCCTTCATACTTTGTAGTAGATATGAATTCAAAACTGATGAATCAATCTGAATTTTGGCAGATCTTTCAGACACTTTTTGCAGAACTCTTAGATTTAAATTGTGTTATTTTAGTTTATTTTTTTAAAAATTGTTTCAGTTTTTCCCAAATTATAACTTCATAGATAAAAGTATGCCCTGTCCCTCCACTTTAATATCTTTTAAAATGGTCTGGCAGAACATAATTTTGATGCTTTACATGTGAAATCATCTCATATATTGATGATTTCAGTAAGTTTTACTACTGTGCATTTTGCATCTATTTCTTTTTTAATTATGTTTTCAGTTCTTGGTTATTTTTCTGGATTTTTCAGAAACAGAAGCAAAGATCTGTAGCTTGTGTGGATGGGTTTGAAATGAGCTAGAGGGTCAGGCATAGAGAAAGCCAAGAAACAAACGATTACATGCAGAGAAGTTTGTGAGTGGAACTGTGCTCTCCTTCAGCATCTGTAATGAAACAGTGCCCTGCCATGGACAATCCTCTGCCTCAAGAAAGCATTTACAAAACGTAGAGGTTACATTTGTGACCACTCCAGAAAGATGTTTAATGCTTGAAAACATCAATTGTAGTTTTATTTAGTGGAGTAAACTGAGAATGCAGTTGGCATCTATCCTAAAAAGAATTCTTCAATTAATGCCTTAAAAGAAGTTTGTGACTTTTAGCCAGTCCGTTTGCTAAGGATGACAAGTTTTGTACCTTGATTTTTATCTTTCATCTCTGTGCTGAGCACGTTTAATCTTGCACTGCTTGAAGGTTTTGCTTGGCTTCTATTTTAAGTTGTGGACTGGCAGTGTCCCACTGTCTCTCCAGAGCTCTCTCTGGGTGTTTCCTGGCCCACAGTGTGCAGGCGCATAGGGCTTCAGCCATCTGCCCTACGGCAGAAGTTTTCTGAGGAGCTCCATGTTGGTTCCGTGGTGGTTGTATGTCTTCCAGAGAGCAAATTGTATGCCAGGAGAACTGTGTGACGGCAGTATCCATCCTGTTAGCCTATTGGTTTCCGTCACAAGACACAAAGTGTGCCTGGAAAGAGTGACAGTGTCTTCGTCTCATAGCTGGGGAAACCAGACATGCTGCAGCGAAGTGACTTAGCCAGTCAGCCACCAGGCTGCTGGCAAGGCTGGGAATAACTGCAAGTCTCCCCCATCCCTGTTCAGTGCTCTTTCTGCCTTTTCTCCCCTGTCACTCCCCAAATATTTCTGTAGCAGTCCATTCCCTATTTCTCTTACGCTGTCCCAAAACAAACAAGTTGTTTTAAAACATTCCACAGTTCATTTGATCGGAACAAGTATCCGGACTAAACTCCAAATCAAGCAATTGCATTATGCCTATTGACATTCTCCCTGTGGTTCCAGCTGAATAAATCTCTTTGTTTCTCCCCTAAAGCATTGCTGTGAATAGCTATAATATTTACACAAAGATGAAAATCCCTTGGTATACCAGAGTTGCTGCGTGCAGGCTAAATAACCAACATATACAGCAGATTCTTGTAACTTGTTGTTTATCCTTCAGAAGGAAGCAGAAACTTGAGAGAACCTCAAAGCTTCAACCAGGCTTGGACTATTTTCATTTCTTGTGAGAGAGCCTGGAAGAACTTCTGCCCTGCCAAGCTGCTGGGGTTCTTCCCTGGTTGCTTTGGGTCCTTTGGCACAGAAGAGACCAAGCAGAAGAGAAAGCCTTCACTGGCTGCTGGCCTGAGCTCAGCGGATGTGGTACCCTCATAGAACTTAGCCAGACAAACTGAAAGGAAACATTAACTGCTCAAAGTATCTTTAAACATTCCTGTTTTTTAGCATTGAAATGTTGTGTTTTCACAGGTGTCTTCCAGCGATGAACCAGTCCTTCTGTGTAGACTGGAAAATTCCACATAAAAAATTCTGCACAAATAAAAGGCAACGTGATAGATGGGATTCTGAGACACAGTAAGAATGTGAGGTGTCTACCAGTTTAGAGATGGCAGTTACTTTTTGAAGTTGTTTTTAAACTTCAGGACCCTCTCAGTACTATTTAGCAGAGTGACACCAAAGTAAAGGGAGAAGGCAAAGCATTCTTCTCTCTGCCAAACACAGCAATGAAAAAAATTAGTTCTGCATACTTCTGAATTACCTTCCTTGTCTTACTGAACATAAATATTACATACATATTTAATGGGAGTCAGTGTTGGATCAAAGCTGCAGAAAGAGCAGGAAACTTTGAGGTGTTTTACTTCAAGTGCTCTCGGTTTCTCTGCACTGTGTTGCCATTATCCATTGTCTCTAAATGTCTTCTTCAGATAGTACCTTATATGCAAACCTGTATTCCCCTCTTCAGACAAGAAGATGATTCCCAAACAGAAGTTTGGTAGAGATGAGCACCTCTCTGGAAGAACCTGTCACTGGCCTTGCTCATTTCTTGGCTTTTGGTTATCATCAGCTCCCTTCACGTGTTTCAACTCTCCAGATGAAAAAAAGGCCGCAAAATGCTTTCCACCTTTCCATGGTCCCGTCTTTGTGTCAGTGCTCTAGGGTCTGGCTCAGACTAACTTTTTTTTTGTGGAGGTTCCAAGTTACCTGGTTGTGAGTGTTTCTCCAGAGCTCTGCACCAGTGCAGTCCCAGACACCAGTGGGCAGCTTCTGGTGTCCCAAACTCCCTCCCTGTCTTGCAGGAGGAGCAGGTCCCAGACCTGAGTATCAGTTCTGCCACAGTTCGTAATAAACAACATACCTCACCAAAACAAGGGAGAGGAAAACATCTTCAAATTTTCCACCTTTTGATTCCTCCTTCTTCTGACAGGCACTTTGATGGTTTTTTTATTCCAACAGAAAGTTTCTGTCCTCTTGGTTTCCAAAAACGTCTTCTAATTTTATGCTTTGTGTGTACTTCCTTTGGATTATTTAAATCCTTTTTTTCGTCTTATGGATGCAATTTGTAGTCTTCTTGGCTGTGTGATTTTTTTGCCCCCATGTACTTTTTTTTCCCCTTCCTGACCTAAGGGTTCAGAGGGTCAGAATTACCTCATACAGTTTTTTCAGGGAAACTACCTCACTTTTTCAGTAGCTCACTGTCACCGGTAGGATCTCATGCCAGTCATCGGGATGGGTATGACTGACACTTGAACGTCAGTCCTTCATTTGCCTTCTTGCTGTGCAGCTCAGACTCCTGGTGGTACCAGTTGGTGTCTCAGGTATCATTTGGGACTGTTGAAGCTCTCCTTAGAGGAAACAATTCCATCTCAGCAACATGGGAGCAGATGAGTCCTTCTGATCTCTGGAAACTCAGCTGTTCTACTAAAGACTCCTCTTAACTGATACTCCTCTCCAGTTAGTCCCTCCAGGGCTAAGCAGTCACTCAAGTTACACATCTCATGGGTAAGGAGAGTCCCAGATACCCACTGGTCCTACAGAAATGCCACACAAATACCCAGCTGTTCCAGCCAAGTAATTCTGCACCTGCTTCTATTTGCATCTTCAGCAGTCTTAGGAGAGAATATCTCTGTTTCAGTTATTGTGCATTTTGACTAATGCTGGGTTTATACTTGTAGATTTTCAACATAGTGTATTTCCAGCACTATCCACCCATAGATCAGGTGTTAGAAAGCAGGTATAATCTGCTTTTTGAAACTGGGGGATGAAAGACATAGATGCCAGGAATATGAACTTCACCAGAGGCTGTTTGGTTAGCAAAATGAACAGAATCAAGAAAACTTGAATTCTCAAAGTTTGCATCAAAATTCTCCCTCTCAGGGTGGCAGTGATATATGCAAGCATTCAGGATATTTTTTAGCTGGCAATACTGAAAAATTTCACAGGATTCGCTGCAGTATTTTTACTCCCCTCTGAGAGGTTACAGATGCTTCATGGAGCACAGTGAAAATTCCTTTAAACTGTCATAAGCCCAATGTACTTGTCTGTTTCTTGTTGAGTGTCTGTTAAAAATCACTCAGTATGTGAGTGCTGGGGTAAACCAGATTAAGAATCACTGGGGGGTTTTTGTAGCACTAAATTGTGGTGGCTGCACAGTGACTTAGCCAGTTTACCCGGTTTGCTGGAGGATTGCTAGGTGGGGCGTGAGGAGGCAATGAGAGCAGCACACCTTAGGAATGTGCCTGTGGCATAAGAGACAAGTGCTTACATTAGAAATGGTTAGTCAGAAGGTAAGAGAGACTGCTTCTTTGTTCTAGTTGAAACAAGCATGTACTTTGTGACACCAGCACACATGCTGTTTATCGTTTCAAACCCTCTGTTTTCCGTGCTCACTTCAATGCAGAAAATGTGATTCTCTGCAACGAGCTGCTGGTGCCACCACATCAGCTGGAGTCACAGCGGGGCTGCAAGTAGCTAGTACCTGGCCCCAGGGATTATATACAGACACACTTTCTTGTCCATCAGATTTGCCAAATTCATCATTCTCCATCCCTGTCCTCTCTAATGAGGAACACCAGTGGCTATGAGAGTTCACAGAGTGGGTGTTCTTTACTTGCTGCTGAAGCCTGCACTAGAGAAGAACATTTGCCCTAAGAGAGATTTTCAGCATAGTAGGGTAGTAAAGAAGAAAAGAACATAGATACAAGTCTCCTGTGGTGGACATAGCGCTGACTGCAGTGCTGCTTGAACACAGGTTAATATAAAAGGCAGATAGGACAGTCGTTACTTTCAGCCACGTTTATCATGCACCCGGTTTTCCGCTACTTCTTGACTTCATGATGTTCAGCATCTGTAACCTGATGTCTGGTTCTGCAGCATTTTTTGCTATTGTCTGCTCTCTCACGTTGTCCCTGCAACTAGATGGACTTGTGCATGGTATTCTTTAAAAGGTCTGATTCAGTTCAAGAATTTTGGTGTTGCAGATATCTTCTGTCTTCTGACTGCGATTTATTTAAGTAGATGTTTTCTGACAAACCTAGCAGTATTAATGTAATAGTCAGAGGTTTGAGCTGTCACTTAGAATGGGATTGTCTTCTAGCTGCAGTACCAACTAAGATTTTAAGGGGTTTTGAAAATCCTTACTTTTCAGTATTACTCTGGAAGTGAGTGAGAGTTTTACAGTGTATTTGTAAATTGCAAATACAATACTCCTCTCTATACTCTTCTGAATTCCACCAAAATCATAAACACCTCAGCGTTTTACCAGTATACCTGAGTCTAAAATGTTCCTCTGGTTGGTTTTTTGAACCATTTTCCCTGCAGATTTCTGTTGTCCCTCTTCAGAAAACAGAACTATAAAAAGAGTAAATCCTCACAGCTTTGCATGAGATTGTGCATACATGTAAAGCTAAAACCAAAGCTGAAACAATTTCAGAATATGCTGCATCTCTAGAAAAAAAACACTTAAAACCTCAGAGTTATGTTCCTGTAATAGTAACACCCACGAAGACTTCCTTCCCTGACCATATCCCACAGAATGATTGAAGGATGTAGCCCTGTAGTTTATATTTCTGAAGCTGGGCTGTCTTGCCCTCCATAATCCTGTGTTTATTTGGGCTCTGAATCATTCTAACTAGAAGAGGCCTTGCACCAGTGGAAAGATTTGCCCTGATGGGCTTCCCTGCAGTATTTAGGTTGTAAACGTTTACTGCTGTTGAGTCATTTTATGCAGTTTCCCAGAGCATATTAGGCTGGACCCTAAATTACATCTATTCTGGTAACAGACCCAGGGTAAGCACTGGTTCTCAGCAGCATCCTGCGGTTGTTTGTTGATGCTGCCCTCTTGTTAGCATGCTACTCTGGCACTGTTCTGGCTGGGGCAGCCTGCAGTGCCCAGGATCTGCTGGGGCGTGTGTGCGAAGGGATGGGGCAGGAGCTGCTGCACCAGGCATTTTGGTGTAGCCATCACTGGCCTCCTTTATTCAGTGGCCTCTTTTATTCAGCGCCATTAATTTTCTGTTTCAGACGTCACTCTGCATTTACCATGAACAGTATGTCCCAATAAATGCGTTCTAACAGTCCTTGTTTTGGAAGGAGGAAAAGGTGAGGTTAGCAAGTCCAGCATTGGTCTGCTTTGCCATTTACCTTCTCTAGCAGTAACGTTTTGAACAGACATAAAACACCCATCTGCATTACACTACTTGTGAAAGAGGGTGCATTTAGCTTCCTCTGTGAACACAATGCAGACATACCATACACAGAAATGAAGTGCTCTCCGCGACAGGTCAGTGTGTAACATTATTAGATACTTGCTGTAGTGCTGACAGCTTCATTCTCCACGAGCACCATCCTTTTGTCTCATCTGCATATGTGTATTTGCTTGCATGTGTTTATTTCACAGTGGCAGAAGAAGAAAAATACCCCATCCCTTCATTTATTTACCAGATATTTTTAATTGACCAGCAGTTAATATCAGTGATGTCGTGGTTCTGGAAACATTCATAATGTCTACTTCGATGTTTTTCTCTGTCATAACCAAAGGGGTGCACTGATTCCATAGAAAAAATATACCTGGAAAGGAAGATTATTTTTCTTACTGTACAGTTCTTAATAACTGTATACAGAATATGCAAATCTCTCTCTTGGTTGGCTGCAGTAGTCCATCTGTTCTGACAGTATCTCGTATTAGATTATCCAAGATATTTGCCAGCATCTGAGTATGTAGCTTTGCAGCAAACCTGTACCAGAAGCAGAAAGAGGCTGCATTTTTATGAGAGCAAGAGAATTTTCACAAAGCAAGCTAACTAGGCTTCAAGCTGCTGAAAGACTACTTACATGCCTGAGGAAAAGAAGTAAACAATCTTTTTTGTGCTGCTTTAACTGTAGCCTTTTCAGAGCCTTCTTTTCCTTACTCTAAATGCCTCTTTTGCCTGCCAAGAATCAGGATGATTAAATGTCCTTTAAGTGGTGTTTAAAGCTGCATGATAAGAATACCTATCCTCCCAATGCAGTTTCGTGTAGTAAATATGAAAGGAGAACATTCCTTTCAGGCATGCTACTTCATTGCTCCTGAGACTCGCTAAGGCGGAGACTTGAAATAACCAGTTTTCCCCCACAGTGACATATGGGTAGCATCCTTACCAGCATCTCCAGCAGCACGCCTGCCTCTCTCTTGCTATTTATACAGCAATGCAACTGAATTCAAAAGCAACAGCCTTACACAGACTAATTTTAAAGCAATCCTCTGGTTTGTGATTTTAAAAGGCGGCTACCAATAAAATTGTAAATTTAAAAGAGCCCTAGAATCCTTTCTATTGACCCAGTGATAACTGTATTTTGAATTAAAACTGGTTTTCCATTGTCTTCAAAGTTGGGAGTGGGGGGAGTTATGCCAATATGTGATTATTCCTTCTTTTAAAGAAAGAAATGGTTAATTTTTATTTCCTGATGGTGCTGAGGATGAGACAGCCATCAATACCAGCTGTTTCTTTTACCCAGTTCTTAGAGTTTTGCCTTTATGATAAATAGAAAGTAGTTGTATGGAAAAACGTTGGTTTTCTTTGCAGTGTTGGATAATGTTTATATGAATGCTGTTATAGCATATGTATTATTTGTGGTAAAACAATGCATGTTTCCATGTATTAGCATTTTTTCAGACAAACTGCAGGACTTGGAGAGCTATCTGTGTCTCCTGAAATATATTTTTTCTGAGATGTAATGCTTGTAAAAGGCAGATCTTTTTATTCATATTAGTCTCCAGATTTCCTTCCCCTTTTCTTTATTGCACGAGGCTTTAGCAAGGGAACACACTTCATGTTTCTCAGGCTTTTGTCTGTTCCTGCTGCGTTGCCTACTGGAAGTCAAACAGTACTACTTGGTTTCTGACACAACTGATTACTATGGAAATTATTACCATGTCATAAACAGAGGATTTCATGTGTCGAATGTGCGGCAGGAACGCAGACGATTCTGTAAGCAGAAGGTTCCTGGTAGTAAGGAAAAAGGGAAGAGAAATGCAGAAAACAGGTGATGCCTCTGCAGAATCCATTGTTGCAGATTCTTCTTCAGAAGGCATAACCTGCAGGAGCATGGGGATCGAGCAGTTTGCTGGGTTGGTGTTTTTTTAAAATGAGTGAGAAGATAAATGTGAGTTTGCGCTTCAAGAAATAATTATTTTATTTTGACTCTAGCAGTTGGTACTGGCCAAAGTGATTTCCGAGGGCATTCGATGTATGTCCCAGATCACTGTTCCACGCTAGGGAGACTAGACAGCTATCGCTCTGCTATGCAGCGCTCTGAAACCAAGGACACCAGCTGCCAGACGGAGGAAGTCAAAGTTGTGCCCCCTTCAATGAGAAGAATACGAGCACAGAAAGGACAAGGCATTGCAGCCCAGATGTCTCAGTTCTCCAGCTCATCTGGAAACATGTCAGTGATGAGTGATTCTGCTGCAGTAATATTTGCTTCTCGCCAGAATAACGACATAGGTTTTCACAGCTTGCCTCGGGTTGGTGCGAGAGTGTCTCTGCAGTCCCTAGATCAGACACAGAGCATGATGTCGAGGCAGACAGAAGACATTGCTGGCACTTTACCTCACCAGATAAGTAAATTGCAAGTGGATGATAGTGTTGTGCATCTGAGGAATAATCCCACGATGGGGACCCTGTCAAGGCCGAAGTCGCAAGAGGTGAGAAGCTGTGATAGCGAGAAGTCCTCAAGCCCAGCATGTGTGGTCTCTCCTCACGCCACTTACTCAACAAGCATCATACCCAATGCAACACTGTCATCCTCCTCAGAAGTTATCCTTATTCATGCTGCCCAGAGTGTTGGATCATTGGATAGTAAAATTACCAGCTCCACTGCCTTTCCAAATCCAAGAGACAATCCTGCTGCCAGCAGTGCAGTAAGTGGGAAAGAAGATCACCATTCTTCAAGTGGTAACTGGAGTGAGAGTAGCTCCACACGTCACTCACAGACTTCAGATACCATCCCATCTAACACTGTCATGGTGCTTTCTCTTGGTGACTCTGCTGTCTCTCTAAGCACTCCTGGGAATGCAGAGGCTGGATCTCAAAGCATGAGCTACAGCTGTAGGAACACTGCTGCTTTAGCAAGCCCTTCCCAGGACAGCGATGGTCGGAGTGAATCCAGCTATTCTGGGGAGCGAGCGCAGGCAGCAGTGAACAGCACGGAGCATTGGTTGTACAAGTCTTCAGAAAACAGCGAGACCCCTTCACGCAAGGTGGTTTGTACCACACCAGGCTGTGCCACGCCCGGTAGCAACCTGAGCAGCAGCAGCCTGGAGAGGACGTCAGTCAGGGACGATTCTACTTCCCTGTATTCTGTGGACCACGATGGCTATTATGGCTCCATGCATATGGACTCTGGACTGAAGTCAGACATGCCATGCAACAGTACTAATGGTTTTGAGAACCCTAGAGACAGTGTGGTAAATGTCTTTGAAAGAAAAGAGAAGAAACATCAGGATGACCAGTCAGGCCAAGGTGACAAATCACTTGCGAGAAACATCTCACTGAAAAAGGCAAAGAAGCCACCTTTGCCACCGTCCAGAACAGACTCACTCAGAAGGATGCCTAAGAAAAAAGCCCAATCCAATGGACAGGTACTTGATGAAACCCTCATTGCCACTCTCCAGCATTCTCTGCAGCTGAATCTCCAGTGCAAAAATGGCAGCTCCCCTTCCCAGAGCCCCTGCAGTGATTATGAGGATCCCTGGGTGTTGCGCTCCCGCAGCCAAAGCTCGGTCAGTGCGAGCAGCAGCATGATGTCCACCACTGCGCCAAACCTGTACTCCATCTGCACAGTCACTCCCTCCCAGAGTGAAACAAGTAGCATAAAGTCGGAGTATGCTGACCAGTGGGGTTACTACAGCGACTATGCCGCAGTGGCAGACGACCAGGTGAAATCTCCAGTGACCCATTCTGCCAGTACATCGTCTGCTCTCAGCGATTACAGCATCAGCCACTTCAGTGATGGCTCAAGGGCTTCTGTGCCACAAGTGCCCGGTGGACTGCCCAAACCAAAGAGTGCTTCTCCAGAGAAATCCCACCGAGTCACATCGCCATCAAGTGGGTACTCCAGCCAGTCTAATACACCCACTGCGCTTACTCCAGTGCCTGTACTTGTAAAATCTGCATCATCAGGAAACGGGAAATCCAAGCTGAAGCCTAAAGTGCCTGAAAGGAAGTCCTCTCTTCTGTCTTCAGTCTCCATGTCTTCATCATCCACTTCTCTTTCTTCAAATACTTCTACTGAAGGGAGTGTGAGTGTGAAGAAACTGGACCCTGCCCTGAGCCCTCCTCTGGATTCTGGTGGACCTTCTCCACCACCTCCTCTTCCAACACCTCCACATTGCCCTGAACTTTCTCCTCCGCCTCCTCCTCCCCCAGGAGAAGTCATGGATCTGTCACCATTGTCGGCCTCTCCCACATTCCCGCCTCCTCCACCAGAAGCCAATGTAAATTCTTCCTTTACTCAGACTGTCCCGTGGTTTCCACAAGAAGTCTCCATCAGTTCATTCTCTTCCGCTGTTCCTCCTCCTCCTTCTTGCCCTTTAGCTGTCCCGCCACCAGCACCACCGCTTGATCCCAAACTAACAAAAGGTGCAACAATATACCCACAGTATTCTTTTAAGAAACGCAACCAGGACGATTCTTGCTACAGTCCAGTGAAACAGCCACTCAACAAGCAAGATGCATCGAGACCCGTGATGCCATTAGTAACCACCAAAGCACTGCAAATGGTGCAGTTGAGGTCCGTGAAAAAAACGACAGAAGGTGAACCATCAGCTGAATCTGTTTCTGAAACCAGCTCTCAGGAAAAGGGTACTGCAGATTCATCGTCACAGTCTTCGCTAAAGCCATCTCTCTCACTGAAACTCAGTAGCAACTTAGGTGATGAGGAAATGAAAACTCCAGGCACTTCATTTAAAAATGCAGTTCAGACGCTGTCTCGGGGTTCTCCTCTCATTCTCTCTGATAACACACCTGTGCTTGCCAGTGATCAAAAGCCTGTGAGTGCAGTAGGTCTAAAGAAGTCTTCTGAAGCTGATGCTCTGGGGTTAGCCACTGACAACACACCTGAGTCCTCAGTGCAGAGTGAAGACCTCCCTTCTGGCATGTCACTTCAGGGGTCACCAACATCTCCTGACAAGACTCAGGTTGTATTGCCAAGCAAGAAACCACCTCCTATTTCAAAGAAACCCAAACTGTTCCTTCTGGTACCACCTCCACAGTTAGACCTTACAGTGGAGAAAGCAGCTGAAGCGAGTGGTACTGCCAGAAGCCCAACTAAGAGAGACGCTGTGCTTGCACACTGTGAGGAGGCGAGAAATTGTCATACAGATGGACTCGGTTCTAGCGAGATGGACTCTGGCAGCCTGGTTCCTGAGGGAGGAGCTGCTGGATTCACCTTCTCTGAGACAGTGGGAGCGAATGCCTTTGTGGTACAGCCTGCTGCATCACCAGTTCAAGAAGAGCCCAGGCAGGAGGAGCAGTCTGCTTTTGATGAAGGAAGCAGTTCAGGCAGCAGCCAAGACGGTGGCAGTAACACTGACGGGCACCTATCTCAAGAGAACGAAAGTGGTGAGTCTCTTTTCTCTTACTAATTCAGATGCAGCAGTAGCTATTTTAAAGAAGGTGGGGAGTGAGAATAACCGTCCTAGCACCGAGGTGGGATTCTGTAGAGGGCAGAACCTCTTGTGATTGTTACAACTAAAACAAAAAAATAAAGTTGCAGGGATCTGATTAATACTTCATGAGATTTCTTAAAATTCCTTTCTGACTTCTCATTGTTGCAGACACGGAAAGAAAATGATGCTTTATTTAACTGTGCTAGTATTAAAGCATGTTATGAAAACAGTTAATTTGTAAATTTTGGTTTTGTGTTTTAGTGGAAACCATACCAATTTTGTTTTGTTACTGTTCTCTGCCTGTTGTGTGTGAGCAAGCACAGGCATTTCATGCACTGCAGTTCCCTAAGCAAGTGTTGATCTGAAATCATGATAATGAAAGCAATGCACTCACTCAGTCCATCGGATGCTTCTCCTTGGAGGCAGCAAGGGCTCGTTTCAGGATTGTGTACCCGTGGGGTTCACATGACAGACTGACTGTTTTGTTCATTCTCTTTGCATAGTGGAGGTGTTTGAATCAGACACAGCCAGTAGTTCATTCCTGCCGAGCAGTAGTTATGGGGAAGAGACGGATGGAGTGGCAACACCAGCGAGACCGAGGACTACTGAGGATCTTTTTGCAGCCATTCACAGGTACTGCAGAAACTACCCTTCCTGTACTGTCAGGTCCGGTAGGTCTCTCAGAAATAAATCTAACGTTGTTTTATAGAACACCCAGTTACAACAGTCATGGCTTTAATAGAAAGCACGTATTTATCAACTTTCTACTAAGGCTGTATGTGGAAAAAGATGAGGAAAAGAACTTGCGTTTTGTTGTTTTCTAAATGTATTTAATCCATTCTGAACTAAAACCAACCAGATTAAATGGATGTAGATTATATTATAAATACCTTGCCCTTTAAAATACCTAGTTACGTCTAGTATTTACTGTACTGTTCTCAATCTGCCATATTAACTCTACTGTTGCTTTTTCTGTGTATCGTTTTGTTTTCATTCTCGTTCTTCTCCATCTCTTTTTACTCTCTTCGCTGCTTATATGGTGCAGTTTGGGACAGAGGCTCAACGCTAATGCTTCATGGCAAGCGTGGCTGAAACTGGCAAGTAACACAACATGTCAGTCATATGGCAAAACATATGGCAAACGCTGGATTATAGTTTGCCGTAATCCAGCCTGAGGTCGGGTGTTTTGTGTCAAACTGGTTCGTGAATGAAATGTGCAATACTGGCTCTGTTATTAATGACATTATTCATTTCCCTTGAAAACAAAATCATCCCGAGTGGCAGCTAGATTCATGTGCTGTTCACGTGAGGTGCTTAAGAAAGCCCCAAGGAAAGGAACGCCCCAAGGCAGAGCAGGGAGCCCGTGTTCCCTTGGAGCAGCGCTCCCGGACCGCGGCCGGAGCCGCCCCGCGCCGGGCCGGGCGTGGCGCCGGCGCCATCGCGTGGCTGCGCCGCGCACTGCAACCCGCAGAGGGGCCGCCTCCCTGCCAGGGAAGCGGGGGATTATTATCCAGGTGTTCCGTCAGCTTGCACATCTGTGCCCGAGGTCTGCATCGGGAGTCAGGGACGGGAAGAGAGCAGCTGGGAGCTGGGAGGCTGCAGCATTTTGGATGCAAATAGTTTTTTTTTTCATTTTTGAAACAAGTCTGTTCTGACATTACAAAAATTACATATATATGATACTGGCTTTATAATTTACTGTTACCCCTTAGGACTTGGCCTGTAGGAGCCGTTCTGAAAACGGTCTGTTGCATTCGTGTTGCATGGCGCTCACTAGAACTGTGGCAAATCTGGTTTTAGAATGAGATATTCTGGCCAGTAGCCTTTCTCCATTATGTATGCAGATAGAGAGTGGATCTCTGTGTGTATGCACATACCTGTAATTCATGAGTTTGTGAGAAATGGACAGTGGAACTGGATGTGACATATTTAGAACTGCCTGACACATTTTTTATTAAGACCTTGCTTTTGCTGGCTTTGAACTTGAACCAGTATCTTCCTTGGTTGCTAATTAATAAAAAAGGTTTAGGTTTTCCTCTGCTGTTTCTAAGAGGTATTATTTCGGTAATTGGCACTCTTGAATATATGCTTTGGAGCAAGACAAGTTTAGTGGTATGTGCATTAAAGACAGGAAGAACAGTCCAAAGTTTTAAGTCATAGTTTTGTTTGAACATATACTCTATCTGTATCTGGAAAGCCACCAAAACTAAATTTGGTTCTTAATTTCAAGTTTCTTCCATAATTCATACATACTGAGAAAAGCTGGCTAGGTGCTGACAGCAAACTGCTTTGCACTGCATTCATGGTCTTACCAGATCACTATAAGCTAGGATAACAAAGTCTTTCCCTGCAGATACTTGCATTGGATTTTTTTTTTTTTTTTCCAATTTAATCTGGGATTTGGTAGCAGTACAACCCCAGCGTTGCAGTGCTTAAAGATATCCATAGGCAGCCAAAACCCTAATGAAGCAAAATCTTTTTGCTGTGACAGATGCACACACGTGTTCACATACAGACTCGCAGAGCATCCAAGCACCAAAATCATCTGCTGCCTACAGCACTAACACAGTTAAATCTAGATGAGGTTCCTACATTGGCCGCTCCTGAAGTCATCATTTTATCCCTTTGCTGTCTTCTGGTGTCCATTCATCCTCAGGCTGAATGGACATTGGTATTACATTCTTATTCCAGAAAGACAGGTGGAGGCAGCAGCAGCTGCTGAAAATAACAACTGGTACAGCTGCCTGCAGGGGTATCACAAGTGAGCTACGCATAAACTTCACCACTTAGGAGAGACAGGATTGCTCCAAAGTCTTGGCACAGCCTATGGCAATGTCTGTTGCTGCCACCTATTCAGCTGATGGATCCTGCTTCTTTGTTTTCAGGGGTTTTTTAATTATTAATAGGCTGCGATGCATGAACACATTTGAGCTTGCCTTGGCAAAATCTCAAGCGTCTTAAGAAAGTAAAGCTAAAGATCACATTAAGTAGAAATCTGTTTTACATGGGGAATGGTCTGGATTGAACACATGCTTGATAAAAATTAAAATGGAGTTTTATAGCATGATAATTTTATCTTTCTAAGAAGTCTACTGACTTGTTTTAAACTTCTGCCAAAATATCATATCTAAAATTAGGCTTTACACGATCTTCTTTAATTAATTCTTGCTCAGTCAGCAAAGAAACAAAGCAGCTGTGCTACAGATACCAGGCATGTACATTTCTTTAAGATTTCTAGTGATGTGAAAATCAGGCAATAAAAGTCCAGTTTCCACTTATTTGCAGTTCCATGGTTATTTCTTAATTTTTTTTGTGTTATCCCTGCACTTCACATTTAAATAGACAAACACTCCGCTCTTTCATTTGGAAAGATAACTTTCTTGTCAGGAAGTTGGTCTCTCCTTCATTTAGTCGAAAGTTGCGATGACAGAGCACCAACATAACTGTGAATTTTGTCTGTGCATCTTGAGAGGAGCTGGAAAAGTTTTTTCTCTATTTAATATTTGAATTAAGGAGGGGTTTTTAAAAAATAATTTAATCCAGAATTATTACATGTGGCTCCCTTTTTCTCCATCTTCAGCAGCAGTGCATTGCATGTCCTTTTTTCTAAAGGAAAGTGCACTAAACTACGCTTCTAATTTTCCAGAGAATGTCAAATGAAATCGTAAAATGAAACAAAACAACCCATATACTCTAAATGACATATTTTGAATCAAGTACCCAAATTAACAGAGAATCAGCATGGAGTATAAATCTTTATAGCACATTAGTCTGAGGAGTTGAATACTGACTTCAGAAAACCCGATTCACTAAATTTGTTAAAGTGTTTTGAACATCAGTATTGCCAGTTTTAGTAGTTTCATTGTTCCAGATTTGCAGAAAAAGAGTAATAAACTTATCTTATACCTCCAATACCTGCATTAGTGCCTGTACAGTTCTGGTGGTGTTCTTACTCATGCTTTAGATTTAGATCACTTCTCCCTTTTCCCTGTCTCTGCTTTAGCTTAATTCATTGTCATCCTTCTAAACTGAGTTTCATTAGGGGAGGTAAAAAGTTTCATTTTTGTGTCCTCCTTTTTTTTTTTCTTTGTGTGTTTGAAACTCAGATCCAAAAGGAAAGTCCTTGGCCGTAAAGATTCTGAAGACGACCGTACCCGCAACCATTCTCCGTCACCCCCCGTAACTCCCACTGGTGCTTCCCCAAATTTAGCTACCCTCAAACAAGCCGGATCTATTCAGAGAAGCGTTCGCAAGAGCAGCACCAGCAATGACAACTTCAAAGCCCTGCTGCTGAAGAAAGGGAGCCGCTGTGACACCAGTTCCCGTATGTCCGCAGCAGAGATGTTGAAGAACACGGACCCACGGTTCCACCGGACAAAGACAGACGCCTCCCCTGACCTTTCTGACAGCCCCGCCAGCTGCTCACCCAGCAAGAGCAAACGGGCCCAGGAAGAGTGGGCCAAGAGTGAGGGCCTGATGCCAAGGAGCATGTCCTTCTCTGGCACGAGGTACGGCCGCTCACGGACACCCCCGTCTGCTGCCAGCAGCAAGTACAGCGTCCGCAACCGCATCCAGAGCAGCCCCATGACTGTCATTAGTGAAGGCGATGGGGAAGTGGTGGAACAGGCAGAGGGCAGGGTCCGGAGGACTTTGGAAGAGCAGCAGGAGAGGCAGCTTGATATGTTTAATAGTGATGAAATGGATGTGAATGACTTTCCGTATGCTGAGGAGGCAGGCTGCAAGGAGACCTTGGATCCAGTCCATGTAGACTTAATGACTCAACCAGGTGCTTCAAGGAAGTATCTAAACTCTTCAGCTGAAGAATGTTAAAATGCAGTGTGACAAAAGGCTTTGGATATTAGTCTAGAAAACCACAGGGACTAGATTCCAGAAGAAAGCCCAGACCAGGACAAGGTTACTTTGCTGAGCATTTATTCCGCGAACTGCATGTGTATGTTTAAATGCTAAAGCGATGATGGTTCTGCATGGTTGGGTTGGGGTGGGAAGCACTTGCTTTGAATGAGTGGTCTGTGGCTTGAAGAAAGTTAACAGTTGAATTTTTTGTGTAAAGCCTTAGAAGTCCTCTTGTGGGGTGGGGTGGGGAAGTTTTCTCAGAGTCTGTAGGGGTGTGAAGTTTTTCTTTTTCTTGAGACTGCAATTGTGCAAGCAAAATTTAGGAATAAGCCTGAAATGGGAAGGCTCCTGTGGTACAAGCTGGACATTTGATTCAAAAGCATTGTAGTGATGTGGCGTAGTGCATTCGTTAAGCAGAGAGAGGCACAATGAGACACATTCACCTCTGAGAGAAGGTAGCAAGGTTGGTGCTGGGTTTTCGTGGCTCCTTATTGGAGTATGGCCAGCATTTGATGAAGCGTGTCCTGCTCGAGCAATGAGCTCACCAGGTTATGGATTGGTCCAGGGTACTGTACTTCTAATTCTTTTTCCTGAGGGAAGATGAACTGTGTAGTTAACGTGGAAAAGGGAGCTGATTTTATAACACACTGCTAGCTGCTATGCAGCCAAACGCGTATGCTTGGTGAAACACTCATTTCCAAGTGAATTGCTTCCTTGACTGGAGTATTCCCTTAGAGAACTAGAACAACTGGCTGTGTGCGAAGGATGCAAGCAGACAACAGTAAAGTGGGAGATGAATGAAGCAGTGTAGTGCCAGAATTTGGAAGGGTTACTGTCATGGGTTAGGAATGGTATTCCCTAATTTAGTGTTCCCACCGAAACACTCCAAACGGTGTACTGCTCGCTCACTCCCTTCTCTTACCTCTGTGGGTGGCTGGAGAGGAGAAGTGGAGGCACAAAAGGTGAAGGTCGGGGGCTGATAAAAGAAAAATCTACTGGAAACAACAGTGAAATAAGAAAATGGACAGTAACAGCAACAATACTTTGAGTGTGCACGAAAGAGGTGAATGGCTCACACCTGCCTGGTGGTGACTGCTCAGCATGCAGAGCCCGGTAATGTGTGACCTGCTGTCCCACTTCCTTGTCCTCAGCAGTGTTGTGAGGTGGTGTAGAATAATCTCTGTGTCCTGGCCACACCCCCTCCTGGCTACTGCAAAGAATTAATCCTGTCCTGGCCGGAACCAGGACAGTTGTGTTTTTGAATTAGAAAGAGAAATTGACTTGCACTACAAAGCTGTAGGTGGAGCCCCTCTTTCAAAACTGAAACTAGGGAGTTGTGTTTTGCCAGAAATCTGTCTTTCATTTGTCAAAATGGGGAGACTATTACTTTTCATCACTTGAAATACAGATACTTGCTAACTTTTGGTTACCAAAGAATAAGTTACAGTTACTTTCCTTTTTGATTTGCCTGCAGTATTGCTGTTCTTTTTTAACCTTAATAATTTAGTGAGGTTCGTTTTTATTGTATATTTTACAGATAATAAAAACACTTAACGGTTTTCCAATTGTAAAGAAGACCATTAATTAAAACTGAAATATTGGCTGGAGTTTTTGGTTCTTGGTAGGAATGAAGCTTTTAATTTTTAATAAGAATTTTGCATCATGTGATGGCATGCGAAGTTTTTGTATTGTTTGTAAATATTGAAAGTTGTTAAAATATCTTTTGATCTCCTTACCGTAGAATTTTTACATTTTTAGATTGCTTTTAAGAAGAAAAAGCACTCTTTGTAGATTATTTATTTTAGAGAAACATGCTTGTAATCTCTTTCTTCAATCCTTTACTTGTTAGTTATGTAAATTTCAGGGGCCTTCGTTTAACTCTTCCCTTCACAAGAGGGGAATAGTGCTGAAAATGCTGTGACTTTGCTTCAATAAAGAAAAAGCCTGCCAGTTGCCATATTGTCTTTTGAGTCCATTAAAATCTCCTTCAAAAGATGTGTACCACAGCATATGGCAACCCACTGAATGCCGTAATCCATACATCCAGCTACTAATCTCCAGTTTTCGTTGCAAAATTTACTAATTCACTTTAGAGACAACTGAAGTGTACTTACACATCCATCCCATTTTGGTGTCTCAGTTCTGAGACTAAAAGAATTGAAATAATCCTAAGCTTTTTCCAGTGTTGTGTGAGTGTTTCTACTACTTCTGTCCTACCTGCAACCTGTCTCAGGAAACTAAAATTCTTGGAGAACCAGATTATAAGCAGAGTGAGTGAGAAGTGAAATGGACAAGTTGAATCCAGCTGCACTCAGTGGAACAAGGGTGGGATTAACTGGTGCGCAGCAAACTTTCTACCATTTTTATATGCCAACTATATTGAAAGAACCGTTGGATTTTTAAAATGGAAATAAAACCTAATTGGATAAAGTAGATTGTTTCAGATATTATTAATGCTGATCTGAACTACATTCTGTTACAAAGAGGTAGCGGGGGCAGAATGTTTAGTGCTAAACATCTTGCGAATGTTGCTTTGGTCTGTCTCCTACAGCAGAGCACATGAAACATGAAAGGACTACGTCCTGTTCACAGCAGGTAGTGTCCCTTTGAAAGCCATGCTAAATGCTAGCCAGTCCTCATGCCACCATCCTGACATGATAATGTGTAATAAATAATACTCAGGCTTTGTTTTATTGTTTACAAATGGGAGACTCATCTAAGTGAAAAATTTATGCACTGGGGAAAATTGTAGTTCTGGTGCCTGCAGCTTCTACCGCCCTTTGCAGAATTTTGCATTGAGTGCCTGTAGGAGGGAGCACAGCCAGCTTGTTCTCTGGTGGTGGCCAGCTAATGCTGCCAGTTGTTTTTACAGGCTATGTGGAAAAGCTCTTTGGAAAGGCCCGGCTTAAATGCACACCATCTTGTCAGTGTGGGTAGATGAGATTAAACTTGAGTGTTGCACAGGCTGAATTTCCTCTCTGGCCACAGGTGGCCTTGATGCTCCTCTAAAACCCACATCTGGCATAAGGTGAGCTTGGGCTGAAGCTCAGGCTTTGGCTGATACGCAGAAGGCAGTGTTCGTGCAGCCCTACTGATGTTGCTACATGACCACATTTTACACAGTACAAGATGTAGTAAAATACCTTAAGTGCGCTGAAGTATGTTTAGTGGTGCTTATACTATTTACTTAGGTAGCTGATGTAACTTTCTTATGGAGGTGTCACCGTGTCATGTCCCCGCAGGCAGATCTGGTTAATTATTTTGTCACGCTTACAACTTCAAAGTTACTTTCTTAGACAATAAGGTTCCTCCATAGGGAGGTTTTGCAGTTGTGTTTTTACTAGTCTACAATTGTAGATTAAGTTTAGCAAACCTCTGCTAAAGACATCCGGAGCAGAAGGAGGGGAGGACACATGTGCAAACTGGGCTGTGCTGAAGAGAAAAAGCAGACTTTTCATCTTGATGCTTAATGCATCATACTGTTACAGGGCTCATTCAGGGTTTACAGCTGGTCTACAGTTTGCCTCTAAAACAAGAATCTTTATTGAAGCTAGATGTAAGATTAATTTCTGGTTTCCCTTTTACTGGGAATGGTTTTCAACTTCAGTCCTTTTCTAAATTCTGCCCTGTATTAACTCATTTCATGTTTCATTCCTTTATGTTCAAAGTTCTGCTGTCAGATGTTGGCAGCCTCAATCCTCCTGTGAATTAGAGCCCTTCAGTTACTCTGTTAACACATTCACAAGGCTCTGGGGCATTTACAAGCCTTCACTACTGTTTGTATACTGGAAAGGAGAATTTACTATCTTAAATGAAATGATGGAGGTTCTGCAAGGAGCAATAGCTTGGTGAGAGGAGGTTTGGAAGGCTGCTGGATATCAGTTAGAAGTATTGAGAAAGAAATGGATTTGATGAAGACAGGATTTTGAGAAACCAGGACTGGGACGCTGGTTCATGCATAAGGCTCAGCCTGAAAGAAGGCACTGGCAGAAAAGGTGAAGCAAGGAGATTAATGAGAAGTACAGTGAATGCACAGATTAAGGTATGGGGTGGGCAGGCTAATGCAGATTCTAAATGATAAAGGAGTTTCAGCAAGTACAGAAGAGAGAAAAAAGGCGAAGGAACAATACAATAGCCACAGCAAGGAGAAAGAAGAATTTTAGCCTGTGTGTTTTGTCCTAATTCAGAGGGTATGGAAGGCCGAAGTCAGTCAAACATGGGGGGAAAAAACCCCAAACACACTGGCAATTTAGAAGAGGAAAATGAGCAAAATTGGGTGAGCTTAGAGAAGCAGTAATAGGTTGAAGTGAGGAATGCTCTAGGAGACCTCAGGCAGCACTCAGTAGGTGGCCACAGGCTTGAGCACAGCTCTTGGGAGGGTTCAATAGAAACACCATGCCTGAAGCCTGGAAAGAATAAAGGGGATTGAGAAGATCAAAGCTCAGACTGATCTTGACTAATTTCTACCAACAACTCTGCATCCAGTGGTTCCAATGGACTGGTTACAGGTCTCCAGACACCTGCATGGGGTGTCATGCATGCAGCACAGGGATGAATGTGTTAATACTGCTGCAAGCAAATAGATCTTGTCAGGTATTCTTTGGATACCACAAAGTTCCGGAAAAGCTATTTATAGCAGCAGTCACTGTTCAAACAAAGCTGTTGCCACAGTGCATTTGAGTGATTCAAAATGATGCATTGTTTGCTTTTATAGGAGAGAATTAAAAGGATAGACTTTCACATGGGTAAAACGAAGTGTTACGTAGCTTACAGTGGCAATAAGGCATCATTTTATCTGTTTTATGTAAAATAACTTCAGTACTCGCCCAAGGGAACACAATAGCTATATAATGCTCTTGGTAGCTTTCTGAGTTCCCCCCTTATACTTAATTTTCAGAAGTGATTTCTTGCATGGTTAAGACTAGAAAAGTCTTATGACAAAAGTGATAATTTTCTTGGTGCTAAAGAGGTGTTATCAACCTAAATGAGAGTGCAGCATTAAAATCTTGCAACTATTCAGTGCTGGATTGTGACTGTGGTTACACTGGTGTGAATTAATAAACACTCAACAGAGCAAAATATAGAAATGTTTGATAAAGATGTGCTGTGTCATATATTATCCTGAAAAACTGGGTAAAAGCCTTGATAGTGCTTCCTCAGCAGAATGTTTGGTACATTTTGTGTTGCAAGTTTAGCTCTTTGCAGTTGGGTTCTTTCACATAATGTGCAACCAGCCTTTTAAGGGCCAATCAATGCTTCTACCAACAATGCTAATGGAAAATGTCATTGATTTTTAGTAGGAAATTGTCTGTTAATAGTGAATCCAAATGTATGTGTATAAGCATGTGGGGAGGTATATAGAGAAGAAAGTTCAATCCCAATGTACACAAGTTGCTTCTATCTGTAGTATACTGCTCTATTTGTGCACCAACCTTCAGTATAAAACCAGAATTGTTAGCTGCTGAAGGAGAAAAAAAAAAAGGAAAATCTGTCAGGACACGTAAGGTAGCAAAAGTTTTTGCATTTTCCCTACCTCTGGAAAGCAATAGTAAAAATTTAAGTTCTGTGTATAGATGGTAAAAGCTAATCTGTGAGGAAAAAATATGTAATCTGCAAAACCAAAACCAGACACAAAACAAAACAAAAAGCTCCAAAAAACCAAAAAAACCCAGAACACCACAAGATTAAATCCTGCAAACAGACAGGAAATACAAGAAACAAAATGTCCTGTCTGCCATCTGAGGAGGAATGTTGTTCGTGTATATCTCGGTAGTACACTAATGTCTTCTTTAAAAGTCAGTCAAAGATCTACTCAGTTTACCTTTTCCAGATGAGATTACTGGCTGTTTCTAACAGCCTTTTCATGCTGGGTTGCAGAAAATGGACACAGAAATTCTTGCCTTTGGGAGTTAAATTTGGAAAAAACCCACATTTCTAGGTCAGTTTAAAACAGGTGAAAGAGCATTACAATGACACAGAGTTTGGTGCCCAGTGTAGCATCACCAGTTGAGAAGCTGCCTTAGTAAAAGATGGTCCCATCCTTTTTGTCTTGATTGGGATGTTGTGGTGTGCTGCCTGGAAATGGCAATTGTTAAAAATTGCTGTGCCAACTGGGGGCTGCAGTGTAGTTAAAAGGATTTAAAAAACAAAGCCCAGGTTTGTATAGTCAGTACAGCAGTGACGGACCGGGGAGTGATAATGATTGTAATCTATTTCCTTTTTTGTAGAGTCCTAATACAAAACAAAAGTACTTTTCAGAAAGGAGATGTTAAGGGAAATGGGTGCACAAGGGAGCATGTGGCTGTCAGCAGAGGTCATGCAATTGCACAGAAGTAAAAGTTTGGGTCTGAGGGAGCTTAAGTCCATTTGCAAGTCATAGATACACAGTATCAAACCACTGGTGATCCCAAATGAGGCTGTCATATTCCCATACACAGCACACTTGATCTTTCCAGGCAAAGGTTTGTTATCCAGGATCAAACAAACTTAAATTCCACAGAAAGGTCTCTTGTGATGTGATACGCAGGGTAAAAAGTGTACCTCAATGTGAAATTCAAGAGACAGTCCTTTATTCCAACACGGAACAATAAGACTGATTTTTCCATTTACTGATGCATTTTCTTGCAAAATTTGTCAGAATTTAAGATTGTGGCATGTGGAAACATGAAAAATAGTTGATAGGTTATTTCTGAGTCTAAAAATCCACAAGCAATACTTTGTTTTTAGACTGTTAAGCACAACCCAAGGCAAGCGAGCTGTGAAACATAAAAACTTTTTCTGAAGTGCAGCTTTGAAGTCCAGGACTGACTGCAACAAATAAGTCATCAAATTCATGGGATGAGTTTCTTGCGCGATATGACAACCTCATGTGGAGCCATGTTGGATTTTGGGAACAAAGAATCTAAAAAATTACTTTCTGTGCCACAGACTTGCTCTCTTGAATGATCACCAGCATCTGGGAAATCGTAGTGACCTCTTCAAAATGAAAGTCCATGTTAGACATTATCTAAAATACTTGCTGAGAAAAGAGGGAAGAAAGTGTCTTGACAATAAACTGAAATGTGTTTCTCAAAAGTCATTCTGGTTGTTATTCGTTTGTTGGATTTTTCCTTCTTTGGATAAACCAGATCTCAGATCTTCTATTAATTCTTGCAGAGTGCCTCAGCAGTACTCTTTCAACAGGTATTTCCTCATCCTGCTTGAAATATCTTGCTAGCATCAAGAGTATTTCTTTGTGATGCTGGTATGTCTTTTGGAAGGCCTGCCAAGAATAATAAATACGAAGGGAATCTAAGCTTGATAGTCCTTTGTGCACTAGTCTGTAGACCATGGACTTCCCAAAGTTCATCTGTCTGGGAAGATGCCATCAGGAGCAGCAACTCCTGGTTCCCTGCTTCTGTGCCAGTCCACATGCATACCTGATAGCACAGGGGCCTCCAGCCCTGTTGGCTCTTCAGTAGGTACAGACAGCCAAAACCTTTTTGCTAGACCGTGGATCCCGAGAAGAGTTTCCTGCAGGTACTCTCACCTTTTCTAACATGACCTGCCAAACCTTTGACATGCCTCTTGGCATGCCTGCTTTCCTTGATCCCAGCCCCAGATGCCTCCTTTTCATTGCGCTGCAGCAGAGCTCCAGAGACTGACGCTGACCTCCAAGCTCTCGCTCAGTGCCCCATTTCACGCCCAGCTCCCACAGACAAGAAGCTCAGCTCTGTGTCCTCAGCCACCCCACCTCATCTCTGCAGCCATGAAAGGCCTGCAGACAGCTGTGGCACCACTCCAGCAGTAACAGTACAGGCAGGCTCTCGTGGTGTGCGCTCATGGTGAGGGAGGTGTCTCTGCCCTCAGCGCCCAGCACAGGGCTGTGGTTTGTGCCCGCAGTGTGGGGGCCTCTCCCACGGTCTGTCAGCCTACACCGTGCAAGACTGTTGCCTACGGTCTGTTTTACTGTGCTCTCCTCAACTGCAAACGTTTGGGTTTCCTAAATGCCTGTGAGGAGAGGTGGCCCTCAGGACAGAAGACAGCGAATATTAAACAACTTTTCAATGAACAGACTGGCAAGATAGATTGGTAAGGTAACTGGCTGCACGTCTTGATTTGCATTTCTTAAGAACTTGATGTCCTGAGAGACTCTTCCTCAAAAGTAGAATTCCATCAAATAGGGCCTAATTGGGAACACTGGAAGTTAATCTTAAATTTTACCCAGTAGTCTTCAATTCCAATTTTTAGCAGTCTGTAACTCTGAGAAGATAGTGGACTGTGGAATTCAATTTGTTTCTTTCACATTTGCAAAGTGTTCAAGTTTTTTCTTCCCCTCCCTAGCTCCTGCTGGCACAATGTTTTTATTGTGATATGAACAATCAACGTGGGATAATAGCAGAAGACTGGTGAGGAGGATTATAAACACGCTGAAGTGACTTGCAGCTGGGGTGTAGGAAAACACATACATCATACTAATTGTTGTTTAGCCTTGTGTGTTTGACAAGTAGAACATCTGTGTTTAGATAACATAAGCCTGTGAGAGACTTAGAGGCACCCTATCAGACATGCTTGAGATTCCTGCTCTGCTTCAGGAAAGATCAAAGCGCAGTGGTAGAATACCTGTGTGAATCCCTGATAAACAGGCAAGGACGGCAGGTTTGGTGATCCTCTAGCATGGACCGAGCTCCGTGGTGCCTGTGTCCCACTTGCGTGCCTCTGCCTGGGTGCTGCTTTGGGGATCCCCTGGTTGGTGAGGTAAGGGAAATAAACATCATCTTTGTGTTTTTGTGGTTGTTCCTGTGTCCCGCCTGTGCTGACTCACACAACCAAGCAGGGAAAATATGTGATTGTAGAAAGTAATACGTAATCTGATGAGACAGAATCTACATATATTGTGGCCTTGGTAAGATAAAAAAAAGAAAAATGTGAGCTTTTTGTGTGAGAATTACCCCAGTGAATGCCTGTGGTAAGAGGGTAATGACTTGCTGTACTACAGGCTAAGTCAGACCAGGTTTTGTCTCTAGGCAGCACATGATTTAGTTACTGAAAATGAAAACTTAGTTCCCTAATGCAGGAAAGTAGGTACTTCATCCAAATTTATTTTTCTGGAGATTCCCGTTGGATATTAGGGACACAAACCATTTGACAGCACCACACAAATTTATCCACACGTGGCAGACCCACACGTTTCTCCTCTTTTTTCCACAAAGATATCCAATTCCACAAGATTAATTCCATTATTCTGGTGTTTGAGTGGCATTAAGAGAAGACTGCAAAGGTGGATGCAGATTGGATGTGCACCAGGCTCACTGGGGCACCATCAATATTGTCATTCCTTCAGAAGATCAGGTAAGTAAAAACAGCTCAATGGCACATAGAAACTCAGGCAGATCAGCTGGAGAGCATTGAGTTCAAGAAAACATCTGTCTTGGTGGCTTGTTCAAAGTCTACGTTTTCTCCCTTAATTCTGCAAATAAATCTAACTTCATTGTTCTGCTGTAGTTCTGAGGGCAACAAAGTACAAACACCAGTTCTTCTGTACCTTTAGGACTTGTTGGATTCTCTGCTGCATCACAGAGGGCCCACTACAATAGCATTTTCACCATATTTATGGAGCCTTTCTTCTACGTGGATTTTCTCAGTGTCTTACAAGAGTAAGACTGAATACTACAGTCCTTCCCATAGTGAGGTCACTGTTGTAGTAGCTTTCCTTGAAATTTGAGTTTCCATGAAACTTAGAGAAACCTTGTATTTTTGAAATTACCTGATTTGATACAGATTTCACAGAGAGGCCGTAACAGGGTGGAAAAGCCAGTAAGAGAACAGACTCTGATCCCACGCAGCATAATCACATTACATTAGACTAGCGTTCTGAGGAAACCTGGCTACCCAGCACACCCTTTTTCCTCAGCTACGTAGTGGGCTCCTTGTGGCCCGAGGAAGTATATCTGAAGGATCGCTACTAATCCTGAACACTGTTTTGTAGTAAGCCTGCTAGGAATGGGGGCAGCTCTCTGTTGGCCTTGCGCTTTGCAGACCTGACAAAACAAATATTTCTATCCCTAAGTGGTCTTTATTCAACTCAGTTGTTTTTCTCCTCACTGAGAACTGGAAAGTGTTAAGTTTACTCACAGATGCACACGAGAAAAGACCACAGCTGCCCATGGGATCGGGAAGATTAGGCCAGGTTGTAGTAGCTGAGTCAAATTCTGGAGCAGCACTAGCACCTAATTGAAACTGGCCAGACTAATCAAGAAAGTTAAATTTTGCCTGCATAATGATTGCTTCAGGGTTCCTTTAAGTCCTGAGAACCCCTTGATTGCTCTGCAGAAAACAAGCCACAGGTGAAATCTGATTGCAAGTTAAAGTTAGTTTGCAAGGGAGCTTCGAAAAGCACAATGAAAGAGGCAGTTGCAGCTGAAGCTGTGTGTAATGCTGCATCTTGCTTTCCCATGGCTTATCAACACTGTTTGCTACAGGTACTTTTAAATACTTTTAAATGCGTTGAGTTACAAGATTTATTGCTGTTTTATTGACTGTGGCCCAGAACAGAAGTAATTCCCTCTGTTGGAACTGTCCTTGCCTTTGTAATACCATATCAGGAAAAATTTGTTGTTCAGGGAGCTATATGAAAGCTGAAGAAAGCCTGTGTACAGAATAGAAAACAGCTATTTAAATCCTGTCAAAATAGTTGTAATCAAGTATCTCAATGTAGGTCAAATGTTCAAGTTTCTTTAAACAGCATAGGAATTTTCCTATAATTTTTTATTCTTTGATATGAATTGCATTTAGTCTGAAATTATAACTTTCTGAGTGGTGTGAGCAGTGGAACCAGAGGGCACAAAACTTACAGGCCTCTTCAAGAGGAAGAAATTGGAAAGTAGAAGGAGCTGTGTAAAATGCTTCTGGTGAACAGGATGTGACTTTAAAGCCTTCGCTTTTCATTCTTGTCATTAAGCTGACTGCTTTAAGGACTGCTACTACCCATTAGCTTCTGTGCCCTTGATTGAACCAGCAGCTAGATTAAGGGTGCCCTGACTGGCAGATGTATGGAGGCTGTGGGTTAAAACTGGGCAGCAGTACGTGTCATGTTTGCCAGTTAGCATTCTCCGCAAGGCTCTAAAGCCAGAACCGTGAGTCTGCTTCTGGTTTGCTGCGGTTTTGTGCTTAGGAAATTAAGGTAACCTGTGCTGATGGATCCTTGTGGCTGTGCAGCAACCTTCATAATTCAGCAGGTACTTGGTGACCCTTTCTAGCAAACTGGTGGGGTGTCCAGGCTCTTCCCTTGGTGTTGGAAAAAGCATTCCCGATCCTCCTATGTATACTTTACTCACCTTTTGCCATCTCTTAAGGTCTTGTACTTGCTCAGGTTGTTACCTCCTCAGGGTATCTGCCAGTCACAGACGCTCTGAGGAAAGTGTGCAGGTAGGGGACACAGGAGCAAACACTGATGGGGCTTGGAGGCCATCTGTCCCCTCTATGCAGAGTGCCTAGGGAAGGAAACTGAGACAAAAATGAGTAAGTGCTGGTCTACTCTGAGCAGACTATCTGGTATTAAATATTTACAGCTATGCTGATTTGCCAGACACTTAATCGTTCGATACAGAGCTATTGAACTGTCACTGGGGTCTCTGGATGAAGTTGCCACTTGGTCCAGAACTCCTATGTTGTTCCCGTGGTGCTCCTGGATGGCTTTGGCAGTTCCCTCTCATTTCCAGAAACTTGGAGGATGCAGGAAAACATCTCCTGACAGCCTCCACCAGAAGCCCTGGTGCTGTTCAGGGCAGTGGATCCCGTACCAGCCCAAAGAGCCAGTCATTATTTAGGCACTGACAGCTGTTTTGCTGCTTTGGGCAGGCACGAGCAGAAAGGGACCTTTGCTCTGTAGCTGTCATAAACTGAGAGTGAGGCTATTGGGAACTGAGGACAAGGGTTAAGAATAATATATATCTTGTCAAAATTTATAGTTCAAAACAGTGTTAGCAGGAAAAATACCAGTTGGAATAGTCTGTGTTGTTGGGTACTATTGTGGCATTTTATGAGAAGTACTAAATAAAGGCATACAACTCTAAAAAGGGCTGGTATGGCACTGGGGACAAGGGACCAGGTGGACATGAGTCACTGGAAACCCTCCAAGGCCCATCAGCAGTGAAATCCAACCTCCCTCAGAGTAGCTGTTGGATGTGGTGGTGTCCAGTTTCGCCAAACAAGCTGAGTCCTGGAAAAATTGTGAATTTAATCTTGGTGTCTGTTAAACATGATGGCAAGCTACCTAATGGAGAGAAGGGGGCATCCCTACGATATCTATTTACCGCTCGGAGTGGTGCCCAGCATAACCAGGTTGTCATTATCGTGAAAATTTATTTTCAGCTCTTTAGAAACCAGTATAATTGCTCTAAATGCAAGCCATTCTGGAAATATTCTTTGTCTTGTAACAAAACTAGAAAATTATATTTATTGGAAGTTAATGCGTGTAGTGTAAATATTTCCTGGCACTCAGTCCCAGCTAAAACAGAAAATCTGTTAATAAATAAAACTGGACAAACAAAAGTAATACATGCCTCCAACAACTTTGTGGTTAGTTGGTAGTTGGAGTGGACATTTGGAAGGGGTCCAGATAACTCTGAAAATATATAGGAGGTGATAATTTTTTGAAGTGATGTTAGCTAAAGAGAGAGCTGTTCATGTGGAGCTCTCAGATACAGTATCTGGGCATACTTCATGCTTATAATTTACCTTGCCGGGCATCCCTACGATATCTATTTACCTTATTTAAAATAAGCTAGATAAAGAATAATAGATTAGAAAATAAGCCCTCTGACTTACAGGATCATCTGCGAAGCATAAAATGCAATATCAAACAGTAGTACTTTCCTTGTGCTCTAGTTTGTTAGGTCATGTTTTTAGATAAAGAAAGAATTTGTGTCTGTTTTATAGAGTCTGCCATAACTACTGGCACAAGGTCTAGATGTTACCAGTGTATTAACTTGCTACTTTTGTCGTAAAAATATGCTCTAAGGGTCTGAAACTTGATTTTTTTATTTTGTTTCTAGTAGAGATCTTAGTGGGTGGGCTGAGACCACTCAGCCTTTCCTTCTCATGGGTGGGAGTGGCAGGACTGGGACTGCTGGAGAGGGGCACAGAAGCACAGGAGAGGTGCAGGACCTCATGGTGGAGCATGGCACCACTCGGGCCCATTGATGCCAATGCCTCAGGTGTCACCAGTCAAGCATCAGGGATACCATGCTCCTCTGTCGTGTAGCACCATGCTTCTTCTCCAGGTGATGATTTCTGGTAATGCTGTGGAAAAGAACCACTGTGAAAGTCTCAGAATTGTGCTAGACAGGACGGTACTTACGTGGCTTCTTCTGTCTCCAAACGAATGTCTTCTGTTTGCTTTGATCTTCCTGATGCAGCCAAACACTGAAGGGTTGTGCGAATAGATCTGCTTTTTTTTTCCCCTTTCATTGCATAAGACAGCAGAATTTTTTAATTTCTGATGATCACAATGTTTTGCTGCTAGAAACCACTAGAAATCAGTCTTTTATAGAAATGTTTAGGTTCTGCGTCATTAATAGAGGTGGAAAAGGGGTGAGCGTTAGTTGAACCTAGGGTTTATAAACAAGATCATTCCCTTCAAATTTATTTTTTTTTTCCTAAAACATAGGTGTACAGTCTTTCTGAAGAAACTTGAGGCCATACTGACATCTGAAATTGTTGTCAACTGCGAGTTTTCCAAAGTGGAAGAAAAACAGAGCAAAAAAATGCCACAGAATTGAAACCTATACTGAGTTTTTAGTGGTGCTGTTTAAATAATTTGGCATGTTGTTGGTACACAAGCAGGGAAATGTGTTTGCAGAAATGCCTGAATTTGTCTGGTTTACCTGTAGTTGAAACTGACTTTGTGCAAAGCACTTTGTAATGACAAACAGATATTCCAGATTACTAGTAGAACATAACACATGATACTTAGTTTTGCTCTCTACAGCCGTGGGTCAGTCTGTGGAGGTAGTTTTCCTTTCTGTGTTATCTTTTATATAGCTGGCAGAAAGTTAAAATTAAGCCAAAGGAGAGAGAAGTGAAAAATAGGAAATCAAGGAGGAGAAAGCAAATTTGTGAGAGGCTTATTTCTGGATGGGCATTTCTCTTATCTTTTTTCATCCTGATTTGTGATCTTTTTCACATTCCTTTCCCTTTAGAATGTTTGATGGGGTAGGGCAGGAAGAGTATGGCTTTGCTTCCTGCCCTTTATGCTTGGAAGGCCGCTAAAGGAATTCAGTTCATTAGTATTCAAAGAACTAAAAAAACATGCATTCAGTTTCTTTTAGTTTGAACCTGGAAAAAACAAACCAAAACAAGAAACCAAAACACTACAAAATAGAAGATAGACCTCTGAATGTGCTTGACATGGCTGGAGAGGGTTGCCTGTCCACGCACTCTTGCTTTGAATATTTGTTTTTGTTGCAGATGGAAATGTCTGAAAAGTTCTAAGGTAAGCATTCAAGAAATAAAGTAACAAGAATAAGCATTCAAGAATAACATAATCCTGACATTGTAGGGACAAATGAATATAGAAGGGGCTGGATAAGATAACATGATATTAATGGCACAACTTGTTTGAAAGGATGTTTGTAGTGAGCTAAGGGTTGGTCTCTTCTCCCAGGTGAAAAGTGACAAGAAGAGAGGAAAAATTGCACCAGGGAAGGCTTAAATTGGATATTAGGAAGCCTTTCTTCTCTAAAAGGGTTATCAAGCACTGAAACGGTGTCCAGGAAAGTGATGGTGTCACCATCCCTGGAAGTGTTCAAAAAATGTGTGGATGTGTCTTTTACAGACATGTTTTAGCAGTGAACATGGCAATGCTGGGTTAAAAGTTGGACTTGATGATCTTAGAGGCCTTTTCCAACCTCAATGATTCTATGATTTGTTTCTATGAAATTCTGAGTACTACAGTTTTGATTGCTGCTTCTTCCTTAAACTTAATTTCTGACAGTAAACCCTCATAGACACAATATTCCTGTGAATAATCAGACGTAAAACCACTGATGGAGCTGAAGTCATGGACAAATTGATTCTTTCATACCCTGAACAAACATGAAAGACACTGGCATTTTTTTACCTTTTTAATGAAAAGCTTGTGAAAGTGCAAATGTACATTTACACTGCTGTCAGCCTAGTCATGTATCCCAGAGACTTCAATGAGATTTTGCTGTCTTCATCAACACCCATGTATCTGCAGCATTGATTTATTTATTAGCTGTGCCCAGCCCTGCTAGCCATGCTGCTGAGAATGGCAGGCTGTCTTTATTACAGAAGATGCCTTCCTTAGGCTCCACACTCACATGCCTTTCCTGTTCTGCAGAAGACCTAGTTACCCAAGTGATGAATAGAACTACTTTGTAATGAAAGTCATGACATGACATCATTATTTACTAACAGACCAAAATTAAGAAACTCTGTTATTAAAAATTCATAGCTGTTTCACTTATGACAGTTTTTGAGAGGGGAGTCTGTGAATAATTTATTTGCCATAAGCATTCAGCTCATCCTTATCTGATGTTTTTGTGCAATGTTCCTTCTGGAAAATTTGTAAAAAAACCCAACAAAAAACAGCAACAACAACAAAAAGCCCACACACCCAAATAAAATTACTCTCCTAGCTAGAATAAGACGTCCCACTCACTTTCTCGTATTGGTAAAACCTACATTTGTAAGAGTTTTCACTAATGGAGCATATATACTTCATGCCAGTGGAGTTTGTACTAGCAAAAGTAGTTGTGTGTCTGTATTTGAAGGCTTTGCTGGCATAAGGACCCAAGTAAAATCCTTGTAAGCATGGATTAAGCGAAGAGTTTAATTTTGGGGGCAGTTCTTTCTTGACCACTGTGGTATTATTGAACTACCTTAAAGATATTCTGACTTGATGTCAGGGTTTGTTTGGGGTTTTTTAAAAAGTTTTTTCCACTTCAGTTGGGGGTCTAAATATCTAGTCAAGATACTTGTTACAGGTGAGCATCTCTCTGAAGTGAAATGTGTGCTCTGAAATGCTTATTCTGCCTTTCCTAGACCAAGGGTTACTTCATAAGGCCAAGCAATGACTACTCTGTTTTGAAAAATACATTTTATCATTGGAGAGTACAAAACAGTGAGTCATGAGTTAGTTTTAAGATCAGCAAAGATCAGATGCCAGGTGCTCAATCTATGCACAAGCATGAATCAATTTTATCCAAGATGTTAGTTTCTGAGCTCCCATAGTGGTTGCAAAGAGCTGTGTCATCTTTTCTTCCTTCGGCTAAAGTGAGATAGAGGATATTCTATTAAAATGAAACTACTGTGTCATTATTGGAGATGTGTGCTAAATAATTTCAGTGGATATTCAGAAGTATTTTGTATAAATTACCTGTGTTGTTTTCCATTAAATGTCTTTTGATCAAGAATCTTCCATGTGTGCAAGATGTGTATTCATCTTGGTCTGCAGAACAATGGACACATGTCAGTGAAGGACTCTGGCAGCTCTCAGGGGAAGACAAACACAGAGATTGCCCTCTAAGCTTGTGAAGCCCCCTTAATGAAAGGGCCTGTATTGTTCCATAGTTTCCTACTAAATATAAACAAGGGGTGGTGTACACATAATTATTCTCATCATGGTTCCTTAGTATTTTTATGATAGAAATATCAAATACAATTACCCTTCACATCAAGGTGAGTTCATAATTCGTATGTGTACTAGCAGATATAAGATTTAAACAAAAAAGAAAAAGAACCTTGGGGCTATAAAGTACAATGCCGATGTTACAGAGATTTCTGGATGCACATGAAATCTCATAGTATGAAATTTTCAAAGAAACAGCCATCTGATTTTATACAGTTTGGAAACGATGAACAAAACTTACTTTGATGTAAGTTTAGGGCATAGGAACAGGAAAGGACACAGAGGAGACATCTAACCCATTCTCTGCTCCAACCAGGAGCCTTCATCATTCTGGGCAGAGGCTTGCCTACCTTTTCAATGTGTCCAGAGATGGTGCTGCCACTGCTTCACTGCACTTTCAGACTGCACTTCACTTTTAGAAATTTCTTTTCTGATTTAATCTTGCTTCAGTTTAAAATCACTAGTACCAGTTCAGATTGGTGCAGGCATGAGGGGTCCCTATTTTACTTTGTTTGCAGTTACCTTTTATGTAATTGAAAACTTAATGTCTCTCCTCAGTCTTTTTGTTTACAGTCTCAACTCCAACATTTTTCTTTTAGATGGAGTGCTCTAAACCTTCACCTTTCAGATTACTGCAGCTAAGAAAATGAAAGATCTTCCCATAGCACTTGTGGTTGCTCTATTGCCAGGCACGAGTTCCTTTCAGGTCATGAGCTCTCTGCTTTGATGCACAAGGTGTTTGCCCAGAGGACCCGATAGCTGCTCCACAACCAGTAGCACTAACACCAGTAACACGGTGGCTGCTGAAATGTGTGTCACCACAGCCTGACGGGATCTGAGGCAGCTTCTAGGCAATGGAGATTTAATTTCAGTATGTTTGCATCAGAAACATTGTCTTTGGTTTTTTTTTTAGTGGGCCTTCTCTTTGGGGTGGAGATTTACAAGTAGAGATGCTGATTATGTTGAAACCCACTAGGGACAATTAACATACAAGACTAGACAAATCTGTGTTGGAATGAGGTAAGGGATACCAATTCCAGATGGAATAAAAAGCAGTTTACTAGAAAGAAGAATTTAAGTCGTGGCACTGTTTTTGTTAATTTGGATTTGAGCAAGTGTCTGTTTGGATTGTCTATAGCAATTTTAACAATCAGAAACTACTTGTCTAAAGCAGGATGTGAGAGTTGTCTGATAAATACTGTGTGAAACACAATCACTCTCTATATTCTTGCAGAGAGTAGCAATTCTCAACTAGTTATAGAAGTATATCAGTCTCGGTCACAAGAAATACCAGTCAAAACTTTTCTTAACTGCAACTAAGGTAACTGGAGAGCAGTTTAGAACCATGAGCCAAGAGGCTGAGTATCAAGCTCTACACAGGTCAAGGGTAAACAAGAAATTATGTTGCAGAACAGTGTAACTCATTTCAGAACACAGCAGATCTCTTAAGGCAAAATATACTCAACTTGATATGACAGTGTCTGAGTCTTCAAGCGTATCCGTACAATTTCGCTGGAGTTAGTGGAATATTCAAACACCAGAGGCAGAAGTGGTTTATCTTTGAACCTCAAATCTTTGCACCTTTCCAATTAGGTATGTTGTTTGGGGCTCTTGTATTTTTCCAGCTTTCCTTGGAAACAACTGCATGCACCAAATATTAAGGAGGTAAAGAAAGTGCGAGGAGGCAGTAGAATATGGTGCTTTCAAACACATCAGCAAATACCGGGAACTGTTCCCAGATATGATCTGAAAAGAAAAACGGTTGATTGAATCTGGAGTTTTCCAAAACATCTGCTGCTTCAGTTTGATGACCCAAATGGAACATTAGAAAAAGAATGTCTCAAAATTGTAGTTCAAGAAAATAACCCCTTTTCTAAATAAAAAAGGCATATCTTTTTCTTGTTGTAAGAGAAATATATGAGTGGGAACATCAGTTTTGATGTGAACTATTTGGTTACTGTGGTTGTGTCACTGTTGACATAACACAATTTAACCACCTTGCAGGCCTAAAGTGGCCTTTCTTCTGCTGTACAGTGATGATTTTTTCTTCTGTTATTGTGTAGTTGTTTTTGTTGGGTTTTTTTAAAGAATGTGCTAAGTTCATAATACAGGACTGGCTGTTATTGACACCTCCTGACAGTTGCTGAAATCACAGAATTCAAGTCAGGGCAGCCTTTGGGTTTGTGAGTTACACCAAGACTGCACAAGCTGCTATGACAGTTTCTTCACTGCAGATGTCAGCTATTCCACGACACTGCATTTGTCTGTGGCTTGCCAACATAACTATTGAGGCTGTCGGGATCTGTAGTAACCACCTTCTGTAACAAGAGCATCTATCAACATAGTAAAAATGCTATCCTGTAAGAAAGAATTAAAGATAACATACATCACTGTCTGAAAGTACGCATCTGCAAACCCTCTGAACCACTGCCACCGACTCACTTGAATTAGCCTCACCTTGCCCCAGTGATGAAGGGGAAGGAATTATAATGCTGCTTTGAAATACAGACCAGATTTTTTTTGGTGCACTTGATTTTATTATTTTTTCCCCAACTCCTTTATACCCTGCACCAAGTAAGTCATACAGTTTATTATTTCAGACTTGGAAAAGAAGTCAGCTGAGTAGTCTGGAATGTTGGGACCTTGCAGATCTTGGCAAGCAGCTTGCAGCAACAGTGTGAGTGTGCTCCTGTATGGAGTCTTCCTCACCCAGAATAACCAGGTCTTCTCTGGTTGTCCTCATTCTTCAACTGTGAGAAAAGACAGCCTTTATTCACAGTGCATGTTTGAGCCTTTGGGGAGAGTTACTGGAAATTTTGTAGAGTTCATGTATTTATTTGCTTTCCTGAGAGCTGTTGTGATCATTCCAGAGCACTGCAGAATGATGTGACATGAACACACACAGACTGAGTGACTCAGCTTGTCAAAAACTCATTTAAAAATAAACGCATAAAATAGAAAAAAAACCCAAACTGGAATATGTATGTGCTAAAAGCCCTTTTTGTGATTGCTGAATCTATAGCATTATTGACATTTTGTTGTAGCTGAGGGATTACAGAGGAAGAGCTTCCCAGCTTTCCTTAAGTTTAAACCTTGCACGACATGCTTGTTAACCAGAATCCCCATGTTACCAGTCTGGGTTGGATTTGGTGCTACACCCTGTGTACGCTTGCCACAAATGGAAGGTAGGGAATCCTAGGATGAGGTGAAGAGACTCATTCCCTGTTACTTCAAGTTTCTTCCTTCATAAATTCATTGGTTTTGTGCCTCATTTGGAATCTTTCCACAAATTTTAAAGGCCATAGCAGTTCTACCTTTGTGCTGCATGCTTCGGCTAAGGGGCTTCCGTAGGAAGTTTATTTGGCGCTGCTGGTCTGCAGCGTGCTCTCTTCATAAGGAGGCACTGGGTCTGGAGAGAGCTCAATGTGAGCCTCTTCCATGGCAGTCTTCATGGTGGCCTCCTCATATGATGGAGGCAAACACACAGACAGGAATGTGGCATCAGGGAGCAGAGTGGAGTAGTGGAAACTCTGTTCACTGCTCCAGGGCAGCGCAGAAAGGAAATTGGACACATCGTGCTCAGGCAGGGCCTCGGGAAGGTCGATGCTGAAGATCTGCCCCTGCTGAGCGGGGCGCTGGCAACGGCGGTACAGGAAGAGCAGCAGGAATGCCAGGAAGAGCATCATGGTGGCAGGCAATATGATACACAGAAATGGTTCTATGTCATCTTTGGTTGAACTTGTCTGTTGTCTGCTCTGCAATCGAAGCAAATAGGAAGCGTGTTGGATTCGTGGAGATCTCTTAATCAGAGAGCAAAACCACATTCGTCATCTCTGCCTTATGACATAGCAGTTGCTCTTCCAAATGTCTTTCTCTCTGCACTAGCATAATGCAAGCAATATGTTTTGCAGGCTCATGAATTCTATTTGCTGGCCAATTAAAGCAAATCCCAACCAGAGACCAAGAAACCCAGAGAAGCTGCAAAGAGTATTGGGTTTTTAGGAAACCCTGTCTCCAACAACCTGGAAATATATGTAATTTTGCATTATATTTGATTACTCTTGTATTATAGCAGGACCCATTGACTTTTCAGGGGATCGGTCAAGTTTTTAAAATTTGGGAGAACACTGAATTGCAGATGAATAAGGCTGGTGATCCACCATCCAAGAAATGTTTTGTTTCTTTGTATTTGTAAAACTGTTTAAAGAACAAATATTATGACAACTAGCCCTTTCAAACAGGGCCCATTGCCTGCAATACCTGCTCTTTGGGTTGTTCTAACCTCACAGGCCAGTTCCAAATAAAACATGGCATGTCAGGACAGCTTGGGCTGGGGCTCTTGAGCTTGTTCTGCCAACAATCCGAGAATCATTTTTCCTTGTTTAAAACTATGGAATAAGAACTTCTGGTGTAAGAGAAATAACAGTTGTGACTGCTGTGTCAGCTTTGTTTTCTGCAAAATGTAGCACAAAAGAGCTCTGTCCCACAACTTTTGAATTGTGATGTAATGTCAACCGGAGTCATAAGCTACGAGAAAAAACAACAAAGCCATTTGTACTCTCCTCTTGTATTAGCTTTAGTTTTAAAATTTAGTATATGTTTTTTCCAGTCTGACTCCATCTTCTAATAATTGGATCTCATTCAGAGTCTAGTCTAGGGCAGGAGGAAAACCCAGACCCTATAATGCTGTTTATCGAGTCATTCCCTTTGTAAGCTCTTGATGAATGCTATGAGATGGCTTTTTCACATTTGCATGGTGAGACTAATCAGGTCAATGGATCAGATTTCCTTTATTTTGAGTGACGGTACCTATTCAGGCTAGGAGAATTCGAGTGATTCTTTCCTCAAAGTGTTTGGAAGCAGGGATGCAAACTGGCCGTTTGTAGCACTGGCTTTGTGAAAAGTGCAGTAACTCCTGTGTCTCCTTCTCAGTCTACAAAAACTTTCTGTGCTTACTCTTTCAGGAATCCCAGTCATTCTTCTAGCTACAAAATCACACTGTAATCTACATTCGACTGATTATCTACCAGACATTCATAACCTCTTTGCTTTGTTGTCATATTATGAAATTATTATTATGTGGTCATGCCTAAGAAAAATAAAGTAAATAGGCACTGACTCCTAACAATTATTGTAGGGGAGGTTTCTGCTTTTTAAAATTTTTTCCCTAAGGTATTGTGGCATTAAAGTAATTTTAAAATACACTGAAACCTTTGCAGATAGCTATTAAGCTATTTTTCCCTAATGGTCTCTTAGAAAAAAAAAAAAGCATATTAAAGAACTATTTAATATTTACTGATAATTTTTTATTAAATAATTTCTGGCTGTACAAGCTGTTGTCTTACCTGAGCATTCAAGGAGTGACAGGACAGAGCAGAATTGGAAGAAATTGTTCCAGCTGTACTTCCAATGCAGACATTAAACAATTTCTTAAAAATGAGGGGATTTTTTTTTTTTTAAGTTTGTTAATGCTTTTTTAGTGTGCCTTATGAGATGCATAAAACATTTCAAGGGAAAATGAGAAAAAAGCATTCAGTACTTTGTTTGTGCACTACATATGTGGAGACTCACTGATACTGATATGTTACCAATACTCTTACAGTAAATATTGAGAAGAGCTGAGCTTATACTGGACAGCATTATTCACGATCAGTGAAGAGCTTGTTTTTTAAATCCAAGTCTAAGTTTTGGGTTTAATTTATAGGGAGCAGGCTTTCATCCAGGTTAAATGCTGGTCTTAGGATCTGTGAGTTGTACAGTATTCTGGTGGTTTGTGAGGACAGAGAGTGAGATTGACAGTGTTTCCTACACGAGATTAGTAAAAGGTGTATAAAGGCTGATTATCATTCAAACTCGGTGCAGCTTCCCTACAAATTTCATAGAACCAATATTCGTGTGTTAAACAATAGCCAAGGACAGTGTATCCTTCATGTGCTGGTGGAAGCACAGACAAGAGTTAGGCCTGTAAGACATGGCCTCGTGCAAATACTGGACTTCAGAAGAGAAGGAAAGGTTAAACTTCATGGAAGGAATTAACAAATGGTCTTGTGTCTCAGGAAGATATACTTTGCTCCAAAGCCTTGATTGGAACTCAGAGGTCCTGGGCCTTGCAATGAAATACCCATTAAGAGAAATGTGCAAAATATATTATTGTTGGAGGGGACAGTTTGCATCTAATGGTGAAAAAAATGGAAGGAGTGCAACTATGTGTAGTATGAGCTAGCTCAGATGGCCACAGTCTGTGAAGTAGCTACAGAAGGACACCTTAGGGTATCAGTGGGTTACTGGCCTGAAAACTCTTCTTGTTTAAATACCCTTCAAGAGTAACCTATAGCATTGCTTCTAAAGTTGCAAAATCAAGCTCTCAAGCCTGAATAAATGCCAGCATTTTTGAAATCTGTGAATCCTTAATTTGCTCTGCAACACATATAATTTTTAATTACACTATTGTGCACAAAGTGCCTCCTCAGGGTTGTGATAGATTGCTTAGGGAAGAAGATGAACACCACAATACCGCAGGGTACTGTGCTGAAGGATGTGTAAGAGTGTGTAGTGACTGAGTCAGAAGACTGTGGGAAGAGAGAGGACTGCCTGCTAATATGGGGTAGCAAATGTTCTCCTGGGGAGCTGTACTCCTGTCTCTGCTACTAAATACTCTAGGGAAGGGGCAAGACAGATCACTGGAGGTGTTTCTTGTGGGTTCCTGGTTGGTTATGTGTCATTTTGAGTGCCCGGGTTGACATCCTTGGGTATAGTCTGCAGAAATTCTGCATCTGTATTTCTGTCTCTGAAGGTGAAAAGGCAGTGCCCTGAACCTGCGAGTACTTTATTGCACTGAGGGATCTCGGCAAAAATTGCATCTGTTATTACAAAGCAGCTCATATTCTCTTGTACTCTCTGAAGTAGTCAGGTGGTTGGACTAGATATTCATTGCAAGCCCCTTCCAACTGAACTACTCCTATTTTATACTATTGTATTTCAAAATAACCACACAAGTGCCTGGTGGCTATCTATTCAGTAATGTGTGCAGAAGAAGACATACTAAACTTGTTTGAAGAAGATGCAGTGAAAGATGCTGGGAAAGGTGAGGAAAGTAGCACACTGAATGGCTAGTAATGAAGTGAATACCATGTCCTGTACAGTTGTGAAAGAACAGTGTGTTTTACTATGATCTGGAAAATAGTAGCATGTGAAGCAGATAGGATTAAGAATTAGGCAATATTATAGAATTATAAAATATGCTGAGTTAGAGGGGACTCATCAGGATCATTGAGCCCAACTCCTGGCCCTGTGCAGGACAACCCAAGAGTCACACCATGTGCCTAAGAGCATTGTCCAAATGATTTTTGAACTCTGTCAGGCTTGCCGATGTGACCATTTTCCTGGGGAGCCTGTTCCATTGCCCAACCACCCTCTGAGTGGAAATTTTTCCTCATATCTAACCTAAACCTCCCCTGACTCAGCTTCACGCTTTTTATGCAGGCCAACAGGTGACAGTAAAGACAGTTTTCCTCAGTCTATGTTTCAGAGTGTTCATAGTTTTTTAAACACAGCTAATGTTAAGACTTTCCTATCTGGGTGAAATAATTCGTAGGCTACTTAGTGTATTATTTGAGTTGAAATAGTTTTTCATAAGTTAATACTGCCCCACAGATGCCCTGAACCTGAACAGGGAGTTATATATCCATTTTGATGCTGCCTCCTGCCAAACATTACGTGGACTGATTTTACTTTGAGTGGTAGCTCCAAAAGCTGATGGACTTCTTGTACCTATATCCATATACATATATCAAATGTATTAGGAGACAATTGATCAATATTAGTGCCTCTTTTTCTACTGTGGTTTTGTGCACATTTCTGCAATGACTGCCTAAAGGGCTACTGAAGAATGTTGCAAAGATCTTGACATAAAGACTTGGAAAATCGAATGGGCATTTAAAAAAATTACACTAAAAATAGGAATAATTTTAATACAATGAATCAAAGGTCACTTAATTAGAAAAAAAATCTGAAATTCTAAACTTAAACTAAAGTTCTAAACTGATGTAAAACTAACTTCTGCAGCTGAAGCTCTAAAACTAGGAAAGTAACCACTGTGTATCAGGTACCAGGAATAGCTGCCAGAACTAGAAAATAAAATTATCTAGAAATCAAACTGAATCTTCATTAATTGAAAGTAAAACGACTGCAGAACATATTTAAGGTAAAATCCTCTACAGTTTTACATCTGAAAGTTTCCACACCAGGTATATGAAGTGACTGATGGAATTATTAATTGACTGGCTTGGTTTGATGCTGCTCCATTGGAGATCAGTGTGCTCTGCCTGTGTCATCACAAGCATCTATTGTCAGGTTTGTAAGTGACAAAAATAAGGATCTGACTTCCAGCATGAAGTAAGTTACAGACACATAAATACAGGAAAATATCCTTTATAAAATAGAGAAAGGCAGAAAAAAGCATTGGAGTAAAAGGGATCATATTTCTAAAAAGCCCTCTGTTTTCCCAGAACTGATTCTTAGCAGGGTAGTTTGGGCTTTGTAGGCTCATATTTATTCTCCTCATTTCATTTATATATTTGTAGGGACTGAAGCAGAGGGTCAGTTTTCCCCAACCACTGAGCACATACTGGAGTAGTAAAGCCTTTCATTAGTAATCTGTCTGCCTACGTTTTTTAACGTGCTGAGCATGTACAGTTGCCAGCTTGCAGATTACATGACCCATATCAGTTAAGATGAGCTTTTACTCGTGCTTGTTGGTAAAGGAATGAAATGCAGAGTGTGGCTGAGTTGTGTGGTATATCCACAATGAGTAATGGAATGGGCTTGGAGCTGAACTGTGTCTGGACAAAAGAGGGGTAGTACCTGCCTTGGAAGAGAATGACCTCATAAGGCAAAACATGAGTTTAAGGAAAGCTTTTGTGTAAGGAGAGAAAAATGAAAGTTTATTTTGCTTACTGAAATTCCCATTGAAGTGATTGAGTTGTGCTAAGATTTATTATGTTGTTAATGATTTGCTAGAGCACTTAGAACTCCATTAAAATTATTTTTGTTAATGTAGCCCATATTTATACTAATATGTTTTGAAGTTGAAACAGGAAACCGATGCTTCTGAAATGTTTTAAGTGGATTTGGAACAAAGTCTGCTTTGAAGTCATTAGGGTGTGGTCCACCCATAGGTGCTTTTCCAAGCTTTATCCTGCTTCTTGAAGCTGATTCATTATTGCTTGTAAAAAGCAAAAACATGTAACTCTGGCAAATAGAAAAACATTTTTATGTGGCTTTGTATACATTAGTAATGACACATAATTTAGAAGTGAGCCTGGATTTACACAGAATTTTTAATTATTTGTTGGAATCTGACTCTAGTGATGCTGTTTGTTTCTTACTGTCAGATAAAACCAGTCTCGAGGTGTGAAGACATTGCCATTGCTATTCTAACTCTGGCAGTGTTACTGGTGAGGTAGACTTTGTTAAAATTGTGGAGGCATTTAAATACTACTTTTTGTCCTGTTTTGACACCCGCATGCACTCCTACCCCCATTTATTTTGCAACAGTACACTTTATATATATCAGCTGAGTAATGTGGCCAGTTCATTTGCTAATGCAACTTGCTTCGAACGTTTGCTGAGGAAGTACGAGCACCTTAAATTATTATTTTTGATCAGAGAAACCCTTTTGCTGTATCCCAGACAAAGCCAGAAAGCAGGCTGTGTTTTCATCTCTGGGGGCTACTTCCCTCCCCCCACTCAGCTGCATGTGATCCTCTCTCGCAGAAGTAATCAGCGCACAGCTTAGGGAACAAGAGTTCATTGCTGCCTGCTACTGACTCGTAACATCTGCAGAGAGGCTTCACGGGACCAGATCCAAAGCATAAACACGCGTTTAAGAGAAAGGGAATCAAGGATGCGTTACGCTTAAAAGAAGTAATTAAACTTCCTTACCTGCCACCCCAGCAAAATTTTTCCATCTAATGTTTTTCTCTTCCACAAATGTGTTTAAAAAGACTTAACAGCAATAAAGAAATGCTCCGCCTCTATGTAATTGAGCAGTACTGCTTTGATACGTCCCAATACCCAGGTATCTACTCTGTGCTGTACGCTGAGGCATTACACAGACATACACACACATGCAAAGTCAAAGGACATGCCACAGAGATGAGCGGGGGGATACAGACCTGAAGCTCTGTTTCCAGAAGAGGCCCACCTGGTTCACTGTTTAGCCAGTCATAGTTTCCCCTGTCAGCATGTCCAAAATTTTTCAAGCTGCTGCCCAAGAGCCACCTCATGCTTTCATTAACCTGGTCTTCTGTCTTCGTGCCTCCACCTTGCTTCGCTGCTTGCAACTGCGTCTCCGCCTCCCAGCCTTGACCCAGCCGGGCTGCCTGCAGCTAATGATCCCTCTTAAATGATATCCCCTCTACAGCGGAAAAGAAAAAAAAGAAGTTAGACACCCCCTCGTCGTCAGGAAGCCAAGCAAATAGATCTCAGAGCCTCTCTCCACTTCCAACTCAATCTCTCTGGATTTGCTTCGGTGGCCTACATTACCAGCAAAGCTGGCATCAGGTATCTGGGAGCTGGGGCTGATAGCGCTCTGATTGGAGCACTCCCTGCATTAGGATTATTAAAAGGGGAATTTGCATGTGAATCTGAGCCCACATGGTCATGACTCCGTGTGGATAAATAACGCTCTGTATTTAGTTATCTAATAAACACTATTTCCAACAAAATAAAATAAATAAAACCCATGCTTCTATGTTGAGACTGAAAGGGTAACTGAGGTTCCCCCCTCAGTTACACAGCACAAGGAGGAACCACAATCCAGGGAGATTTTTGTTCCCTGTTGCTGAAACATAGCGAAAAGAGAGTGGTTTCTGAGTAGAGAGGCAAGGACACAGGGCTAAATGCTGTACTGAATTATTTAGCAGTGTTAGGATGTAGATGTTAATGATAAATCCAGAGAGAGAGAGCTCTGCCAGGAAAGCTTTGGTCACTGTGAGAGTGTACGATTGCTTCTGGTAAGAACAAGTTGTCAGTTCAGTTAAATCAGGTTTACAGCTTCCTAGGATACTTGTTAAATGGCAGTTGTTTCCAGTGAGAAGACTCTGAGCTGTTTATCCAGAAAAAGCAACGTCAACTTATTTCACTGATGTGTGGTAACTTCTGAAGGGACGACTCTTTAACCTGAGTTAAACCTTGATTCAACTTGCGCTGAAAAGCTGGAGATGTGTTTTGCTGCCTTGCTGTGAGCAGAGGGAAAGGCTGTTGCTAAGTGTCCCTTTCAACTGTGGTGCATTTTTTATGATTTCTCAAGGCTTATCTGTCCGAGAAAAAGTTGTGCTTAGGACTGATGATAGAAACTTGGGGTTAGAATCTTAACCTCTTGTTTCTTGCTTGGACTTTTTTTTCATCAAGTCTTCTTTTAGTTCATGGCTCCCAGAAAACTGCAGGCCTACTTGGCAGCAACAGGCTGTAGTCCTGCAGCTCCAAGTGGCAGTCAGCAGTGCCAGCGCTCGCCGTTTCTAACGAGAGGACCCTGGAAGAACCTGCTCCAAAACTGGCTGTCATCCCTGTGTCTGCAGCTTGCAGGAAGGATTCACCCTGCAGGTGAACAATGGCTGTGGGAAAGAGAGGTGATAGTTTGATAAATCTATCCCATTTTGTTACTGAATTTGCCAGGTGAGCAGTGGACAGGGAACAACAATATTGCATGAAGGGCTGGTCTTGCTGCTGAAGCAGCCACGTCCTTTGCTGGAAACCAAACTCTTGCTTCTGCTGAGGCGGTCCTGTGTGAAGCTAGAAATCTCACCTCAGCAAAGCCTTAGCATGCTTTTGAGAAGACTCCTCCTTTCCTCGATGCCTCACTTGTCATCTTGGAAAGCACTTTCAGAGGTGCTGAGTGTGCCCAACTTCACCAGGCCCAGGGCAGTTACACTGTGAGTTATAACGTCCACTGAGAAGCCAGGTCCTAAACATGGTTTAACAGGTCACAGGTAGAGGTAGTAAAATATTTCACTTGATGTCTCAACACCTTGTATAAAAGCAAGAATTACACCCATTTTTCCCAAACCAGTGTTAAGAAAATAAATTCCTTATGGAGCCTTGAGACTGTGTAGCTTAAATCTATAATCTCACGTGCAAGCAGGAAACGTTCATATACCATCTTAATTAGGGTCTTAGTGCAGCCCCTAAGATTATTAATGCTATTTTTAAAAGCTTGCTATAAATTTGCTTTGGGACTGTGCATGAATAATGAAGAGAAGTAAAAAATTATGTCTTCTTACAGTATAAACACCCTGTTTGGCATCCTTGGATTCTAGCTGATGAATTTTAGCCAAGAAAAATAAGGTGTGCACTTTTAAGACTCACTGACCTGATTTGTCAAGTGCTGCTTTGAATTCTTGACCTCTGGAAAATGTATAAGAATGGTTTAACTTTGTAGAGCTGAGGCCAAATGGGAATTCGGGGAAATGCAGTGCCTTTTGTCATGCAGGTAATTAGAATATAAAATAATGATTGTCCCTCTGGCTTTTTAAATCATCAGTGGACCCAGCAGCAAGATTAGTGAGTGTGACAGAGATACCCTCTTTCTGCTGCCAGGGGTCAGGTGCCCATTTGCTGCACTGCCTTTGTAAAGCAGATCTGCTCTTATTGCAGAACTGAAACTGAGCCATTCAAGACTGGGTTTGTGATGGCAAATCTTTTGCAGATTTCTGCCAGCCCTGGGGGGCTCACATGACACTTATTTTTCCTTCTCACAAGGAGTTCATAAATACCATTGTAGCTTGGGCATGCTGTAATGTGAAAGGTGGGGCAAGGAGGCTCATCCTTAATTCCAAGCCCTTGGCCAGATGTCAGGCTTGCCACTTTGAAATGTGGTTTGGGTTGAGAGATCATCACATTTTGACATGGACAAAATGTCCTATCCTCCTCTTCCACTGGCTTTGTTCTTTGAAACTGATCTAGAAATTGCCTGGTCAAACAATCTGGAGAAAATAGCTGACATGGAATGGTACCACTGACTTTGATTAAAATTTGGTAAAGGTGAAACAATGCCAACATGATGTTTTTAACTGAGGCAGTGTTGCTATTATCACTTCCAATGTCCCAGCAGGGAAGCAGGGAGAGACTTTCTGAGGAAGCCACTGCAGAAAATAGGTGCCTCCACTGTCCTCAGTTTGAAGCTCAAACTGTCTGTCATAAATTATTCATCTCTTTGATTTGCTGAGATGTTCGAGGCTTGCAGTGTAATTCTAGGCTATATTGCCACTGATATCGGTAGGGGACACAATATCCACAGCGCCCTACATACCTTTCAAGTTTCTTGCTCCTTTCTTACCCCAGTTTCTTTTGCTGCTGTCCACAGATGGCAGTGAGACTTCCCTGCTTGAATGACTGTGATGCAGTGAGGGACGGTATGAGGGCTAATGCAAATAATGCAAAACTAGAGTTTTAGTGCATGAGGTGTTATCACTGTTAGCAGTCCTGTGCTGGCAGGTGTAGGTTCACCAGGAGAAATGGAGGGAGATGATGACTTTTGCCTATAACCAGCTGGCAGGTGCTTCTGTCTCCTTCAGGTAGCAGTGGTGTTGGCTTCTGTCCATTCCCTCTCACTTGGGTAATTCAACAATTCTGTTTTGTACTTTTTTTTGAGAAATTTTCATTACACTGAGATTTTAGCTTTAGGGGGTTTTTTTGGTGTTTTTTTTTGTTTTTTTTTTGTTGTTAATTATCAATACATTTGTTTTTCAAAAACAAAGCAACTTCTGAAAAGCAGTCACCTCTCCCCACCAAACTAAACCCCCTGTTACTTCAAAGGGTAGACACAAGTTGGCATGGCTCTGCCGTAGCTCTGGAGAGCTGTGTTTGAGGACAGGATGGACGTACTCACAGCCTGTAGAAACAGAGGCAGCAAGACCCTGCTGCAAAATGTGTGAACATTTTGCATCCCTCGGAGCAGGGAGCAGGAGGAGGTACTGCTGAGTTATCGATCTCAGATCCCCATGCTGCAGATGGGTAGCTGAAAGCAAAACCATTAGAGACAGTGCCAAGGACAGACCTGAGGGTGCTGCCAGAGCAGGGTTGCCTCCTACAGAATGTCCCTCAAAGTTCTGTGAGTGTGACAGCACTTGAGAAGCTCTATGGTCATGGCAGAGTGCTGGTGGCTGAGCAGTATCCATCCGATGATACTATCTAAAGCTATGGGGTTTTATTATGTACTTTTTTGGTAATTTCTGTCAATCTAGGTTTGATACCTTTCATTTTCATTTGATCATCCTTACCCAGAATTCTTGTTTTCTCTTATTTAAGAGAAAAATCTGCAACTCTATTTAAGAGTGCATTTACACCAGTACACACTGTATGGCATTTCATTTCTATTTAGCCAAACTATAGAAATTCTTTGTTTCTTGAGAAGGGAGTGGGGAGGGGTTGGTGTTGTGGTTGGGTTTTTGGTGATTTGGGATTTTTTCAGAATTTCTGAAGAACCAGCTGACCATATTATGCTTTTGGTTGCATTTGCTTTTAGAAGTGTTGCCATAAGCTTAGTGAGAGATTAAGTATTTTGCTACTTTATAAGGAAAATATTCTAAAAAGAACCAATTTCGGGTGGCATGGCTGCAGTTGGGTCAAGCTCCACACTCTCTCTTTTGTACACTTTCTTTATTAATATTGTTCATTTTCTTATCTCATTGCTGTTTCTAGTAAATAGTTCTTATCTCAAACCACAATCTTTGCCTTTTGTGGCTCCAATTCTCCTCTCCAATCCTCTGCAGAGGGGAGAAGGAGAAAATAGGGAGGGCGAGAAAGTGGGTTATGGTCTGGAGTTTCAGTGGGAAACACTAAACTGGGGAGTACCATTCCTAAACCATGACACCAATATAGGGAAATAAACTTCTGAGGAGAAATGCGAATGTGTGGTTAACCTTCACGTGAGCTTTTAAAAGTAGACTTTGAAGATTTACCTGATTATTCATTGTATTTGATGTTGCTGACCCTGGTTGTTGACCATGTGTAGTGCTGGGCAGGCCTTAGATACGCAGTCTCAACCTATCTGCAGTCTTGTGTTCAACTCTTGGTTCAAACTGATGCAATCTTCTGCTAGAATATTGCTAGAATATCTGCCTGAATGAAATCTCTTGAGACTGTATCCAAGTACAGCAGTCTCTGTGTCACTACTTGTTGCTAACACAGTAGATTTTATACAAAAGCAAGATCATATCTTTATAGCCTGATTTGGTTACTATCATCTGCTGCCAAAAATCTATGATCTCTATATTCCAAAGGAATTATTCTTTCTGACATTGTTGCTTAGAACCAGTGTCAAGAGAGCACTGTTGGAGAAGCAGTAGCTCTACTATCTTCTAAAACTAGCTCAGTTCTTCCTCAGAGTGGAAAAAATGCGAATTAACTTGTAAGTACTTTGCCATCCCTTTAAAGCCAGGTGCAGCTCCACAGCAGAACTGTAGTTATTAACATACCCTCTCACAGGTTACTGTCTCTGATTACAGACTTAGAGAGGCCCTGATATCACCCATCACTGACAATGAATCTGTAACTCTTCATTTGCCATTATGAAAATGCTTGAAGCATTTGAGAAATCAGGATACACTTGTTCAGTGTTGTACTCAGTCATCAAGGAGAGGCCAAGGGAGACCCTTGGCCCTTTGGCCCTTCTGGAAAAGTAAAAATTATTCCTGTCTGTGGACTTCTGAATCCGTATGAACTGTATTATTTAACAGAACATCAACTGAGAGGCTTTGAGTAATTTTGTACTGTTTTGCTTGAAATAAAACACATTTTGTGTACAGTTCCAATTCAGACCTCACATCCTGAAGCTTAATCTCCTGATGTGAATCTAAAGATTTCTACTTCAAACTTATGGAAGAAGATGCACAGCCTTCTGCAACCTGTAGAATAAACTTTGCAATAGAAACGAAATGCATTAAGAAAATCTTGTATATAGATATAGATATGTATAGATATAAATCTTGTATATAATCTATGTATAAGGCCCCAGAGATGCAAGTGGAAAGTATGCCATGGGATTGGAAATCAAAGAGTCTTGGTGTTAGAAAAAGCAAGGCACCATGCAATACCCTCCACAGAAAACCACGGATACAAAGGCAAAGGCTTTAAGTGTGGTTTCATAAAACAAGAGGCTCAGTCTGGCAGCAGGGAATGGCAAATCCATCATGAAAGAAACACGCTGTCTGAGGGATGTGTGAATGTTTAGAGAGGAATAACTGCACATTAGAAATAGTCGGACAGTTGAGCTGCTGAGAACCACTACCGAGCATGGGCAGCTTTATAATGAACAGGCCAGGTGTTCAGCTAGGAAATGCAAGCTGCAGCCCAAGAATGATGTGCTGATGTTGAGCTGTATAGAGGTATGTGATGGTGCCTTCTGCGGTAAGCTGATGTTGAGGTGAGGGATTGTACAGGAAGGGTCAAAACAGTAGCAAAATGTAAAGAAGATTCTGCTCTAGGGCTTGGTGAGGTTGAATGGATGATCTGAACAGTTCTTCCACGTGTGCAGTCCGTCATGTCCTTAATTTAGGAGACTATATTGTCATTTGAGAGAGTACTGAGAAAATATCCACCGCAGTGACCTGCTTCTGGATAGGGATTTGGAAGAGGGTGTCTGTCCTGTGGTGCGTTCCAGTTCAGCCTGCATGGGCTGCATTGATGCTGCTGTGCAAAATGTTGTCCCTGTGTGAAGCTTCAGGGTCACCCAGACTTGTACAGAGGGGAAAGCCTGGGGTCAGGCTGATTAAATGTGGATTTTCTTTTAAAGGAAAAAGTAGATTTTGCTTGGGGCAGTGGTGGACAAAGGGAATCAGTTGTGACAAGAACATCTGAGGAAATTATTTTATTCTGCTACAAGATGGGGATCCTCTCGCTGCATTTCCAGGCATATCCTCCCCACACTCTTGGTGTCAAGTGACTTCGTGTGTCATGGCAGGAGGAACCAGGTGGCTGCTGTGGGGCAATGGGGCCTGTAGGGGTGAACAGCTACAATGTGCCCCGGTTGTAGGGGCAGCACTAAGCCTGACTGGTTAGAGGCATTTCCATTCTGATGTTGCTCTTCAGGGTTTAGGGGTTTTTTAAACTTTATTTGACTCCAGCCATTACTTTTTGCTATGTGCAGGGTGTAGCCTTCTTGAGAGGGATGCTTGTCCAGCCAAAATGGCTTGGTTTGATGGCTCAGGCTCTAAAAGAGGCACTTAAAGTGATGTAGTTTGGCACTTGTGCCCTGCTCCAGGCTCCTCTTTCTCATCCTGCTTTTCTTCAGCAGTCGCTACAGATCTGTGATGTTGTCTGGAACACCACAGCATACTCTCTATATACACCCCACACTCCCAACAGACCCTCAACTGTGGTCATCCTTCTTGTCCTACTCTCAGCACAGCTCTGCCTAAAAAATTGAAAATGTGAGAAAAAATTAGCAAACTAGATTAAAATATTTCTATATTTCCCTTTTTATTTTTTTTATTTCCACCTACATGCCTGGCTTTGCAAACTAATAATCTTTATTCTCTTGGGCTTGGGGCTGGTCACAAGAGCCTGCATTGACATATTCAATTATTTAGTGTCCTTTTAAAAGAAAAGATAATGTATGCAAGAAAGATGTAAGATCTGCTCTGGTGACCATCCCTGCAGCTGGGATTTTAAAAGAACATTTGTGTCAGGGCCCTTGTGCTTGAGGTGCCACCATTGCACTTCTACCCAGAAACCGATTCCTCTGTTTTCTCAAGGGACAATGAACTGTTTTTGCAAGTAAGCATTGTGAACCAACCAAGGGCCTTGTCACCTTCCTCTCCTTGCATGAGTTACTGCACTACCTTTTCAAAACCATTTTTCACTTTCTCATTATGTTTGACATTGTTGTTTCCCAAGCTTGAAGATTTGTCTTTTTTGACCTCCTAGACAAAATTACTCATAGGGATAGATTTCAGTTTAGCATCCAGTTTTATTTTGATCTCTCCCTCTCCCTGTAATCTCTGGCACAAAGAACCTAATTTGAAGTACAAAGCAGTCTGCTGGGAATACAATGTAACATTAAAAAACATAGTAAATAATTTATAAATGCTATGCAGAAAAGTATTCCACATTATTTTAAGTAATTTTGTTTGACTGTGGTAGGGAATGAACATGATAATAGTTCAGAAGTGGTCACACTAACCACAGCGAACAAAAATATTTCAGTTTGGGCACATTTTCTCAGAGCTGGCAAATCAGAAGTATTGTCCCTCCTTTACAGATACAGATTTCCCAGCAATTATGGTGAAGATAAAGGTACAAACCTCTTGTAAAAACAAAACAAAAAATCAACCAGATTTACTACTGTGGATTTCTATCAGGAGTGAGAAAATCGTGCATGCAGCTTGATTAATATGATGCATTTTGGTTTGTTTCGTTTTGGGGATTTTTTCCTTTTTTTTGGGGGGGGTGTTTTGGTGGGTTTTTTATTTGTTTTGTGCTTTTTGTTGTTGTTGTTTTTGTTTTGGTTTTTTGTTTTTCTTCCCTGTAAGAGTAGGACCCAGCTGACCTGTGCTTACATCTAGATTTTTCTGATTTATTTTGGATTCTGTTGAGTTTTGAAATCTGGATACTGACTGCACTCTTCTAGGACACTGTGTCATGCATTGGGATAAAGAGTTAAATTTGTGTTTGCTTACAGTGATATTAGATGTTAAGAGGTTTATCCTGATGCTAGCTTCTTTGCCAAAAGCTCCAAAATCAGAGCTCACCCTGCATTTCACATAGCTCTGTGCACAGAATCCCGGCCCCATTCTACTTCTTATTTCAACTTCTGCCATAGGTTTGTTCAGTGAACCAAAAGGTTTCTTCATCTGGAAAACATGATCAGGAAGTATCTGCCTTGGAGAGAGCATGCTTCCAGCAGGATTACTGAAAATATTGTCCCATTATTACCTGAGTACTTGGGGGTATGGATGTGACAGTGGTCTCCTATGCAACCCACTGTGCATTAAATGCTACATCCAAAGTGTGTTTCCCTTTTGTCTTGCACCTGAAGTATCTGCTGGTATCTCTACTTTGCCTTTCTTTATCCCTCCTATAAACTGTCTTTGCTGTTGTTTTTTTGTTTTCTTTCATTTTTTTTTACTCTCTTGCCAGATTGTCTCACAGATCTACAACTCCGGGATAAGCAAGAGGCCAGAGCATGTGTTTAGATACTTTGGGCCATTTTGAGATCAAGGACAATTTTTTTACTTGCTCGGTTGTTCATCCCACCTGTAAAATGGTAGTAGTGACACTGGGCACTCCTTTGGCACCCTGTCAAAGAATAACCATTAGGAAACAACTGGTCTGTCTTCGTATCAAGGGAGCTTCTAACATTTAGTTTAACACAGATTAGCACAGTGCAGCCAGGGATAAACCTACATTGTGAAAAGAATGAACGAGTTTAGTGAATCCACTGAAACGAAGACAATGCTTGAGATTCAATGGTGTGCCTGTGTAGTCCCTTTTAAAATTTTCTTTATTGTTTTTTGAAGTATTTGTTGACAGCTGTTTTCTTTGCCAAGTGTTCTTAACACTCTGCTCCTCAGTAGAAGAACCAGACCAAGTGTCTTCTACATAAGTACAAAGGAAGTTCACCGCTTCTACCACGTGCACCAGTGGCAGCAGAAGCCATGCTAGCCTGACCCCAGCATCAGTGGGAAGGCAGCTGGGAATTTGTACATGTAAGGAGTGAGTGGAATAGTGGAGCAGTACTTTCTGTGTTTACTATGTTGCTGTTTCACATTACTGAATGCTTTTTAGAAGGAAATGAAAATCTTTCTAATGGGATCTAAATGAGACGTGTGGAGCAGCAGAAGGTAGCTTCCTGGACTGAAATTAGATCGGACGGTTGGGATTTAACACAGTCTCTTTTACCAGAAGTGTGTAAGATTATTAAAGCATCACAACCTCATTTGGTTGCTTTGTAATCTGCTCTTAACCTTCATGCTGATGAGGCTGTTATGTAACAGCCAGTGAAGGCCAGACCTTATGTTCCTTCAGTGTATGGGAACCCATGCCCAGAGATCCCAGTGAGGCCAGGTGGAAAGCTGGCTTGCATTTTCACTCTTGAGATTATGTGGGGAAAGCTTGCCTTTGGGTTGCAGGTAGCATTCCTGACCACAGAGAGATGTACCCTATGGTTTACTGTTACTGTGTCTTGTCACTAAAACACTCCTGCTTTCAGGAAGCCCCATGGCAATTCTCTTGACAGGGATACTGGCAAACCCCTTCTCCTTCAGTACCTGAATTTTGGTTGCATACAGAAGCAGGGGTGACTGCTGTAAAGAAGGTGTTTATTATTTTCATTAAATTAAAGTTTTTTCTTCAACAGGACCAATCTTTGGTTCGACTTTAATCAAAAGAGGGATGTAGGTGATGGGGAGAGCCCTTGCTGAGTTCTCATTTTAGCAGAATGAAACATTGCAGCATCCACGCACCTGTTTACTGGGAACAGCTGATGAGTGCTATCTAAATTGACTGTGGTCAGGGAATGCCTAGCTTTAAAACCCAACAAAAGTCTGGCTGTGAATGAGAGCTCTGAGCAACCCATCTCTAAAGAAATTAGAGCCAAAAGTATTCTCCTCATTTAAATGGAGCGAGAAATGTTTTACCTCTCTAGATGCTTCAAAATTCTGCATGGCATCTACTTGCACCTTTAACTATCTCAGTAGCTTCATGCTTGTCCACCCCACAAACCCAGACTCTGGCTAGAAGTGCTGTAGGACTCATTTGTCAGTGTTTAGATCTCAGTCCCCATCAAAAACACCTAGCAGTTCAGAATGACTAAATTCTCAAGGTCATCTATGAAAACTGCAGTTCCTGCTAGTACATACCAAGTATTTTCAGGCCCTTTCTCTGCTCCGTTCCTTTGCTTCATCAGGAACTGTACAATAACTTTCATTAGACAAAACCAAAGCATAATTTATTTTGCATTTGCATCTTTATTCTACAACACAAGCAACATAAATAGTTCATACTTTTTGTTTTAAAATATTTCCATTTCAGAATTCAGTCAGAATAAAATATACACAAAATACAATTTGCAAGCCAGCTGACAGTGACTGCCCAACCACTGGACACCCAAGGACCATACAAAGCTAGCGGCACAACAGGACACGGTGGACATGGGGAAGTGTTCTTCTAAAGAAGAGCAAAAAGGTAGAGGGAGGAAACATGGATGAGACCAAGGAATTGCAGATAGGTATGAACTCAGCAGAAGGTAAACCCAGTGTAAGCACTTGTTTGACAAGGTAATTTATAGTCTCTCTTAATAAGTATTATTGGCTCCTCCTGAATATACAGCTAGAGAGATTAAGTCCTGGGAATCATGTTTTGTGGTAAGATGCTTCCTCTGGCAGCCATCATCATGGAAATAAAATTTGATTTTTTTTTTTTAAATTTTCAAACAGAAAAGAGTTAGATCTTTGGTGAAATGGAGTGTCCACTCCCTTTGGCTTGCTTTCAGTTCTGGTTGAAGGGCCCATAGAAGTATGTTTGCAGTCTCACAAAAATGACAAAAGGAGGGGAGGGGAAAAGAGGCAGAGAAGAGAAAGTGGTGGGAACTGAAAGAAGGTTCTTGCTGTTGTCATTGCACACCTTCAATCTCTTGCTCCCATGTGCTCTAGCAAACAGTGTGCGCTACAGGGCTCTGTCACCACCATGCTCCGCCCTTCCTGGCTGTTCTCCCTTTGGTATCAAGTCCTGTCTTCCTCTGCAGGGTGGAGAGCTCAGGAGTCACAGCCTGACTGTGGAGGAGATATTTGTCCCTTGCTTGAACTTGTGTACCTGTGCCTGTCTGCCAGCTCAGCTCTCTCCCTTCCGCTTGCTGCTTGTTGGGAGTGTGGCACTTCACCACAGCCCAGATGGACCAATGCATGGATAGGAAACAGGGCCCTGATGCTCCACGGGAGTCAGATGAAACTGATGGAAGTACATAAACTACCTTTTGAAAAGTGGGATGTTGGGGTAAAAGGATTGAATAGATCCTGTTGCCATGTTTCTTAACCAAAAATGCTTTCCATAAACTCAGCTCCCTGATTCAATGTGGCAGTGTAGATATGCAAACCTCAACTTGTGATTTTGCCAAAAATTGGAATTTGAGGGATCTGGTTCCACAGGCGAGCTCATTGTTGCATTAATCCAGGATCATACAGTGTAGATCCACTAATATCCACAGAATTAGGGCATTTCTTCTTTCTGCTTTTAGTTTTCAGCGTGGAGACCTCTGAGCACTAAGTGAAAAGACTGATGCATACTTAGCCCATGTGTGTTTTTATTTTTCCTTTTTAAAACGCCAGCACTGCATGTTTGGCCAAAACTGTTTGTTTAGTATCATATTAGTTAGTGTCACATATAAAGTATATGTTCTGAGGGGAATTAGTGGAAACGACTTCTTCCTTGCAGTTGTACAACTCCCTGGAGTCCCAGGTGTGCTGCTGGTGAGGGCCACTGAGAGATCCTTTGGTGATATCCCTATAGAAGCTCCACTCAAATTACGGAGGCTCAGTGAAGAGGGATAGCTAGCTGCCACATGCTTTTATCTACATTGCATAAAATCCAACATTTGTGCTTCTGTGCAAGGGTAAATTGGTCCTTTACACTAAAAGAAGAGAAACTTCTTTTGGTAAATTGATGGTATCATCTTACTTCTTTAACAATTGTGGAATGATCAGCAACTGAAAAAAACCTGTTTCATGTCATATACCACGGTTAGCCCTGTACACAGGTCTTCCCATAAATTACTATAACTGGAATAATGAGTAAATGGCCTGCTTAGACACCTTAGACATATCTTAGTATAAAAGTGGGAGGGGGAAAAAAAAGGTAGCACTTCACTTTTTGTGTGAATTAAAAACAATTTAGCACTGAGAAACAGCATTTCTAGAATGGATTGCTGAAGGTGACAATAGCCAAATCACATGCTCAATTTCTCAACAGGCTTCTACACAGGTGAGCTAGGTAAAAAATAAATCACTTTGGCTTGCTGGATCTGTGCAAAAGTGAGGGTTCTAGTTTTGCAGTACTGGGATGCACGGGATTGTGTGCTGGTTCCTGTGGATTTTTCAAGCAGGAGCTGTATGGAGGACAGCAGCAGAGAGGGTGACACAAAGAACTGTACAGGACTCCCTCTTTCCTGAGAACTTGTGAACATATGTGTAGGGATTGAAAGATTCAAGGACTGAGTCCTGAGTATTAAAGATACCTAGCTACTTGACTTCCATTGATTTCAACAGCTTCAGCACTTTGAGTGTGGGCCCAAGACGTGAAAAAAGGTACAAAAAGTGCAGGCAGCACATAGAGCTGGACTCTCTACTTTCTAACTTGTTTGCCACTCAGTTTGATGCCAGTGCTGTGCCAAGCTCTACAGTGTTGATACCAGCACTGCAATGCTGCTATGAAGTACAGGTGAAGATTGCACATGGTACTTAGAGGTGGGGATTTTACCCTTGGCGAGTGAGGATTTGTCAGTGAATTTTACAGAAGGGTTTAAGTCTTAAACAAAACTTGAAGCTCAAACTGAAAGGGAGAGCACCTTACGAGTCACAGGGGTAAACTGTGCTTGGCCTTGACATCAGCAAGCTACAGTGCAGAGGACATAAATTTTTCATCTGTGATGAGGCAACGCTGTGCTGCCTGGGCTGGGAGTTGTACAAGGAAAGTATTGCCCAGGTCTGTGTAAATCTTCTTTCTTTCTATATGCTAAATTAAATCAGTTATTCTCAAGTGAGTGTTTATCCCTAGGAAAGTATTAAATCTGTATCTTAACATCATAAAGACATGAAAGCATGTTAACCAAGAGATACTGGTAGTAATTCAAGGGCTGTTGAACGCTCAGAAAAGGTACCAGAATAACTGTGTTAACCATTGCTGGTGTGACACAAATACATAACACAGCAGATAAGCATATTACTAATGTGGATAGCTCTCTGAAAGTATGCGGAATGCCCAGAATATGGCAGTGATTGGAGCTACAGGTATCTGTACATACACACGTCAATCATCTCATATGACTGCATATGTTCACAGTGCAGAATGAAGTGCAAACACATGCAATGACCTGAGACCATGTGAGCTGGGGTCAAATCCTGCCCCTGTTCTGTAGGAAAATGATCGCTTTCCTGATGAGTGCTCTGCTTTTCTCAGATTTAAATATTTGCACAGTGATGAGCTATTTCATGTGCTTAAAGGTAGTTGATGCTGGACAGCAGCAACTTTCTCTGTTAGCAACTGCCTACAAGATTTTAAAATGAGAAGTCCTTGCCTCTTCTTGCTATGGTGGCCCTGAGGAGGGCATTGTGAATTAGGCAAAGGCAGTGGAGGTGCAGCTCTGGTACCTGAGAAGGATGTCAAGCTACCACATCTTCTTTTTTTAAAGCATTTCAGTTGAGTAAAATTTACTGGGCAATGATTTTTAAAAACAACTGGCCAGTTCAATAAAAAAAATCAAACCCAATTCCTATAGAAATTTATGTGACAAAAAAAGTAAAGGTAAGAAAAGAGAAGAATGTTGTCATTAACTACAGCAAAGAGAAATAGCAAGCTCAGGCTGTAATACAGAGACTGGTTTTCTCAAGGTTCAAATGCTAGGTTCAACAGTAAACCTGTCAATACGCTGCCCTGCATGAGGTTATAGAGCTATCAGTAAGGATTTGAATGGGATACCCATGTGAATACACATGTGGATACAAGGACTACTACTGCTACTCACCGAGGTGCTTCTCCACTCACAAGTAGAAAGCAGAAAAGCCACTGTAGCATGGACATGTACCTGGACGTGACTGGGGTATGCAGTATTGGGAAGTCCCCTTCTGAAGCTTAGGACAGTCTGATGCCAGTCCTGGGACTGTTCTGGCAGACTTATTCTTTGGGCTAAGAACTTGCTTTATGAGGTCTGAAGGTATCATGCTGGCAGTCATGAGCCATGAAACAGGCCACACAGGACCTATGAAGTGGTGACTTCACACATTTATTGTTCTACTTCATTGGGGCTTACTGATGTTTGTAACTAAATTAGCAGAAAAAATGCTGAGAATCTGATGAGCCAACTAATTTTTAAAAAAATTTGTTTATGTTTTGAAGGCGCATCAGAAAGCTTCAGCTTCTACATCTCATGGCTATGGTTACTGAAGTGGCCATGGGCTGCTCCCCTCACCTGGTTAGCATTTTACACACAAGGAAAAGGAAGAGCAGCACATGCTGAACTTTGCTATGTAAAGCCCACTGCTTCAAAGATTCCTTCTTCCCTCCTTCTAAATTACATTTCTGGAATTACTCGAAGTTACTTATCATCTTTTAGGGAGGGGTGTTAATGAGCAGAGGCACTGAGGGTGACAATTAGCACTTAGTGCGTAATTTGAAGGAAAAAGTTCAAAACAGGGCAACAGCAACATAGCAAATTTACTTGTCTTCATTTTCCAATGTGGTATTTGTAGTGTAAACAGTTGAAATGAAATTATATTTTAGGTCAAAATGGTGGCTAATCAGGTAACACTAGGTTATACTGCGTTCATGGGCTTGAGGGAGGTGGTGGTAATGGTATTGTCACTCCCAAAGCTTTTTTTCCTGATTTACAGAAGGATTTTGTGTTCCAACCACAACACAATCATGGTGTTTCCTAGATACTAGGGCCTCTTCTGTTGTCCTGAGTGATTTCACTAGTACTGATATCAATTTTATTTCCCCTACATAATTTACGGATTTGCTTTAGTTTTAGATCAGTACAGCAAGGATCTGCATCCATTCAATGCATTTAAAATGAAAACCATCGGAGTTGGCTGCTTTGAATATGTTTTTTTATTCTGATTTCTGTTGTTGCCTAATTAATTACTTCTTTAAAAGCAGTTCTATATAGATGCCAAATAAAAACTTTAACAAAAAATGTAACCACACTTTTACTCTACCTAAAGATGTGTAAGAAAGACATGGCAACAGAAATCAAACTATGCTACTACTCTCCCAGATACCAAAGGCTAATCTAACCTGTCCCTGAGGAAGTATTAAAACTGCTGGGGGAAAACTGACAATTGAAAACACTGTTAAATTAGTAATTTATAAAGTCAGTTTAGGTGGTAGAAAAGAGTTGTTTTTACAGAATTTTTATTCCCTTTAAAGAATTGCGCAAAGGAAACCTTTGAAAGAAAGGGAAATAGCATGACTGGCACTACAGAAAGTTACAGGACAAATACTCTCTGCACAAGAGTAGCAGGTGACAAATGGGAAGTAGGCAATGGAGGGAAAAGCCAGGAGGATAGTGTCAGACTCTTTGTAAACAAAGCAGCTTGGGAGATGGCTGTTCAGTGGAGCTTCTTGGCTCCCTCTGTTTTTCCAAGTTTAAGATGCTAAAAGCAGTTAGTTGTGCAAAATCCAGGCCTTGTAGAAAGAGATGACATTTTCAGGATGCTTTGGAGCAGGGACTGAAGCTGTATATTTAGTTGGTGTGCACATTTTAAAAGCCTTAGGAGAACAGCATTACGGGGTCACCCAAAATTAAAATAAACTCATTTTCAACAAGTTATCAACAAATCAACAAATGATAGAGCATGGGAGTCCGAGATGAAATGTCCCAGGGGCTGTGACATAACTTGTGCAGCAAGGTAACCCTTTGCTCTGTCTAGTGTGAAAAGCATCACATATACATTTGACAACACAGTAAGTCAATCCTCCCCCTTTTCCTCCCTCTTACTAATAACAGCAAACTGCAATAGTCCCAACAGGAGTGCTGCATGGAGCAGGGATGTACCTCCATGAGGATCTGTCCTTTTCTATTTACAGCAGCAGACAAAAAATGAGAGAGAAACAGGAAATATACCTCCCTTTCATATCATTTTCCAGCTCAAAGTGGCGTGATAGGCTACATTTAACAAAGGTGATAAGGGTGTTCCTGGCTACAGCAGCTCTACATAAGCAAACATAAATTTCCAGTAGAATAACAGCTGCAGTGGTGCTTAAACTGGAACACTTTGCTTAGTTGAATGCTGGATACTGGCACATGCTGGAATTTGCTGTGGTGGGTCTTCCCCACAACTTCATAGGAAACAGCAAAACTGACTTCCCTTTTGCCCTTAGAGGGAATCAGACATGTGGCAAAATGCCCAGCTGTAGGCATAGGTGAAGAGGCAGCCAGGGTATTGTTGCAGAAAGGGCAGTTTGACAGTGCCATTTCTTTTCGAGCAATACTCCACAAGAGCAATGAAAGGATCAATAGTCTGTGCTTGGTTCACCCATTTGAGACCTGGGATTCTTTAGCTACTCCAAATGTGACTTCAAACTCACATTTGCTCTTCTTGGAGCAAAATTAATTTCCACCTTCTCTAGTGAGTGACACATTTAGTTACTACAATAATCTTTCGTTGGCTATCCTCTCTCATGCCAATTTTTGACGGGAAGATGTTACCCTAAAAAATGTTACCTTCTTACTTGTCCTGTAGCCTCACCTTTCCACTGACTTGTATTTATTTATTTTCTAAGTTAAATAGGTTTACTGACCTGGTTTGATATCCACATGACAGTTGCACTACAGCTAATTGCAAGTGTGGAAGTTCTGCTGCAGTTTCTGGTGGCTCCCACTGTTGCAAATTTGAATTAAAATGAAGGCTATGAAATGTATCACCTCTTCCAGTAGGAGCCTGATTTATGGACAGGTTCTGGGTCCTGGGGCCATGCCAGATCCTCTGGACAGGCTCATGCTTTGCCTCCTTTGCTAGCGTGAGTGAGGGACACAATCTCAGGTGGATAGACAACATAAATTGACAAGCTCATTGTTTCTTAATTTATCACCAACAAATAGGCAATTAATGAACTCCAAGTACTTCTTTGCTGTATACCTTGAACGTCTTCTGCCCTTTGCAACAGAGCACAGCTTGGTTTAAATGATGATATCGTAAACTCGGCCCACTCTTCCCAGCCATTCCCGTACTGCCTGGCGGACACGGATATCTGTCACATGGCAAGTCAGCTGGCTGATACAGGGAAACACTGCTGGCTGCAGGGCTGTGAAAGTTTGGTCTGGCAGAGCCTGAATCTGGTTGAGAACTGTCAGCACCATGTTGGTCCATGCCTATGAAGAAATTGGATTAAAAAAAACCTCTTTAGAAGACCTTTCTAAATAGGTGAGCCTAGTGGTTGAGGCAGAAAATAAGGTATCTGGTGGCTGCAGCCTCATGAACAAGACTGAGTTATGCCAGCATATTCCTTTAATGTTCACTGTGTCTTCCTAATTCACATTCAGTACTAAGTCATTATTTGACTTTGTATTGCAGGTATCATGCTCACCCTTCCTTTTTTTGTCCCACAGTGAACAAAGTCTGTCAAGTTTGATGCTTTCACTGATTTGTTCACTTGGACATGCAAGCAGCAAGCTTCTGTTTAGCAAAAGAACCCATTATTTTTCTCTGGAATGAACAAAAAACCCCATTCTTGTCACAAAAGCAATGTGACAAGCAGCATAGCATTTTCAAAAGCCTTCAGTGGGCTGCAGCCCATAGCAGTAAGCAATGAGTTTGCTGTAGGTTGTCAGTTCTCAGGATTAAAGGCAGCTTTTGCCCCAGTCATAGAAGCACTCTTGAAAGCTGAACTAGTATATGCCTGATGATGCTTCCCTGAAGACTGAATTTCTTTTAATAGAACAGAATCAGGTTTTTATTAATTCCAGCTCCTGAAAGAGTCAGTCCTCATCATTCTCTATATAATACAGTATTTAACAAAAAAATCATAATAACATAAATAAATGTATAGATATCTTTTTATTTATTGCTATTATTATTAGCATTCTACAAGGATGTCCTACCTGTATCTGGGCCTCTGCATCCCTAATAGATATATTCAGGGAACTGACTGTGGACCCTGAGCGGGGTCTCTTCTCTTGTCTCAGGATCTCTGGACCAGCACTGAATGAATGCCTCATTTGACCTTGGTCTAGAAGATGTTGTGGCCGCTGGAGTACGGGCGAGTCTGGCCCTCTCGAACCCAGGAGTTCCCCTTTCTTTTCTACTTTGACCTCTTTGGTGAAGGATGTCATGGCCTGTTGCTGCTTTCTCTTCTTGTATTCTGTCATAAACTTGGAGATGGTTTTGTCCGTGGCTATGGTGTAGATTTTGTTGCCAGCACTCTCCCACCATTCTTTTTTCTTGGTTTGCTCTTTTTTCTCTGGTTTAGGACTTAGGGGTGGGGGTAGCAGCACTATTTCTCCACTCCCTCCTCGAGGTGTCAAGCTGTCTCCCAGCTGGTCCCTGATTTGACTTCGGTCATCTTCTGACGGTGTGTCCTTTCCGGATAGCCCTCCAGTTGATGGGGTGGAGGTTTCTGAGTGAAAAGATGGTAAAATGAAGAAAGAGTCACCTTTGAACACTGGAGGCTCATCTACATTATTCTCCAGGTCTAGATGCATCTGGATGTAGTTGTTGCACAATTCCATGCAGAGCTTGTGAAGCCGCTTGATCAGCCATCCCCAGTCTGCATTGCTGACAGGCTGGACGCTCAGAGATGGGATTCGAGCCCTCCACTGTCTCTTCTCCTTCCCTCGCGGGGGACTGACCTGGGCAGTTTCTTCAAAAATGTCTTCATCCTCTGAAGAACACTGCTGTGATGAGTCTGTGCTTCTCTCATCATCTTCAAAGAGGATCTTTTTCACTTGCTCTGCAGTGATGTTCTCCTGGTTTGTCAGGATTGCACAAACCAAGGCATGGAAGTAAATGTTGAAGCTCATTGCTGACTGGCGGTACAAATTGGCAGCTCCACTAATGCCAGACACTTTTTTCAACAAACACTTCAACCCAGGTCTGGTGTCAAACTCTCTGGCTGTTCTGTAGGAGTCCAGGAGTAAGTCAAAGATGACAGCCAGGTTCTGCATGGAGATGTACCTGAGAAAACCAGCCAGCTTGTTTTCTGGTACTTGTATTGCCATTTTCTCCTCCAAGTTAGAAGGGCCTTTCACAAATTCTTCCAGTAAGATGTCATATAAATTCTGGAGCAGTACTTGGTGTGACAGCAAGCTCACCACTATCGTCCTGAAAGGAATACTTGGTAAACCAAGCATGGGAAAGAAAAAAGCATAGAATATTAAAATGGTGCATTGTGCTTGGAATAAAAGCACACTTAGATATATCAGCCTGCTATAACTGAGGAATTTATTAACTCACAAGTTATTCCTCCACTAACATGTCACATAACCTTTACTTTGCTATGACAAATTGGGGCCAAAACTTCAGAAGTTTCCATTTCCACTAATGCCCAAGAGTACTTCTTAAAAATAAACCATGAAGAGGTATCCAACCAATAAAGAAACATGTACAGAAATATCAGCAGTGCAATGCAGCATGCAAAGAAGCTGAAGTCTGGCTGAAGGCACATTTCACTGTTTGCTCTTAAGACTTCAACTTGAACACTGAGAGCCTAGCATGGAAATATCTATTCCTAACCCTGTTCCTCACATATGATACTGGGTGATCCTTAGCTGTGCTCCTGTTAGAGAGATGCTGGGAGTTGTTTTAGCCATCACTGATTTTTGATTTGCACAGGGGACACAGGAATGGCAAATTCCTCTGACCAAAGTTTTCAGGTCTTTCACCAGTAAATAACACTGAGAGGCTTACAGGCAAGCAAAGCTTGGAAGAAAGACAGGATTGTTGTTTGGTATCTCGTGAATTTCAAATTATAAACTGTGAAATCTATCTCAGGGTCTTTTAAAAAAGTCTGTATGTAAGATTACAGGGCAATGTTTTAAATAGAGCTGATGCACATAATAATATTTGATTTGATGTGATGGGTCAATTTCTAATTAGCACAGCTATCAAGTAAGGACGAGATTTTTCAGTTTGCTTGCAATATTGACGTTTTAGGTCTAAGTCAAAGCAAATCTTCATGTAACACAAGAAGTTCAATTGTAGACCTTTAATTTTTTTGTTGCAAAAATTGTTCCATTTTCATTAAACAACTTTCAAAAGCGTTTGGGAATACCAAGACAAAAAGCCAAATATTAATTTTTTTTTGAGAAATCCTATCAAAACCCAATTTTGAGAATGCAACATTTAAAAAAAAGTTCAGGCAAAACTGTTCTTCGGTTACATTCCCTGTGTCAGTTTGCCTACCATGACACAGCTGTCAGTGCTGATACATCACTAAAATTTAGTAGTCTTATTATTTGATAGTGATAAAATGTTGATGATTAGCACATACAGTTGAGCTCTTATGGGGAAGTAGTTTTCTGCTGTAAAAATCATTAGAGGCTCTGACTCAGAAAAGCTCTTAAGAGCATATATAAAGTTAAATGAGAGCTTGCGGTGATTTCAAGCAACTAATCCTGTTCCAAAAGCAGTGTCAGGAATGAAGGAGATCTGTTTTCCTTGTAATAGCCAAAAAAGCAATTTACAAGGACAGTGTAAAGTACTGCTCAATCCCAAAAGAAACTGGTAGAGAACTACAGGTGAAAGCACAATGCCAAAGCTGGTTAAGGATAGTATCTTCTTATTCTGCCCAAAGTTTCGAACTGAACTATATGATTACTTTTTAGGAAGAAGAAAAGCTCCCTTACCCCAGCTTCCTGTGAAACGATGCAGCATTAAGGAAACAAAACCAAAAGGGAGAAGAGAAACCCTGCTAAGGTTAAAGTAAAACTTTGGAAAGGCCACAGTTACTATCATGCACGATTGCCATATTACTGCACTGCTGTAGCAAATAATACGAAAACAGAGGCACAGTCAACTTGTGAGCTGTGTTTTGGTGAAAAAATGAGCATCACTGGGATAACACTTGGCTATGGGCATATACACCTTTTGCAGCTGGTTGGACAAAGCGCAGTGTGAGAGCATTCAGAGTTTGTATTAATTGCAAGCTTTATTTATTTGTTTAAAGACAAGCAAGACCCTTGCTACCTTTACAAACACAGCGTGTTAGATTGCATGGCCTTGTGTGCTGTGAGAGGTGAATATTCCAGTCTTTTGCTTTGCATTCATAGTAACAAGAAGAATGACCTGCTAACCTTTGGATAAAGCAGATATTTTCCCCTATAAAGGAAGGGTTTAGCTTATGATCTCAAGCTTTCTTTGTCTCTGTGCAGGGCCTTGTTCTCCGATGGTGAGGCGACAGAGCACCTGCTCTTGGAGGAAAACTTCTGCACAGCAGTGTAAGAATACAGACATCTTGCATGGGCTTTGTTCCTGTCCATCCAAAGAAGGAGCATCACATTCTGGCTCCTTATTGCAAGCAATAGTTTAGATGTGAATGGTATAAAAGCATGTTTGGTATCTTGTAAAAGACAATTTCATGCCATTACATACCTTGCAATACAAACACAAACCCTGAATGCAGAATTCTGATTCTTGGCCCAAATGATGGTACAGCAGTTGTTTAAACAACCAAGTGTAAGCAAAAAGAAATATTTTTTCACAGGCTCAGACTGTCGTGCAAAAAGATGAGTTTCTCAGGTGGTAACATAAAAACATAACTTCCACAAAAATAATGTGCCAAGCAAAAACAGCATCCCCTAGTTCAATGTTGACAGCTTTACAGTTTTGGATGTGGTCTCTTCAGTTTATAATGCTCCAGTTTATCCATTAACTTTTTCTACCTTCTTAACCAAGTAATATCGAATTTAAAAGACCCTTAGTGAAGCAGACATTGCATTTGCTAGGTATCATTAAAAATACAACACAAAACCTAATTTGATCAGTATATTCATTTTTGTTGATGAGCCATATGGAAAGGTATGATTTACCAGGCTCAGTTCACATCTCTTCCTGTCCAGCAATATTTTTATCTAGCTTTTATTGACACAGTGTCTTCCTTGGAAGATATTTTACCTTCTCTGGTTATGCCCATTTGGTTTCTTATCTGGGGGCAGGTCAATGATGAGCACACATGACTGGGCATGTTCAAACCCTTCCTTGTTGCTAGGGGTTTTTGGAGAGCACTGTGTCTCCAGCATGAAGACCTAAAAAACAATAAGGTACGTAAAACAATCAGTTTAGCACTTGCAGTGGGTCCGGGGAAGGAGGTCATGGGAATAGGATTCCCTGCAGTGTGAAATATCTGTCATACTGAATTATTTTACAGTGATAGAGAGAATGCAAGGTATCCCCCTAGGCAGACCTTTCCTGGAGCATGCTACCTTGGTAAAACAGCAATGGGCTACCTCCAGACATCCTGCGGGGTGCAGGGCAAAGGACAGACATATTTTCCTTTGAACCTGTATAAGGCTTAACACCACATGCCAAACCAAACTTTCTGCTGTCTGTATGCTTCTATTCAAAAGTATCACGTACAGTGGAGACAAGGGCCTGTTTGCACAGTTAGCCACTTGCACCTATAAAGGTTGATTGTTGGAAGGATTATTTTCAGCCATGAAGATACAACAGACACCTAATATGCAATCTTTGGGGGTGTGTTGTGGTTTAACCATAGCCAGCAACTAAACACCAAGCAGCCACTCCTCTACCACACCTCTACCCCCCTATCCTCAAGGATGCGGAGGGGAGGGGAATCAGGGAAAAAAAAGTAAACCCCATGGGTTGATATAAGAATGGTTTAATAATTTAAATAAAATACAGTAATATCAACCACCACCCCAAAAAGGGAGGCAACAAAAAAAAAAAGAGAGAGAAATAAAACTTGCACAGTACAGTTGCTCATCACCCAATGACTGCTGCCCAGCCTCTTCCTGAGCAGCCCCTGCCAGACAATTCCTCTCATTTACATACTGAGCATGATACTCTATGGTATGTGATATCCCTCTGGCCAGTCTCCATCAGCTGTCCTGGCCATGCTCCCCTCCAGGCTTCTCACGCACCTCCTCACTGGCAAGGATGGAAAGCTGAATGGTCCTTGACTTAGTGTAAGCACTATTCAGCAACAACTAGAACATCAGTGTGTTATCAACATTATTTTCATACTAAATTCAAACCACAGCACTGTACCAACTACTAGGAAGGAAATTAACTCCATCCCAACCAAAATCAGTTCAGTGGGAAACAGGGAAACAGCTCTCAGTTGCTGTAGCTTTGTTTTGTAGCTTCAAAGTTGTGGCAAATCGTTACTGAGGAGGACTCAGGGAGTGCCACTGATAGTGTCTACAAGAAGAAGTATTAATGTTACATTCCCTGCTTTCTTGAGTTCTGCATCTTTAAAACTTAATTTAAAACACGTTTTCTATTCAAACAATGTCTGCCACTACCACATTATTTGTGAACACCAATCCTCGTTTGTGTGTCTCAGATTTTCAAGCAGCATCAGAGTATGATTTAACAAGTCAGAAATTTACACTAAACATCTGCTGGCTGTTTTAATCTATCTGCTTTCCCATGCTGAAACTGTCATATAATATTTACAGTTTTGTGGTACCCTGCAGGTCATTAAGTTCAGTCTGCTATATTTCAAAGAACTTGTTTCATATAACCACTTTCATAGAATGAATAAGTTTCACTGTAGTCAAAAGGACCCTAAGAAGGTTGTCTCCAAGTTTGCTCTGCTGGTTCTAATTAGGAGTTAGTGAATCATTTGTTAAATGTCAGCATTATCCTCTAGTTCCCAGTAGCCCTTTTTCTTCTTTGCAATCTATACCTAGGTATTTATAGAGAAAAATGCTTTGATAGATTAATCAAATCTTGTTTTCCTATTTTCATATCACTATCTCTGTTCTAGTGCATTTCTTTTTCCTTTGAATTTATCATTCTTTAACAGAGTATGCAGAAATCTATGTGACATTCTAGATGAGGATTCACAGCGACAATACTATTTCCCTTTCTCTATCAGAAACATGATGTATGCTAATCTTGCAATTTTTAAAATTACATTACACAGTAGGCTCATTGTCAGTTCTCCTCAGGTACCCATGCGCTTTTTCCTACTCTAGGCATTCCAAATTCCTATTTACAGGGGAACAGTTTTGAGTTGGGTTTTCCCCTCCCTTTTTTTCTAGTTTTTGTAAATTTTTCTGAATACTACTATTAGACAATTGATGTTAGCCTGGTGATGAGAAAGTCTTTGCCTGTAAGATTTGTGAGGAAGATGGTGGAAAAAATACACCTTCATAAAGAAAAGCTCCAAGTTTAAAAGGCCCCCGAAACATCTGTCAGTACCTGTTGTGCCATGGCTCTGATTCTCCAGTACTCAGCTTCAGCACTTGGCGAGAGGGAGGGGGCTGCCACCTTCACTTCACAGGCATCTCCACTAAAGCTTTCAGAACCACTGTGGAAATAGCCCAACAGGTTCTATAGAGAGACACAACATCAGACTTTCACTGTGCGTTAGACAAGTGACTGTAGCCATGTCCAGCCTGTTTGTGTGAAATACAAGATTCAGAGACCTTTCCCATTCCCACCAGCTGGTCAGGCGCCATTTAGCAATTAATATATCCAATGTAACGGCACTACAGCTTCTTATGGATGCTGGTCTGCAAAGACTTCACAGGATTTTTTGTTTACAAAACAGACAGTGAGTTGAAAACTAGTCTATATGGAGCATGCAGCTACAGCAAAGCAACATTATCTTCTACCTAGTTTTTGTAAATCCAGAGGATGACAACTTTTCACCTATTGAATTCCTCTGATTTCATACTGGCAAGGCAATTTAAAGTAAGTCTGAACGGTAAGCTGCTAGTGTTGTCTGTATATGTTTAGAAAACCTGATTTCAATCTCCATTGTTGATCCAGAATGTTTAATTGTGAATTGACAAATTAACGACTTGTCAAAAGTTAGTGCATCCACTGTGTGATTACATTTGGACTGACAGCAAAATGGTAGTTTTACCTTTACTGGTTCCAGAGTGGCAGAGAATGCATCCTGCAAGGCACAACATGCAAGCCTCCACATCTCTTCAGTAAAAACAGGCCCTGCTGTCACCAACACATACCTGCAAGGATACAGGAAAATGCTACCATGTGCAAGAAGGAACTGGACGATTCTTACTTATAAAGGGAGAAGATTGAAAATCCCCATCTTTGGAAGTGTTCAAGGCCAAAGCTGGATGGGACTTTAAGCAACTTGGTCTAGTGGAAGGTGTCTCTGCCCATGGCAGGGGAGCTGAAACTAAGTGATCTTTAAGGTCCCTTCCAACCCAAACTATACTCTGATTCTATGAAAACAGAACAAATGGCTTACTCAGTAGCTAGCTAAGATTATCCAATCTCCTCAGTTGTTACTCTGACCTATTTTTGTAATTACACTATAGTTTTGACTTTTTTTTCTCCTTTGCTTCTCCTCTTTAAGTAGTCATCTTGCCACAAGAACCACACACTATGTAATTGCATAAATGAAGTGCTTATTTTGATTATGATTGCAATAACCTGAAGACTGTGAAAGGTGCTAAGTACATCTAAAGACCTGTGAATGTCAGGAGAAAGACCCTTTTTCTTAAGGATCAATTATTGACTAACTAGATATAAGTAATGTACAAGTGCTTTTTTAAAGAATCATACACATAGTAATGCCTACAATCACAGGTTTTGAAGCACACTGAGAACAGCAAGAAAAGGTTAATAAGTCTAAAATTCATTATTCCAATAACAAGAGCTAAGACATATATATTGTAGACTTCTTTTGAGATGTTAACCAACTTATCAGTCCACAAGTTCTTCAAAGACATAGACATCTTTTTTGAATATGCTAAGAGTGAAGAGATTGGGTTACCTGATACACGAGCAGCCAACTCTGGAAATAATTTCTGTTGGTTCTGCTACACAGGCTACCAGCAACTTGAAAAGATCTTTCAACATAGTGTTGATCATATTTTCATAACCAATATCTATAAGGAAAAGACACAGACTGATTTTAACATCATTGCCTTTTCATTATAATTAGAGATAAACAGTTTTGTTACACTTAGTGTTATTCAGAGAATTTGCAAAACCAAATTCTTTTTATGCAGCTATTGAAACATGTATCGTGTCAAGCTGAAATACGAAGAATCCTTTTTAAGTTAACAATATAAAATGTCTGGACCAAAGTGGTACAGGAGAAATTATCTTAGATCCTGTTTCTGATATTCTAGTTCCTTATGATCAAAGTCTTTGTATCTTCTTTTGGGAAGTATGCTAAAGACTATGATCTTTTAATTTTGAAGATAGCCCTGCTCTGAGAAGGAAGCTGGTCTAAATAACTTCCATAAGCGTCTTACAATTTTTTTCTCCAAAATTCTAATCCCTACGAAGAAAAAAAATCCCAATCAGAAATTTTTAATCCTCCTCTTATTTTACGCTTGAGCAACCAAAAAAGCAATGAAACCACCTCCCCAAGTAGCTATTCAGTAACATGTCACCGATGACAGTAAGTGTGACACTACAATGACTTACCTGAGTGTATGAAATTCTGAATGTGCTCCACTACAAGTTCACTGGAAAGGCCAATAGCATGCTTGAAATTAGAAGATGCCACATCCCAGTAAGAATGGTCACCATGGCTGCGATGGAGCCAAAGAGACATCGTGGGAAGAAGAAGATGTACAACTGCATAAATGCCAAATCCTGGTCCTTAAAATAAACACAATAAATGGTTGTATATATTTGCTTACAAAGCCTACATGCTCAGTAAATTTGCTGATGTTCCAAGCTGAAGCCCGAGGTAATGCTGAAGGAAGGAGGTTCTGGAACTTTCTTGTGGGATGAGAATGGCAAAGTGTTTTGGATGGAGTTATGAGGTACATTTAGCCAACTGTTTACCTGAAGGCTTCCCCAGCAGATCTGCAGGATTATGTAATTTTCTCTTTCCATTTCCTAGACACGAAGCAAACATTTTCTGTGGCTAGGACATCGACAGAGTACCATACCTCTTTACTGTGCAGTGAATTTAAGCATATGTTCAATATACTCTTACAAGACCTTTGTCACCAGAATGATGCACTAACCAGAACAACTTATCAGCTCTGAGAAAATCCCTTTCTAGTAGAGAATGTCTCTGTGTAGCTTGAACACAAGTAACATACTTTACAGAACCGGTTTAGGAGTCTAAAAGACTTGGTTAGGACTCCACTAGCTGACATTTTATCAAGACCTTTCATTACCAGGTGTCTTGGCAACGTCCCTCAGCAACTCAAAGAGCAGATCCAAAGTCGGAGGCTGGTGCTGACGGGGACAGTTGGATATGGCAGTTGTTAATTCTTCCAGCAGAATAATCCAGACATTGATAAGGCCTACAGGTAAAGAAAGAAAGATTAAAAACCATGAGTAAGATACTGCTTGACACAGGTGAAACTTGCCCTCAGAAATGGAAATTAATAAATTAAGTAACTTAAAGATCATGGTTCTTGCATGCTTACTGTTGCCGTGTAATAGCTGTGGGCAAGAGCCGTTTTTTGAAATGATGGTTTCCTTTTCCCTCCCTTTTTATCAAATTTGTGTTTTGTCCCATCCTTCCTCGTCCATGTACACCTTGTTCTGGTCATACTTCACTATTCCTACTAGCTCAGTCTCTTCAACCTTGTGTAAAACACCCCACAAAAAATATATAAATAAAACCTCATCTCACTACCATTGCAAATGCTGCCCAGAATAGATTGTACTCCTTTAGGTTACGTGTTTAAGTAAGGCTCCTGAGGAGACTAGCCATAATTTAACTGGCTCTATTTGGTACTCAGAACTGAACAGTAAAAATGTCCCATGAGGTATCATCAGGCTGCCTCCCATGTCATCCTTAGATGTCGAAGAGGTCACAGAGCTGGACAACTACCAGAACAGAAGGCAGGATGCAAGTGGGCTCTCGTCTACGTCGGCAAACAGGTATCCCCTAAAAGATTATGGGATACAACTAGTTTTCAAAACAACTTTGAAGATGGCTAGGAATTGCTGCCCTTTAATTTTTCACAGATTCCTTAAATACTTGCTAGTTTGCCATGATATCAGGAACAACTAGAAGGAGCTTGCACATTACACGCTTGAGTTAAGTTGCCTTAAAAGGCTATGGGCTTATTAGGCTAAAATCGATTTTGCTTTGGTTCACTAGTAAGTCCATGTTCTCCACCAGTGGTAGCTATGCTGATGTAGTCTGTATCTGAATGATGCTTGCTGGCTACTTATGTTCTAAAAGCAATACAAGAAAGAACTTTGTTTAAGATTCACTGACTGCAAGAATCTTCCTGAGAAACAAGGAGAAAACAGTGAAATAATTACTTCATAACTAGGTTGATGATTTATTTATTCACACCACTTTCAGAGGGCAGTATGTACAGTGGCATTGTTTTGAGTCAGTTAGATTTTAATGATACTTCTGGATAAGGAAACAGCACAATTTTCTTAGAACAAAATATGGACATTTTCTAATCTGGGAGAACTGAGTATCTCTAAAACATCTTCTTGAAGAGTCCAGCATGAAATCAAATACACTATGGAAATATACTGCAAATATGGCAAAGTAGGCTAAAACATTTTGCCTCATCCTGGTACCGACTTTGAGCACTAGAGTGCCAGGTAAGACTGCCTTGTGTCTTTGTAAAGTCAGTTTGCCTAGCAACGTTCTAACACCATTGCCATGTAAATAACAAATTGGGTGACAGTTTCAGCACTTAGCTCTGACAAGAACCAAAAGAAGGTTTATTTGCTGCAGGGCGCTATTTCTATTTACAGCAAGACACTGACAGGCAGAGTCACTTCAGAACAGTAGGCAACTGAGGTGGGGAGACTCTATGTCAAGTTCTAAGTCTGATTCAAAGCAGAGGCTTCAATGACTTGGGTCTCCTACATCCCAGGTGAATATCCCAAAATCCCCCAAGAGAGAAAAAACCAAACCAAATCCTGCAGAGAAAGAAGGAAGTAAAAGGCTGTTCTGTGAAAAACTAGGACTTGGGACATTCTGGTTTCAGAGAGCAGCTTTTTTTCCCTTTATCCAGGGTAGCAGGAACAGAACAATCCTGTGGCGGAAGAGTCTAGATAAAAATAGGTAGCAAGGGACAGTCTGGTGAGGCCCATGAATGGAATGCATTGGAGTCAGCCTGCTTTCTGCCAGGTTGCAGCTGACTCTTCACAGAGGCAGCCTGGTTGGAATAGCTCAGTAATTCACATATTCAAAAGTCAGTGTACTGCTGTGAAGGTCTCCTGAGCCCAGAAGCCATAAGGCTGCATTTCTCCACTGCTTGGCTCTGCACACGTCTAGTTCATCCAACACCTGATTAATCCACAACCATATAAACCACACAAATAATCAGGAGACAAATGCTGTTTGTTTTTTCTGGAGGTCATAGTGCTTTTTACGGACTTCAAAAGTTCACTGTTTATTTCAACAGACCACAGGAAATAAATTTGGAAACATTTAAACAATTATTCTTTATCTTTCTAGACTGTAACTCAATACTGGTATTTTTTTTCTGTTAAAGGCAGGCCTGCCAATATCAACTGTAAAAGGTTTTCACTCCTTTACTTCAGCTGTGGTCTAGAAAGTATTTGTGTGTTAGCTCTCAGAAATACACAATGGTTGCATTATGAGTATCAGGATAATCAAAGTAATTGTTAATCAAAATATTGTTATCTTGCTCTAAGAGAGGGGTTGTATTTTTCTTATATATGAACTGTATCTTTGACACAAAGAAGGTGACAGGACCCAAAATTCCAAGCTCTGTGTGCGCACGTGGATGTGCGTAGACAACAAGGAGGCAAACTATGAAGTTTTCCCTCCTTTTTGCTTTCAGCAGTTGGCAAAATTTGCAGCAACACATAGAAGAAGCAATTGATTAGTTCTGCATTTACTGCTTTCAATGCACCTACCAGTGTCATCATCAAAGTCAGAAAGGATGCACTCAATCCCATCCTCACTGCTGGCTGACTGTTCCTGCGCTCTCCGGGGCAAGTTAACCAGCCGGCCACTGAGGAAGATGGGTTTCAAGGGCATTTTATAGATTTTGGCTAACAACTTGGGAGGGTGGAGAAGAAGAGAGAGAGAGAGAGAGAAAAAGAGAAGATAAATATCCATTGGAAGGTTTGTAAGAGCGATCACATACAACACAGGTACGTAAAATCAAATAAAAGGTATGCAAACACAATTAGAGGCCAGGAGTCTTCCGTTCAGTGACAAGTAAAGGGTTGTGGGTAAAGAGAGGCAGAGCAGCAATTTATACAACACATTTCTGAGATGGGAATGTGCTCTCTTCTCATTTGTGAAGGGCAAACATTATAACTCACTGATTGCATCTATGACCTATGAAGCTCCGTTAGCCATACACAGAATATTTTGAAGCTCTGAAGGACTAAGTACTGATAAAAGGGTTTGTAAAGGTTTACTTCAGAGCTTCATTGCCTGGGTTGTCCATTACACAACAAACACAAACTGCAGAATTGTACTATTGCAGGGACACTACCAGCATTTTATCAGGTCTTTCTAAGTAAATAATGTACTTACAATATACAGACAGGATTTTTTTTTAGTCATTCTTGTTCTTTTTTTACTGGCAAGTTATAAGGTATAACAAGATATAAATGGCTGCTTCTTTTAAAGAGGAGAAAATATTTCTCCCTCACTGTGAACTGGGGTTTGTAAGGATGAGGAACAGCAATGTGGTGCAAACAGTGTATAGACATACATTAGATATACACATAGATATTTACTAATTTTTTTTAGATGAACAAGATAGCAAGTTGAGTTTGGTATGTCTGCTGTTTATTATTCTGCGTTGCCTTATTCTTCCCTTCTTTTCTCAGTCTGCATACTGAATCCACCCATTATCTCTGAATTTAGATATTAAGCCCTTTCAGCAATGATAGTATCCTTTGTTGTGCATTTGTATGTACCCAGAAAAAACATGGCCTGGGTCCAACAAAAAGACCTGTGTGCTACAGAAATACAAACAACATTATAAAATCAGACAAAAATTGTCCAGATAACCCTGGATAATAACATATGCTGTCTGCATGGAGATTACAGGAAACATGCCAGCATTCTAATTATTAGAGCTGTGTCCTGAGCTTCAGATATGTTTGTATGGTACAAATAAGCCGCTTCTGCATTTCAGAGGGCGTAACCTGTTGTTCTTAAAATATACGAATCGTCAACTTCTTGTTTCGGTTTTTTTTTTTTTTTTTGCCTTTCATTCCCAACACTGTTTATGGAAACTGTTTAAATAAGAATGAGTTTAGCTTTGAGTAATGTTACTACTAGGTTTTGAACATTCACATTTTCTCACATGCTCCCTGGGTTTGAGTGTTTTGATCTCCTCGGTTTTCCCACTGCCAACTGGCCTAGAAGGTATGATATTCCCTCACATTACCACTGTCCATATGGCAGTGCAGGGTATTACCATCAGGGTCACCACAGACCCTGCTGGGTTCACGCAGATCATCCAATGACTGATGCAAAGCCTGCAGGTTAGAATTGTTTCCTAGGCCAGGTTAGTGCCTGTACAAGATTGTTCACCATACCTGAGAACATCTCCTGAGGTAATCAAGCGCGGGAAGGCACAAGTCTGTAGATGCAGATCCTGATCCTGGCACACAGTCACCCATCTCCTTACAATCTACTTCCCCTAGGGATAGGAAAGGCAGCATTGGGAAGGACACAAGAATAGAAACAAACAGAGCATTAGTTTTCTTTTCTCATTCAGTTACGCCCTAATGTCCGAACAGAATCCAGAAAACATCCTTTGTTTGAACTTTAGATGACAACCAGGTGTCCCCCACACAAACAACACAGTAATACTGGTCACAGTTTGTACAAGAGTTTTTATATGAATAAATGCTTTAATAAACATATGCCTATTAAATATCTCTTTCATAGAGGCTTTGGGAGTTCTAATAATCATACATTATATTATCTGTCATATTGACTCCATTCCACTTTCTTCCATGGGTGTAGGAATTACTTGCTCATTTTCATCTTTTGCTCAATTACTATACTAATTCTTTTCTATTCATTTGCACCCCAGTGCAATGGGGAATTTTCCAGTGCCCTGGAAAATTCTTCTACCACAAGTTCTTCTTATTAGTTTATTTACTGCTTAAACACATAATTTTATATTCTGTACCACTACACTTCCTTCTGCTGTCTAACGCAGGTGTCAAGGTCTCACGGTTTCAACTGTATTACACATATCCTCAGGCTCGAGTGCCTCACTATTGCTGGTATTCCCAACTCACATCAGCGGACTGCTCCTTTCAGGCCAGCTTCACTAAGGGAATTCAATAAGCAGAGCAGTTCCAAGGCATCCTGCTGCAGAGCTCCTCTCTGGATAACTCCATTCACTCCGCCATTTTCTCTGTCTGCCAGTCGGCCTGGCTCCCCTCTCAGCCAGTATTCTGCCCACCTTTGAATACTTGGTTCATAACCATTTTTCCAGTTTAGCCAAATACTTCCCCCCTTCAGTGCCAAATCTGAAGCTTTACTAAATGCCTACAGACATTAACATTTTCTTACCTTAAAAGCTATTCCTCTCATAAAAAGCATAAGATAAATATCAAATTCTTTTATTAGATCCTACTTTGTTCTCCTTTCACTATATTTATTTGATTTTTCTATGCTCTTAACTATTCCCTCCCTAATGTATTTTTAAGTTTTGTCTACTACTGAAATCAACCAAATCAGCCAGTGAAGTTTGAATCCTTTAGTTTTACAATAAAATGCACATAGTATGGCATTATATTTGATGTTTCCCATTGTCCTATTACCCTTAATATAAAAAAAGACCTTACTTTTTGATATGTGACCACAATGGGGTCAAAATTATCTCATGAAAGCAAGAAATGTAAAGAAATATAAGAGAGGCTTTTAAGCTCTCCAGAAGAAACATGAGTTCCCTCTATTGGTACTGGACATGTAAGTTTATTTCTCTTTTGTAGTAATAACTACAATTACAACTACATCACAAGGTGAATTCTTCCCCCATTGAAATCAATGGTGAAATAGCTCAATGAGACATGAGTAACATTAAAGAGCAGATCTGCTGCAGCTAGGTGCTTCATTTAAATCAAAAGGAGTTGCTTACAGACCTAGAAACCTCTGTGAACTAATATTAATACAGAAACTAAAAGCCCCATTTTATCACTACTTAAAAGTTCTATAATTTACATCCACAAAAAAACCCCAACATTGTCACAGTTCAGTGAAAAGCGTCAAATTCTAATGAACAAGGCAAGCCATGGATCACCAGCATGGGGGCAGAACGACCCAGCACCATTTGCCTTTGTTCTGAAGGCTGGTGAAGCACGGCGATTACTCTGCAGGGTCACCCTGACACGCTATGCCTCGTCTCTGCTGCCCGCAGTGTAAAACATGCCCTGCTCTGTTGCAAACAATCCATGCTGTCTCTGCACAATGCCAGGCCGTTTCTGCAATATTCTAGATCTGGAGGGTTTTTTATTATTTGCATGAATATAAGCAAGTCGTGATGTAAATTAAGATCAAATTAAGAAGCAGGCACTTAATAGTGAGATGCATCTTTGCTGCTATAAAACCTTGAAGACCTGATAGTATTAAAAATGTTACAGAAATAATCTCTTGGTCTTGATTTTATTTTATTTTTTTAAAGCATTCTGGACTCAAGATTTTCACTACCCCTCTCTTTCCTACGATGCTATGTATTACATAACTGAATTACCCTCTTCTGCAGGATCAAGCTTGACATACCATGACTTAATAGGAAAATATTTACCCAGTCCTTTGACAAACTTCATAAGGCACATAATATAACTGGTGGCAGCATTGGCAAAGACCTGGATGTTGTCTGTGTTTAGAAATGCTTCAAAGACATCAAACACCGGAGCCTGGCGTTTCCCTGTGGAAATAACAAGATGAGAACTCTTCCTCACATCCCTTTAAAAAGAATTTTCCAACCATTTTTCAACAGTTTAATTGAATCTGTAGAATCTTTTCTATTCTGGGCAGAGACGGAAATTATCTTAAAAGTAAAACCTTCTCTTGCTCCTGCGGCAACTTGTGTAGCCTTTCATAGGAAGTGAGAGAGATTCCCTCCTTTGCCCAGTCTATGACAAATACCAGTTTATGCCTGCTCAAATGGTAAGAGCAGGTTTGAGCTCTTAAACTCAGTAGCTAATACTTCTGTTCAGTGGAGGTTTCTGTTTAGTTTCTGGTTTAGTTTTGATAACTGCCACGATGACATCAATCATGCAGAAAACTATTCAGACTATACAAAATAGCCTTGCTTTTCCTAAGTAGATTATCAGTCTTCAAAAGCTGTGTACACTCACATTCAGCCATCAGCCATAACAGATCTCGATGACAAAATTTAGGAAGAAAACCACATCCCTTATACGTGACTTGTCACATTTTAAAATATCTTCTACTGGGACAAAAGAACAGAAGAAATGGGTTTTCCCATATTAACCCGCTGCCATACAAGCAAACAACTCTGGGAGTGATGCACATTCTTACACAAATGTGGTCTGTAATTGCACTAGGAATCTGAAAGCCTTGTGATCAAATGCCTGGACAAGCACTTTCCTAGATTATCACACTAAATTACCCTGATGTATAAGACCAATAGGTTTCATACAATAAGGAAGACAGTCCACAAGTGACAAATGCTCAGACAAGCTCAGTACCCTTGCACCACTGTCTTGCTCAGAATTATTCATGTAGGTTTGAAGCATTTCTTTCTCATTCTACTCATTCGATAGAATGTAGAGGATAAAAGGTCAGAACAATATGTCTGCTTTCCCTCCTACCCCAACTAGTAAGTCAGATACTTCGGTACAGTTCTGGAGTGTTGTAGTGCCACTGTTCAGTTTGGGTGTTTAAATATATTGAGTTAGTTACTAGGTCTCCCAGGGAGTCAAAAGCACACATGAAACAGTGCAGTAAGTCCTTACCCATAGAGTATTCTCCTACAAGGTACTCTTTAACCTCTGACTTGCTGCTGCTGTGCACCGTTTCCAGGGCACTGAACAGGGGTCTCCATCCCGACTGGATCTGGGTAGAACACATTTCCACCAACTCTCCTATAGAGGTGATCACCTGCAGCCAGTGTAGAAGGGGTTAAAAGAAAAAAAAAAAAAAAAAACAGAACTGATATAAAGATGGGTCTTCAGAAGGAATGAGGATGTCTTTAAACACATTCCTAGATCTCACTATGACAGTTTAGACTAATTTATTATTTACAATTGTTTAGATACTATAAAATCTTTATTTAATTGCTTTAAAGCCAGGTCTACTGTCTCTGTGCTCTGCCACAATGATGGATTAGGTAGGCAGAGCACTCCCAATTCCCTGAAGATGATTAAGGGGCAGCATTCGAAAGGAATTTGGGAAACATTCTCTGGTGGACCAAGTGCACCCTGGAAACCATTCTTATGGGCATGGAGGTCAGACACAGACACGTTGATCAGAGCTGACTTGCCTGGTCTTGGACGTCCTCATCACACAGCTCCAGCTGCATGATGCGCTCAAAGGGGCGGAAAAGTGCCTCGTTGAAGTGAAAGTGAGAAGGCTCGTTCCAGTCCATCAGCACTTCGGTGAGGATGTCGTGGATGAAGGAGACGGCCTTCTGAGACACGTGTCTCTCCTTGTGACAGGCAGCCTGCAGGGAAAGGAGAAGTATTAGAGTGTGTCCAAGCAAAAAATTTGCTTTTAGTCAGACACTTTCAAGGGAGGTAAGCACTACATGTTACCGAACCTTCAAAACAGCTTCACCACTGCAATGAAAACGGGAGAGTACTGCCATGAAAACAGATGACTGAGACTCTGAGCTGCCTGGAGGTCCACAGATGTATGAAAGTTTGCTGACAATTAACAATGCATAGAGCTAAAGATAAATAAATTAAATACTAAAACCCACAGAACAGAACTTTTGTGAAATGTTGGCTTTTGTTTGGACTGTGAGACCATTTCTCTCTTCAAAAGGCAGCAGCTGAGCTGGCTTTATGCGGGAAAAGAAAACCTGCATCCTTTTATGGGAAGAATTGCAAGGATGCAGACCTTGACTGAGAATATAGGCAGATGGAAGAGTCACTTGTAGCCCCTTGGGGTGGTTTCAGTTTTTTCACCAGACACAATTTGCATCATATTGCAGAAGTCCAACACCCTGCCCCTGGGCCTGCTGATTTCAGCCACTTTAAAGCATACTCCTTGGTGGCAGTATCACAATGTATGACACAATGTATACGACACAGAGCAAATTTGACCATGTTGAAGGTTGTTACACATTTTAAGAGTGATCAAGCCTTCTCTATATTTTTCAGCTTTGTTGTTTGGTGCACACACTCCCATTTTTGTCCCCCATTCCTACCTCTACAAGGTGAGGTGCCACCAGGCTCCAGCAGCGCATGAGGTGGAGCAACGGGCGGGATTTACTTCTTACAATTCTGAGCATGGCATCACCAAGTCGGAATAAGTGAAGTGCACTTCTCCTGTCCTGTGTAGATTTTACTTCACCTACAACAAAGTATAAGAATAAATGGAAGCTAAGCATCAGCTGCTCCTCCACTCCTAAACGTCTGAACTGGAATTAGAAATTATTTATTAATATTAAGTCAGCGAGGAGCTTTAGTGGAGGCGAGAAAAAGGAAAAAAAACCTAAAAACAATGTAAAACACAGCCTATGCCTGTGCAGGTAAAAGGACAGGAGATGGACCCAAGTTTAAAGACCAACTTACTAAACATACTTTAAGTGATCACTTTTTTTGCAAACATATGAAAGACAAAGGCTTGGAAAAGTAGCGCAGAAAAGTTAAGCAAGGAGTTAAATAATTGATATTAAAACCCAAAATGGTAGTTACGAAAGGTTTTGGTGACATCTACAGGAAAGATTATAAACTACAAATTATTTAGCTTGGGTATTTAATTTTGTATTTCTTATTAAGCAAAAGATACAAAGAACAGAATGTGAGAAAATGCTTTTCTGTTCCCCAGTCACTAATACTTGTTATTTCCTGTTGAAAGGGATTCATCTTCCATTGCTATTATAACATTTGGGAAGACACTTCATTCTCTCATTTCAAATACACTGGTGCTTTTATCTCTAACAAAAGATGTAATCACTTTTAAAATAAAAAAATAGCACTTAATTCCTCTATCCTAATTTTAACATCAGTATTACAACTAGTGTTGATTGACCAGCACATAACATGATAAAAGGAAATCTATTTATTAAAACTAAAGTTACGAATGTTGAGGTCTGGAGACAAGCAAGAGCAAAAACCCCAAAACTTTAAGTGTCATATTGAGAAAATGACAAGTAGCACTTCAGGGAGAGAGGAAACCAATTAAATTGGAGACATAAATAAAAACTGTGTCTGCCGCAGGACAGAACAACACCTGTATGGCTAATGTAGCTTCTACAGGCACAGTCCAAATTTAAGTGACGTATCTTCCTTTGTGTCCAGTTCTTCTGCTCTATTTGAGACAGTGATGGAAACAACAATTTACAGGCTTTGTACTGTGAGGTACACGCTCTACTCTGCTGGAGAAAATCAAGCAGGACAAATCCCACTGCTTTGTTTAACATTCTTTGTTTGTGTGCTTTGTTCTCTGTCGCCCATTTTCTGACCACTTCTGAGGTTATCCTACTGTCAAATATCTAACCTAAATCCACTGTCTTAAGTCTAGATTCACCCAAGTTTCCACACTGGACTGGGTTCAAAAACAGAGCTATGATTATATATTGGTGGCCAATTAACACCCCCAAAGTCCAAGAACCAAATGAATGTCCTGTGTTTCAAAGCAGATGTGGTCCCTGTCCAAAAAAGTGCTCGCTCTTTTCTAAAGATCTTGAATTGTTCCTACAACTCTAATAAGAAAGATCTTTGTTTTATTTATACCTTGAAATTTCAATTGGAAAAAATTTGTAAGAATACAAAGTAAGTCCTGTAAGCAATACAACTGTATATAAAACACTCTGTACAGGATCTTCAGGTGATTTACCTGGCATTGCTAGTGAGTAATCAACTGTATCTGTGACTGAATGGAAAAGCTGGGCCTGAGAAGCCTTCTTGAGCTGGTAAAGGAAGCCTGCCAATGCCGTCAAGTTTAACTTGTCAGCAGCATCTTCAAAGAGCCTGTAGGTAAAGAACAGAATCTAACTGAAAAATTCATGAGATGCAGACTTAAATGTGTATGTAAGAGAAAAACTCTTATCTGTTTGTGGCTTCTATATGCTGCCTTTGGTGACACACTGGGTTATTGAGGGCTTTTTCATTTATACAGTGCTGCAGCAAGACTTTGATCCAGAAGCTTTATTAATTGGAGGGTGGAAAGTAGGTTGCTATGGGATCAATCAGAACCCTTTCAAGATTCAACTATGGTGCTAAAACAGAAAGTCACTTTTTCAAGTTATCTCAATGCTATAAACCATTCATGAACCAGTAATTAAAAAACCAGCTGAAACATGCCCAGTCCTCACAACACAGGTCATCATAGCTTCACTGACTTTAGAAGTTACACCAGTTTGCTCCATCTGAAGTTACCAACCCTAACTTGAAAAACAAATGAATTCAACTCTTAAACCCAAGGTTACTGTACCTGAATTGCTATTTTGGAATATTGTGCTGGTTTTGGCTGGGGTAGAGTTAATTTTCTTGACAGTGACAGTATGGTGCTATGTTTTGGTTAAACAATGACAAATACAAGCAAGAGTTGTTATTTTCAGCTGCAATGAGCTCTTAGGATTTAACAGTTAAAATCTGTACACATAAAACAGTAAATGTGGTTACACCGGAGGGAAGCTCCACAGAGATTACAGTGAAATTTCACATGGTGCAGCCAGAAATTGACAAAAATATAATTTTCTGTTGTTGCTTTTCATGAAAAACTTTCTATAGTCCTAAGAAACAAGGGACTGAGTCCTAATAAACATTTGCACTTAAGTAAAAGGGTAGAAATGAAACCAGCAACATTAAAATTACAGTATTGCTATTCTCTAATCCTCAGAACCAAGTTGTATTGTAAACTTCCTAAATAAAAGATATTTTTATGCCCAGAGTCAAATTTCTACAAGCAGTTTATGCATTACTTTTGGCTCTGAATTCACACATCACCTTCCTATGGGCAGAGATCAAGATGTAAAATGTCAGCTGGATCAAAAAGGTAATTGCAAGCATGCAAACCCAGGAAATTTTCAACTGTAGCCCGCGCTGCTTAAAGAAATAGCAGAAATAATATCAGTTGGCAGACCATGAAGATAGGACATTTAACATCGCCATGCTGTGACCATACTTGGTTCCCTTCCTCCTCTGGACACACTGGGGAAGCCTGATGAACTGTCCATGCAGCCCTGACAGAAGCAGCTGCTTTCTGACTGACACTGGTCTTGGCAATTAGTCCCTGCCTGTCAGGATAAGACACCCACTTACTTTGTCTGCTTTACTGAATACAACATATCAATTTACAAGCAAGAAATAAATCCACCACTCTCAGGATGCTGAGATTTGCTTGGTATATTCACTGTTGTGCACAGACATACTCAGGTCAGTACTTGCAGGTACTGCAGAGATGAAAAAAACCCCAGGTCTTTCAGAAACTGCTGGTTGTGACAAACACGCAGCTCTCTCGTGAAATTCAACTGAAGCAAGTGGCTGCAATGAACTTTAGATTAGACCCACTGCAGCACAAAAAGGGCCATTTTGGTACTGTTTTCTGGTTCCTGACAGCAGTGCTTTTACCTGTCAGCCTGCGTGGAGAGCGTGAGAACAGCCTTGGCAGCACTGGTCCCACACAGCAGACTGCCGCCACGGAAGTCAAAAGCTCTGCCCTTACTGCTGTCCTTGATGAGATCCTGGATAGAAACTGGCTGAATGACAGGATGGCTGCTGAGGGTGGTCTCCTGCTCAGGGGTCAGTGTCTGAGGAGCCTCCTCAGGCTCAGAGTCTGGGTGCAGCCCTCCAGGTGCCTGCTGTGACTGGGTGATGGTAAGGGAGGGCTGGGCAGCACCATCACTGAAGTGGGTGTGCTCCAGCGTGCTGATGTACTCACACACCCTGAGGACACACGGGAGAAGCAAAAAATTAATAAACACCACAAAACAACAACTCCTCCCTGCACTAATCACAGAACATTTTCCTCGAACCATAAACAGATGATCTCTGACTCTCAGACTAGACACAGATAACCTTTCTTCTTACATCCTTTGGCCCCCCATGTGCCTAGCCAGCGAATAGTTTGGTAGAGGTGCCTGAAAAGCCCATTTAGGTTCCTGGGTCTGCCACAGTCTTCTGGTAACTTTGAAGCTTCTAAGCATTGATTTTGTCCCTGAGTAGCGGTGGAAAACAGCACCATCTTTTCTTTTAGAGATACTGGTAATTAATTCACTCTGACACTGTTTATACAGAACGTTCACAGAGTCTGCAAAGCCCTTCTTCTCAGTCCCTTACTTTCAGGCAACATGGTATGAATTCTGGCTGTTTTGGGAAAGCTGGTGAGTACCTGAACACATGGGGCCAACAGTCCTGATTATGGCTTCCCATCTCCAGACCCACATTAAGGACTGCATCCATACACAAAACATGAGCAGTGTGCAGGCAGACTCCTTGCACTTTCCCCATCTGCTCCAGTTTCTGCTCCACTTTCTGTTTCACTGCAACATGAAAAAAAATAAAATAAAATCAGCTTCTCCAGCTGTTAGACAAATACTGGTTTGTATACAGGGTGATGGCAAAGGATTACAGTCTGAAATCTATAAAATATCATGAATTTTAGACAGCAACAAAACAAATCAGAGAAATCCATTTCTTCCTTTAAATCTAAGGTAGCTTTAAAACTAAAATCCTTTTTGACTGGTCCTATATATATGAAAAAAATCAATGCTAGATTGACATCCTCCATCCCCAAATTCACATCCTGTTGCCCACAGAACAGCTGCAGATTGCCAGTGGTACTTCTCTTCAGAGATGGCTGATATTTATTTATTTTTACCAAAATCTCCTTTGCTATGGAAAAAAAAAGCATTTGTGGATTTCACATATATTTCCATACAAAAAGTTTCACCAATGAGCTCTTGTCAAAGCAAAACTAATCTTGATCTGAACTACAACCATTTGGATCTATTTATTTTTTCTGAGAATCCCCGAAAAGCTTTGTTTTCATGCTGTGTTGGAATGGAAACAAGTTTTGAAGCTTTACAAGCTCCCACAGAACAGATCTGTTGGTCTCTGGCCACTGTTGCTGCCTCCTCCTTGCTTCAGCATGGTCTGGCCAACTCGCTTCGGTCACGTCCAGCAGAGCAGTCAAAAGCTTGTTTAAACTCAGGCTTTTTCAGTTTTGTTTTCTCTACCAAGACACCAAATTTAAGTAACAAACAGGGTCATTTGTGCAACACTGTGTTTTGTTTTGAGCTTCTTGCCATTAGAAAAAAATCAGACTAAACCAGAGAAATTTTATGTATTTCTTCAAATAGTCACTGGAGACAACAATTGACTTTGACTTCCACGGAGTTTGAAATGGTGGTATAGAGATAGAGAACTTTTTATATGTTAAAAAGACGTAATTTTTTATTCCATTTTAATTTAACATGATTCAGAAACAGTTTTAAATATCTGACGATGACGACAAAAGATAATCAAAAATATACAAACCAGACAGGGAGAGGAATGCAAACTCAGCTTACATTACCACCCAACACACAAAAAACCCCAAATAAGCTGCTTCTCTGATGCTTGTGCTAGTATCACAAGGTTTAAAAAGCACACACTGAAAAATGCTGTTGGCTTATGCATTGTTCCACTGATTTCAGTTCCATATAGAATATAATTAGTGGGACATAATGTTAAGAACCTAGGACAGCAGGATATGTACTGAAGACACACATCCCATGTGGCGCACGGCAGAAGAACGACAGACAGAAATGTCATTATGTGTGACAAAGTGCTTTTCAGTTGCAGCTTTGCAGGCAATATAAGATGAGGTAAGTAATTTAATCATGTAGTTACCTTGAGCTATAGCATCACTGGGTTCTTGGATTTCTTTTTCCTCTTTCTCTTCTTGGACACAGGAGGCCGCAGACATTTGGGCAAGAGCAGATGCACAGTTAGCAGCAACTCCTGTAAAGCAACAACACAATTACTGTATGACCAACATTTCCTCCCCAGTCCCACACAACCTCAACAAGAGGTAGAGTCAAGTGAAGTTGGCTGGATATATTTATGCTCTCAGGTACACTACATGTATTCCCACAATCCCCATTCCTATGCAAAACTGGAGCAGGATGCTGCATTTCTCTCTCACAAATTCCTTCAAGGAAAGTTACCATTCTATTTTATGAATCTGCCATGACATCCCTCATACAGCATTACCTAGAGCACAGCTCAGTCGGGCTGCCCTCCTCAGTCCATCCAGGCTCACACAGATGGAGTCCTTCTCCTTCTGGTTCTGCTCTTTGGCTCCTTCTGCTCCCAAGATGAAGGCCAGCCCCTTGGAGCTGCCTGCCATGCGGCCAGTCAGAGGGGTGGACAAGGTGTCAATCAAGTTCTTCCAACAGCCAATCAAAAGGTATCGGGCAAAAGCAATTCCTAGAGCGGAAAAAACATTACTATTAGTACTACTAGAAAACGACACAACAGCAGCTTTATTATCAGTGGTAAAAAGCCATGTCACATTTATCCTCTGCATGCTGAACTACCAATTCACACGTATGATGTACTGAAATACCTTCTTTTTAAATTGTTATTCTACAGAATTTATCTGCATATGCTTTTGGTACGTAACAACCCACTGCTGGTAGACACACTCGTACTTATAATACAGTCCTAGTACCTGCAACAACAGAATCATCTGTCTTCCGGTTTTGGGAAAGAGGAGATTGAGCTGAAGCAGATGCCATCAATTGGCCGCCAATTGCACTGCTGCCCAAGCCGTCGATGTCTGCCAGAATATTAAAAAAACATCAGATGACTATTTGACACACAGATGGTACAAGGAAAGCATCCCTTACTGGCTCTGTGTTCGACTAAGTACTAGCACTCCTGACTTCTCAGATATGCTTTTGAGTTACTCTTTCTGGCAGCCTTCTAAAGCCTTGGTATAAACATGAGCTGTGCAGTATCTTAGGCTTTGCCCAGTATAATCAACGTCTTGTTGAAGACGGGAGATATTTCAGTCTCAAAAGCTGCCCTCCCCCTCTTCAAGTTACACAGCGAACAGAACTTCCAGCAAAGATTTCAAGGTATTTCTTACAGTTCAGAACTTAGCACACGCTTAAATCTCTGCATTTCTTAGTATAATATTTCAAATCTTGCTAAATCCTGTACTTAGATGTTCCCAGACCTCAGTCTGAGTCCTCATGAAGCACTGGGATCCTATGTCCTACATGTGGTTTTCAGTAGACCTATGTACGTTCAATCTCAACAAAAGAAATAAAACCCTTTCTCCAACACAGCAAAAGACAAGTTTCTTGCAGAGAGTTTAATGGTAGGGACACCAGTTTGATTTCCTTTCTAAGAGCCCCTTCTCCACATACTTCTGGATATTGTTTTTTCCAAGTGTTTCTTTCATCTTCCCTGCTCAGTAGCTAAAAGTAACACTGAGCTCAATACAATCAGCAAAAAACTTTCAGAGCAGTGCCCTTTGATCACCACTTAGTGGCACAGCTGAAGCTAGTGTTCTCCCTGCATACACTATTTTAATTACATACACATTAAAGCACACAGTGCATTTTATATCAATACAGTATCATAGCCATCCTGCTGTCTTTCAGCTGATACAATTTGATTTTTTTTTCCCCTCAAATGAAGCTAAGGATTGTTTTTAAGCATTTGTGTTCCAGGTTTTCAGCTTCTCTCTTGTGCCATTTGGCATATCCCTGGCATAGCTCAAGTCTGAACCAAGGGGAGCCCAATCTGTGGAAGGCTTCCAGGATCAGATGCCACTATTTATATTTGTACTGCACCACAGGCACACTGAAACGGCTTTGCTGTGACATCAAGAAAATAGCAGCCTTACTGCTTATCATTAAGTTTCAAGTCTACCAGAACTGAAGCTGACAGAATTAAGAGATGTTTTGGTTCAGTGAACAAAACTACTCTCCCTGTCTCCTAGGGCCAGTTTTGATTTTTTTTAAACCCATGCTTCAAAACCAGTCTGATGATGCAAAACAAACATTTTAGTACCTGCCACAGCTAGGTCTGGCTCCTTCTCTACTGATAATTCCATGAGACACCACATATTTCATGATGACATGCTGTTCTGTATGTAACGCAATAAAGCAGCGTGTCATTGTAGCTTGTTTTAGACACATTTGGAAGTTAGCCTTGCCACCACAATGTTGTACTGACCCGTCAGCATGCTGATAAGTGGAAGGCTATGTTCTTCAGCGCTTCCCCAGTATCCAGCTTCCCCTAGCATGTTCCTTTCTAGTACCTGATGGTACAGTTCTTCAACCCAGGCCTGGGAAAATACCATCAACACTCCACTGGACTGGACCTGCTTCATGAACTCCTTCTGCAGAGAACCATAAAAGTCAAATGTAAGACAACAGAGTAAGCCCTACAGCACCAGCCTCAGCTGCCAGATCTACTTCTAAGTAAGGGACTGCAGAAGTAGAAATTAAGTTATGCAAAGAATTAACTGAGGATTGCAACCTTAGAATTGTTAAGGTTGGAAAGTATCTTCAAGATCATCAAGTCCAGTTGTCAACACAGCACCACCACCACATTCACCATTAAACCATGCCCTGCAGTGCCATACCCACATGTTTTTTGAATGCTTCCATGGGCAGTCTGTTCCTCTTCCTTACAACCCTTTCCATGAAAAGAAAATTCCTAACATCTAGTCTAAACCTCCCCTGGCCCAACTTGGGATGACTTCCTCTAGTCCTGTCACTTGTTACCTGGGAGAAGAGGCCTACCCTCACCTCACTACACCTGCCTTTCAGGGAGTTGTAGAAAGCGCGAAGATCTCCGCTGAGCCTCCTTTTCTCCAGGCTAAACAACGCCAGCTCCCTCAGCTGCCCCTCACAGGATTTGGTCTCTAGACCCCCGACCACCTTTGTTGCCCTTCTCTGGACTCTCCAGCACCTCAATGTCCTTCTTGTAGTGAGAGTCCAAAACCGAACACAGGATTTGAGGTACAGCCTCACCAGTAGAGGGACAATCACTGCCCTGGTCTTGCTGGCCACAGTACTCCTGATACGGGCCTAGATGCCATTGGCCTTCTTGGCCACCTCAGCACACACTGGCTCATGTTCAGCTGGCCGATCAGCACTCCCAGGTCTTTTTCCCTCAGGCAGCTTTCCAGCCACTTCGCCCCAGCCTGTAGTGCCACACCGGGTTGTCGTGACCCAAGGGCAGGATCTGACACTTTACCTTATTGAACCTCACACAATTGGCCATGACCCATCAACCCAGCCTGTCCAGATCCTTCTGTACCTGTCTCTGCAGTGGACAGTGACATGAACAAGGAGCTCTCCCTTCTCCTACTGCAGTTTTTGCAAGATGCAAATCAGAATGACAGTCCTTGCACAGTGACAACAGGACATGCTGACCTCTCACTATTTCCACGAGGTAGGAGTAGGATCTCAAATCCAATTAAAAGAAGTTGTGGCACCTAACGCGGCCTGCCCAACAGCTGGGCCCTTCTGCATTGAACAGTCATCACAGATGAACTGGTCTCCAATTATTTATCAGAATGATCTCTGAGAATACTTTGGTTATGCTCAGGCCTGTTGTGCACACTGATTCCTCTAGAGAATGTTCTGAGTCACAGATCCGCACTTGATCTGTGGCAGAACACACCAGAACTAAGGACGATGTTAAACTCTACTTGTTTTCGAGATGATCTAGATTATAAATTCTCTTACACTGGAAGCTCAGCAATAATTACATATTTTGATACCTTTTGTATTTGTTGCATATATCACAATTTGTTTTTGGTTTTTCAGAAAACTCTGAAACAATGTCTCTTGGGCAACTAAGTTGAAAAACATGGATCCATATTTTATAACTTGCAGTCTTCAAAATGATTTTTAAAAAGCCCAAGAAGCTGAGGAATTCCAGGTGCAACAAAAACCATAATTTCACATTACTAAGACCTACTTATTTTTCACTTAACTTCTCATGTCTTCATCTACAGAAATTCAAATTGAGTATTAGGCAAAAAAAGCAGTTGCAAGATGAAGGTATGTTTATGCACATTATCAAGAGACAATACTTGCTATATCACATGATGCTAATCTATTCTGAAAATAGTTTAACCATCAAAATGACTGTGACTTTAATGACAATCAGTAAGCAGCATTCCTTCCCACCAAATCACAGTGTAATTCAGATGCACGACACTTATCATGCACGATTAATAAGCAGCTTGGAGAACGCTTCATTTGCAATTACTATTTCTCCACTTAGCAAGCAGCCTTAAGGCTTTATGTGTGGGCCGGTTTATGTGAAAGGAAGCAAAATAAATTTTCATTTTTTCAAAACAATTATCCCATATTCCCCAACTCACCAGCAACACAGGGGCTTGGGCAGGCTTCTTCCTGTAGTAATCTGAGTTTGCCAATTTTAGGTTGAGCAGCAGAGTGTAATGTGATACCACGTAGAGGCTGTCTGCATTCATCAGAGTCTGGAAGTTGAAATTTAGGTTTCCCTCAAATCCTGGTGAGTGCATCATACCTAACAAAAATACTATGTGAGCTCTCATATTTTACACAGATTTTTCCTGGAAAAAAAAAATCAGAAACTATCCCTAGCATTTTGGCAGCAACAGATTGCTAGAATAGTTAATGAATCATCAGTAGAAATTACTCTACTAAACATACTAGAATAGGGAACAGAAAAATAAGTAGTTCATCTAGAATGCAAGACAAACTGAACACTCCAGTCACAGTCCAGCAAAGCAACATGCTAAATTTGAAATAAGCAAGGAGCACCAGCATTCATTGGGATGACTGTCAGGTACAAATCAAAGGGCAGGATACACCTGCAATGCTAACTGGAAAAGTGAGGTGGAAAGGAGCAGACCCAAAGCCTGTGTACTTAACCGAGAATACACTGCACCAAATGGTGCTAATGAGGTTAACAGTCCTTTTAACCCCCCAGAAAACCCGTTCTGGCTAAGTCAGTTGCTAGATGGGGACTGGAGTGTTCCATACCTTGCAAGATCAGACTGTAATCATCATTCTCTCTATGGCCTAGAGGTATGTGGACAAATATCTGGGGCCAAGCTGGCTGGAACTAGTTACAACTCCAAGCCCTATTTATTACACAAAAGGCCTACTTCCTAAACAGCTGAGCACTTGCACTTCTGTCAGACCCAGAAGTCACCTGTTAAGTACTCAGTAATCCTGAGAACACTATTTGTGTGAAGCCTACAACCATGCTCAGTGGCACGATCCCTTCTTCCCATGGATGGCAAATAGCTGACCTACTGGTAGAAAAATACAAATCAAGTATGAGCAACACCTAATTGAATCCCCATGATCTGTAGTTTGAGCCATGAAAAAAACAGAAATACCAGATCCACCCACATGACTCACAATACTTCACGGTTTTCACATCAACTGTGAAATCCATTCATATAATGTCAATTAGGGAAGATTAAGAAGTCACCTTTCTCCTAAAGGAGTGTTTGAAATGGAACAAAAACCAGCTTCCAAGACTAGTTACATGATGAAGCAAAGCTGTGTCATTTGTTAACTGCTGCAGCGGTTTACTGTGAATATATTCCTCCCACCATAAAGCTCATACCTCTTCTTAGACAAAATACAACAAACCATTAACATTAAAAAAAAATCCACACACAGAAAAGAAGCAAATGTTTTTCTTGCCTCGTGAGGGTTTGAAAGCTCTGTGCTGCTGCCTTCTCGGACTTTCCACTGTCGTCACTTTGGGGGCGTGGATAAGGTGAGTAACTGTTTGAGGGCGGATTTAGAAAGAGAGTAACTGTTCCAGGGTGGGTCTAAAAAATGAGTATCTGTTCAAGGGAGCAACCTTTGTGGAAGAAGGGTGATACGGTTGGCCGCAAACCACACCCACACGGGCTGGCATTGCTTAGGGTAGATTTCTCATGGTGAACGTTAACGGAGAACCTTTACCTAGTACCAAAACTGCAACCATGTGCCTGAAAGCAGCCTGTGAGTAGCTCTAGTGATTTCTTCATCACTGAAAACAAAGATGCATCTTAACACTTTGTTGGATGGAGGGTCATGATATTGATGTAGCTGTCTCATCTCTCACTGATTTTATGTCTTACCTCTCTTAAATATGTACCTCGGGGACTAGAACCTGCTAGAGTAATAAAAACCTCAAGGCAGAGAGGTATGTAAAAGTAAAAAAAAACAACAAAAACAAAGAAACAAAAAAGCCCACTTTATTTTGCATTAAAATTTTTTTTAAAATGTGCAACATCCTATACAAGACTACAATTAAAAGGGAAGGTGTAGAACTGCACAGAAAAGTGGATACTCTATCATGGGCCTGTATTTGAGCACCAAAAAGTGTTGGGCAAAAATATGTTTCTTAACTTTCTCTAAAATATGGGAAAACAACTGCATTTGCGAGATGCTGAGATCGCAGAAACAGAAGATAAGACAATACTTACCAGCATAAAAACCTTCCCTCTAAAAAGTATGGAATCAAAACTGTAAAGATGGGCTAACTTACTCCTAACTTTAGAGTTAACCAACTTGCTTGCAAATTTTAATTTCACTATTACTCTGCTTAGCTGACTTCACCTTTTCCACGCTTATCTCAGCAATGCCTTAAATTCCTACCTCCATTCATTGCCTTTCAATCCTGTGAAAACATCCTAATTTTGCAATGCTATCTATATAAGAGCCTGGCTTGTAGGAAAGAGTACTAAATTGTATTATTCTTTCAAAGTGTAAGAAAAATCAAAAAACGAAACAAAGCAGATAAGCTCTCCCAGAAACACAAAAACACTACTTCTGTACTGACTGGTCTCAGAACTGTATCTGTGTCTTTTCTCAACTCAAATCTTAACCAACACTCAAATTTCCCAATGTATTCTTCAAGAATTATACATGAATAAATGTTGTATATACAATGAATGGGATCAATCCCTCTAACTTCATCACCTAATTTGTGTCTTGAGTAGCTGGTGCTAATGAAGGAGTCCTGAAATAAGGATCTACACTTCCTTGTACAGGCAGATCAAACTGGTGTCTCAGAAGCTCTCCAGGGGGAGTTCCTACCCCCTGACATTTGTTTCAACTTTTGTAAGTCTCTCTCTACAGGTCTTCAAACTCTTGCTCTCTCACCTACACAGGAACACAAGTTCTCACCTCAGGAGGACTGATGGACATTTGTTTAAAATCTGAGGTACAAGTTATGGGACTGTTTCGGCTGGGCTGAGTCTCATTCCAGGTATCCAACTGAAACAGGAACCACCTAGATCTTACAAAAGCATAAAAGTACAACCCTGCAACAGCCACATCTTCATGAAAACTCCAGGATACCTCTTCCAGGCTGTCTTAATACACTGACTTGCTATTCCACTTTTCCATGATTCCTTACTAAATGGTGTCTTTTAGGAGTACTTCACCAAATCCATCTGGAAATGTGGGGTATATTTTTTAAGTACAGATTTAGCCACAGGGATGGCTTTCTTGGAAAAGTGAAAGGTCTCTCTCAACAATCGAAGTCCACAACTAGGCATCTTTTTAAGATATGCAGACCACAAATAATGGATTTAATGCAGAAATTGAGTTACATTTTTCCATTTTTCTCACTGTATTACTCATACTGAATGCCAAGAAAAGCTATGTTTAGCCTTAAAATCTAGAATTCTCCTAGGTCCACTCTATAGGAGAGTATAAAGCACTCTATAAAAACTTTACAGACAAAAGGGAAAAGAAGCGGCATACTCATTTATGCACGAGGGAACAGATGCACAAAAGTTTGAGCTAGAGGTCTAGCACTGGTCTTTCAGCATAACCTCAAGATTACTGTTTTTCAGGAAAAAAGAAATACCTGTGACAGAAAAGATGCTCTTGAGCCCCTCAATTAGGAAAGTAGTTAACATCAGTGCCTCCTTTAAGGTATTTCCTTTCTGTGATATAAAATGGCCAAAGTTTCTTAAGAATACCATTTATCATCTTCCTGGGTTAGGGTTTATTTGGGTAGCATTTAAACAGGCTATCAGGAATATCACCTTATTCACCCAGTTTCATATCTAAATTATGCTGTATGATGACGGGAAGCATCCCTTCTGACTCTGTATGAGTTCGATGTGTGTGAGAGAGCACAAATGAATGAAGCAATGATTAGGAGACGAGCGATAGGAAAGGCAATTGCAGTAAAGTAAGTTAAAGAAACAGAGACATATATTTTAGCAAACATTTTCATTCTGGCCACTGTCAGGAAAGCAAAACCCTTCTAAAAATATATATTTATACACATTTTAAATATGCTATCGACAGGACAAACTAGCCTTTGCATGACTTCTTTTGTTTATTTGACAGGTCAAGATCCCAAATGTTCTAACCATGAAAGAACTGAAGATACTTAATCTGTTAGAAGGCAATTTTTCACTTGGTCTGGGCTTTGCACTTCCTGTCATATTAGACAGCAGCATTAAGAAAAACAAAAGACTGAAGATAAACTCTCCCCTTTCCCTATCCTTTCTAGAGCTTACTGCTGTGGAATTGTTACCACGCTCTTTGTGAGGCTGGCATTACTAATAATAACAGTGCAGTGATGTACTAACCTACTTATATCTCATTCAAAACAGGTGATGGTACTTCCCACCCCCCTCTCATGCTAAGGGGCAACCCCAACCTCTCTTTAATGACACCATGTGCAAAGCTTCTCAACAGATCTTCCTAAACCTGCAAAGAGGTATCTTGCTACAGCAAATTCCATTTCTTTATTGATTCAGGATATAATCCAGAGCCTCTTAAGAGTCAATGGATTTACCTCCCTTTGAATCAGTGCCTGCATATTCAATTTGCTTTGCCCTAAATGAAGTGTGTTCCTGTGGAGGAATGTAGGGTGTAAAGCCCAAACCTCCTCATTCTGGATATGTTCTCTGAAGATGAAATCCTACAAGGGAATCTGTGTACAGTGCTGTCAGAGTGTGCGTGCTGGTTAGACAGTAAACATTTGCTTGCAAACCTGAGCAGAATGTTGAAGAGAAGCTCTGCAGTGCTCCATCCACTTCTTCTATGCTGGGAAGAGCTATAAGCCGAGGAAGAAGCGCTTCAAGTGACTGGATAAAGAGCCGCGCACTGTGTTGGTCTGCTTCTTGGCTCTTCAGCAATTTCAGAGAGAGAGCAGCAGTTCGTAAGGACCTGTGACCTGGGCAATCCCGTGGTGTCTGCTCCTCGTCGGCCAGGGAGCAATTGTCAGAGCCTATGTCTGAGACATCAGACCTGCCCGAATCCTTTTCTGCTGCCATGGAATACTGATCACATGAATCGAATTCAGTCCTAGAAAGGTCCTGGTCATCTACACTGAAGTTACTTTCACTGTATCTGGATCCATAGGACCGGGTCTTGCAATCAACTGATAAAAAGTTAGTTATATCTGGATAGACTATGGTGTGGCTTCTTTGAACAACATCTGGCTGGTCAATGGTTTCTGACTCTGGTTCTCTGTAATGAATCTCTTTGCTTTCATGTCCAGCTGGAGATGGCAGGGAGTTTTTTTGACTTTCTGGATTATCCTCTGGAGTTGTTTGTCCCATATCCCCTTCCAAAGTAGTCTGACCAGTGTCTGTGGTAACGCTAATGCTAATATCAGGACTCTTCTCATTTCCTGATTCCCAGGCAGGGTTTTCTGAGGACAGGATGCGTCTCTGCCACCTGAAGTCAGCATCATTGATCTCCATGGAGTCCCTGCTTGTCTCGGTCCCATCCTTCAATTCTTCTAAGCGCTGGAGCAGCAGCTGTATCTGCTCTTCACTAAGACCCCTCCCTTGGCTCAGCTCATCTAACGCTCCAAGCAGGGCGAAGACGCAGGACACTGAAGCATAACACGCTTCAATACCACCTTTGATGCACGCCTCCGTCATCCCATCCATGATACTACAATCAACACAGAGTTTATTTAAGTGGTGCAACATGTATGGTGAGCACGTCACTGTCATTCAACACCATCTCTCCATAACCAGGAAAGAAAGAAGTGAACTTATCCTTTAAGACTATTCCTGAGAAAGACAATTAGTGTTAGAACAAATTATTAAGTCTCCCATGCAAACATGGTCATTCTGTAAAGTGAATGCCAGTGAGGGAAACAGTTACCATGCATTTATACCAGCATGCACAGCATGTTCTCTCTTATAGACAAGCACTGAAACTGAAAAAAAAAAAAATCTCAACACCCACCTGAACTAAATTTAAAGCCATCTGTGTCCTGAAAATGATCTTATCTACAAGATATGATCCTTATAAGAACTGAGAACCCTTCTTGCTCAATATGACAATGTTTAAATTTTCTATGATCTCCTTTGACTTCATCTTGAAAATGTACCTCTAAAGAAACACACATTTATTCCACTGCAAGTTTAGGGACCCATACCCAAAAAATTTCAGCTGTAAACCAATATATTTGGGAATTTTGGCAAATTCCACAAGGTTGTTATCTACATCTTTACAAACAGGCTCAGACTGATGACAACCCAAAACCAAAAAGCTTTTACACCTTTTCCATTTTCAGAGCTTATTTAACCAGGCAGATACCCTGGCTCATACTGGGTATGCTCCTGAACTGCTTAAGTGTTCTGTGTGCACAGGTTTAAGACAGAAGAGGCTAAAGGAGGAAACAAAGCGTACAGCTTGAGAAGATCCAGATGGGACTTTCTTTTAGAAATAGACCTCTTCTTGGATTCTGACTCAGAAAAGCAGGGCCCTGCCAAATCACAAAGCTGCCGAGGACTGCCAAGTATCTGAAAGGAAAGGAAAGAGAAGTAAGTAGTAGATTATCTAAGCATTATTTAAATACAATAAATAAGTAATAACTCCATCAAGCCCTGGAACCCAAGGTAGCTGTAATTTCTCACAGCAAAGGAAAATGGCACAGGGATGTTCTACTTATTGAAGCTACCTTTCCTCTTTTTTAAAGGCAGAAAAGCAAGTAAAGGTGAATATTCAGTAAGAATCACATGTAGAATGTTTTCCAGTGCTTTACATTTTTGACTAAATTTTTTTCATCTGATACTGCACACAAGACAATTTTTATGCCTACAGAAGTATTTTTTTATTATCGCTTATACCAAAGGAAGCCTTTCTCCTCAGTCACCTAGTTACAAAATGATGGAGTCATGCCAAGATAGACAAAGTGATTCCTTTAGACTCAACCTGCTAGGTGGCATCTTGTTAATACCCAGCAGGAAATATAAACAAGCATGTATTAATAAGCCCAAAGAGGCAACAGGTATGTCCTGCACAAAACAACATTAGACTAAGCTTTTCCTAAAACTTCAGTAATCATCTTGCTATTTTTTAAAATTAGAGAAAGACAATGACAGGACAACTCCTAGCAACCAAGTGTGTGGCTGTGTGGTGATAAGAGAGATTTTTCAGAAACAGAACCTCCTAGGTACGCACAAGCTAGATGAAAAATTCTCTAGGAGATACCACTGTTCCTACAAATTACATAAATTGCCTTGTGTTCGACAACATGAGAAGAAGGGTGCCCAGGTGGAATGGAAGAGTCCATGATTTCAGATAGTGCTCAAACAAGTCTCCCAGTGCTCCAGTTCTAGTGCTGTCAGAGGCGCTGGGCAAAAGGCCAGAATGGACTGGTCTTGAAATGGCTTCTTAAGCCATTAGCAGCTTTCTTGTGTCTAGTCAAAGAAAGCTCCAAGAAACTGGATTTCAAAAACCTGGCATGTAATCAAAGCATATATTCACCTTAATGCCTGGAAACCACAGTGAGGATGTGTCTGGGGAAAGATGCCAAAGAAGTGGCGAACTGGATCGTTACGCTCTATCTCACCCAAAAGAGCAGCCGTGACTCAGTGATAGGATCTGCTCCATGCAGCACCACAGCATGAGCACTGACGGAGTTGCCATAGTAGCTTGCATTATGGAGACAAATACAGCTATTACAACTGCATGAAACTATTTGACAGAGTGGTGCTGATGTACCAGTTGTGCTCAGAAAGGACAATTTCAACATCCCTAGGTGGGAAGGTTTGAAATTGATTGGTATGCACATATCAGCAACGCTTACTGTTAAACAAACATTTGGTTTAACGTGCCTGGATTTGCACATGTGATTACCCTACCTCTTTCATAATTTTGATGGCTTCTACTCGATGTTGAGGTGGTGGGTAAAGCAATATCCGGTGATACAGAGACTGTAGCACAGGCTTCATGGATTCCACTGACCCCACCAGTCGAACCAGTTCTGCTGCAATATAATATATGGTCCGTGCAACAGGCCCACTAAGGGCAGGCGCTGTGGAAGAACAACCTGAACCCCGGCCATGATCAGAGATCCCTGAGGAAGGCGAATCAGCCTCAAGGCAGATGCTGCTGTGGGCAGAGGTGATAGTTTTATCATGGATTGGATTTCCCAGGATTACTATTAGGGCTGGACACAGTTGCTTCCTGTGAAAGAGAAAAGCAGCAGATGGTAACTGGAAAAAAATACTCCTACAAGAACAGATTGAAAATAGCCCATGGTTAAATGAAATACACACTCTTGTTTTAATGATCAGTCAAACAGCAGTGGTTAGATAGAAACACAAATTATGGCAGGTTTTTTCATGTCCCAAGCATTAGCATGCTAGTCCATATGGAAATACCTCTGTGTGCTGTAGAAACATGGTTCTGATTTCACAAGTTTCTGTTGCTGCAAAGTGCTGTCCCTTTGCAGGATAATATGCCTGCCTCTTTCACTGGCTGCAGCCTATCACAAGGTAGAAATTCTAGGCTTCCACTGCTCAGTGTCTCTTTTTCAGTTCACCTTGGGAGCTTTAAAAAAACCTGACTAAACAAGAACTAATCTATGCCAACTAGAAGGCTGAATATTCCATCACTGAATTGCACATGCATCTATTTTAGTAAGCACCCATAGTTGTGCACCTCTGTTTGGCTGTCTTTTGAGAATATAATTAAAGCCCTCTACAATAACTGAAAGTGTGCACTATTCTACTCATATGCCACTGTACAGTAAATACCCATCCTTCCTTCAACTGTCTTTCTGCATGAGCACTCATGTTAAGTGATTCAACACCAGCAGATCACTCTTCTGTGGAACCAAAGCCAGCTCAGCACTTTGCTCCATTAGCTGCTATTTCAGCTTTGCACTCACGCACTTGACATTTTACTTCAGTCTGCAAGACCTTAATTTAAGAAGCCAAGTGCTGCATAAGAATAAGTCCCAAATCTGGTTTTCACCCATGTCTCAGAGGTTCAAGTGAGTGCCTAGAGCAAGCACCCAACTACACGTAACAATTCATAAAATGCATCCTCATAGGTAAGTACATTCTATTTTCTCAAGATTTTATGCAGTCCAGATTTCATTGCTTTTCTTAACAGAATTTCTGAAACAGCTCAGCTTCCCCAAGTCACAGAAAGAAAAACAGCTTTTAGTAGGACATCAGATAATTACTTTGAATCTGCTTATTCCATTTATTTCTCCAATCAAGTACCTTTCAAAATATAACAATTCACTGCTTAAGAAACATGCCTGTCTCAAAGCAGGCATTATCACAGGCTGCAACAGCAATATATTCCCCACACATCTTAGTCCTATCAAAGTGTTTCTGTATCAAACTATGGAGAACGCTGTCAGCATACAGAGCTTAATCTCCTCTGTCTGCTCCCTTCTTTATCTTCAAGAACTGACTACAAAGTGCTGGTCAGAGTGAAGGCTATGTGCATGTAGGCAACAGCTCCTTAAAGAATAATGACAGCTACCAGTTTGGATCACAACTTCACCACACAGATAATGGATTACTGTGTACAAAATGTTTGAAATGATGTTTGCAGTTTAAACTGTTTCATATCTTCCTAGTGTTTTGGGGTTTTTTTTTCACCCACTTAAGCAGGTAGCTGAAGCATGCATATTCATTCCTTGGCAGCAGTGCAGGCTAAGAAGTCCCACCCCTGATGGCATGCCCTCATGGTACACAGTTACAGATACAAACACCTGTAGATTTGCAGCATAAACTGGATCATCAAAAGGATGTAAAGTGAAAACAAATCAGGAAGTGTTTTCTTGTAACTGAGATCATTTCAGTGACCTTGCTTATAAGATGGCCCCACAGGCTGTCACATAAGCATAAACAAAGAGTTGGGTGAAATAAAGGCAGAAACTTCTGAAGTGAATCTGCCATGAGAGAGAGAGTCCTGCTCTTATATTAGACATCCAAGAGGCCTCAGCACCGGGCCCCTGTGGAACACTTCCAAGTGTTACGAGTCTGAAGACCTCCCAGTCTTGCAGCCACTGATGTTCCTGGGACAGCAGCGGGAGTTATGGGTGCCTCTAAATGTTCCGTCCTTAGAATGGGGCCAGAGTCAAACACTTCAGTTTTAAAAATTACAGGGTAAAAGCACAAGAAATACATTTGCCATTAACAGTCACATATATCTCTCCTTAATGAAATCACCTGACAAGGTCACAAGATGGGCACAGGCTGCAAGGAACAGCACTTTAGTTACATTCTTGCTTTATTACTATTACTCAATTATCCACAGGCTATAAAAACCTCACTACTTCAATCACAAGGAAAGAAGGATTATTTCAGGTGCTTTGAGGTGATGGTATCAAACAATTTAGAGGTGGATATGAACACCAAAGATACCAAGCCTTCCTGGTGAAGTGTATTAAAAAGGAGAATTTCTTGATAAAATAAAAGCGCCATTAATACTATTTAGCCTCAAGCCTTATACAACAATGCAGGTCACAATAAGCATTTCTGGTCACCAGCACACATTTGACATTAATTTTGCTTATCTTTCTGTATTATTGTATCAGAACATTAAGAATCTCAACAGTACTCTCCTGTGACAAGCAGAGCATCTCTGTGTTTAATGCCACACAAAAATCCAAACAATTGCAGAAAGCATAAGAGATTTCCTGTTCTGCCTAAATCCATTAGGCTTCATTACAGTGATAATTCACTACCAGGATTTAATGTGGTAGCTGAGCAGGCAGTCCTATCCAATTTTATATGAGGCACAGAAAGAACTGATAGTAGGTTAACAGCAAGCTCTGCTCGCAAATGGAGACTTTTTACAGGTTTGTTTGCATGGCTGGGGGGAGCAGGTCCTTTTATATTTACGAACAGAGTATCTGCATTAGTCTTCAGATGTACTCACCATATTAGATCAGTGAATCCTTTGTGCTGGTGCATGCTGGGGGAGGAGCTGTTTAGCATGGAGAGGATACACTCCAAGTAAAGAAGCTGGAGCTGACGATTGTCACTGGCAAAGAAAAGATGCCATTCACATCATTTTAAAACAAAGACTACTTAATTTTCTAAAATAGCCGTAACAGTTCACTTGACAGTTATACCATGATTTACAGCAGTGACTTGTTTCTTTCTATCAATTTACAATGATGTGATCACCTGCATCATCCCATTTATTTTGTACTGACCACATACAGTGATCTACTACTTTAAAAAAAAATAAGTGAAAAAAGAGGAAGAATAAAACCCAAATAATTACTCAAATTCAATCTAAAATCTTGGGAAGGAAGCCTTAAACAGAGGAAAAGGAGACAACAGAAGATTTTGGACTATTGGATAGTTTCTACAGGCAATCTGAAGCATGTTTAGGCTACTCTCTTCTGGTTATTTCTTTTTTCTTGGTGACGGCCACAATGGTCAAAAGTCAATGCCTACAGGCAGAAAGCCACATGACAACATGGCTACCTTTCAGGGCCTTGCCAATTACTCTGTCAGAACCACAAACTCAAAGAAAGCCTCATGAGAAAGAATATTAAAAAACCTGTGGACACCTGAGACTGATACACTTGTAATATGCACTGTGCCTGTGCCTACTCTCAACATTAACTGCGGGATCCAGGAGACAAAAAAGGCTGAGATCTGCCTTATGACAGGAGCACTCCATGGCAAGTGCACCAACAATTTGGTTTTCACTCCTAAGAAAACCAGGATTTAATAACTGTCTTTTGGTCAGAGATGAGAGCTGGAGGAATGCATTTTCTGATATATGATTGTAGGTCAAGGAAGCTGTAAAGAATGGATTTATCTTAACTGAAATTAAAGTGTGAGAAACATCTGTTTTTCTGTCACTGCCTGAGTTCCTTTTGTTCACATATATGAATTTGCATCCAAGTACAACAATACCTGTGTCACATGCCATGCAGAAAACACTGAATCCTGAGGCTCAAAGCTAGACTTCTAAACTCAGTGCTAGGGAGAGTTGAAAACTGCTGGCTTCTTATGTATTCTAAAGGTGATAGATTCTTCCTCACAACAGTCCACACCAGCTGGAAAGATACATGCATTCCAGGTACAGATGGCTTCTTTCCCAACAGCTTTTCCTACAATGTGTCTTAATGCAGATGATCATCATCTTGCAGTTGACACTTGCATGGGCATGCACAGGGCATCCCTGCACTCTTGATTTTATTTTCCCAGATGCTGACACTGATTAAATAATGCTAAGTAAGGCACTCCTCTGTAATCCTGCTGTTATCAGAGACATTCATGGGAAGAAAGTCTGTAGAAGAACTGCACATAGATGCCTGTGCTATCTTTGCCTCTGGTAGAGTCTGAAAATTGTAGAGCATATAACACACTTCCTCTCCATAACAACCACATTTTAAAAGTTAAGATCATGCATTTTCAAGTAGGTAGAGTGCATGATATTCCTAAATTGCAGGAATTCTTCAATAATACAAATTACTTCAATTGGATAAATGCTGCCCAAGAAGGACAGATTTATTCATTCTGAATATAGTATCTGTTAGGCCTTTCCATGGCTCTAGTACTTGTTATTCTCTCTATGATGGTTGTTCCAGCCAGAAAAGAAAACTTCTCCTTGGATTAGTATTTTGCTGCTGTATGGAAGTTACCTACAGATTAGATTTACTGGAAGCTCTTTAAAGCTGAACAGTGTACAAAGAAGGCAAATTAACTCCTCATTTCAAGTGAGGATTAAATTAATGCATCATGAACAATACTTTCTCTAGTAAACACTTCATTTAAGCACAGCTTTGCTACATAATTCCAGAACTACAACAGTACAATCACATATATCAGTGAAACTCTCAATTTCCAGGCAATAAATTGAAATTATAAACTTAAATAACTCACTTTATGACAGCTTGGAGCTTCTCACAGAGCACAGTGAGGACAGATACAACATCATCACAAAGAGACTCGGCTGAAGTACCTCCAAAAAGGACAAAGATCAGAGGCATTACATATGAGCAGCTAGATTACAACATCAATTAACTGCATGGGCTTTCAGAGCTGGTCAGAGCTTCTAAACAAGGAGCAGGGCTACCAAAACTCATAGGGAAGATGCAGTAGGAAAAGTCCTAGACTGGCAAGTGACCGCCACAAAATGCAAAAGCAGCAGTATTAAATCCGGAGAGAGCATTAATTGCTTACATGCATTTACAGAAGGTTAGCTGAAATCAAATTCAGATAATAAAATAAGTATACAATTAAATAATAAAAAAGACTGGCCTCAGTATTTCTACATGGCAGCCAATTTCTGTATCTCTCTCTGCAGCTTCTCTCTCTTACACATTTTCTGATGTGTGACCAGGTTCTGATCTTATAAAAGAACGCTTGTGCTCGTCAAAGATTTTGGCCGCCATTCACACAAGGTCTCCTACAGAAATCCCATGTGAAGGTCAAAAGCAGGGACTCTTTTTTTCCTGCTAGAAGATGTTGAAAGTTAAGCCACAATGGGAATAGAAAAACATTCTCTTGTGAAATAATCACCTGGCAAGTGTAAACACACCTTCAATAGTGATGCCCTTTCAAAAGTAGTCATTATATAAACAATGTCTTTGGCCTGAAATAAAATAACAATTGTTTTCAGATTCCACATCCTACTCTGTGAATCTATTCCATTTCAGGAAGTAAAGGCACTTACGAAAACTTTTTCCAGACCACTGAAACTCCTTAATTACTGAAGTTAGCAATTTGAAACAATAATTTACTACTATGCTGGGTGCAATGCTGTTACCATGGTCCAAATGAAGACACAACTGAAAATACTAGGAGCTAACAGGGCTGTCTCAGTTTTTACCACAGGTAACAGAGAGAGCACCAAACTATGGAGAAGTTACTAAATCCTGAGGGTGCAATTCCCATGACATCAAACAGCACTGTGGTGATAAAAGGAAAGTTAAGAATTAAAAAGCTGGATTGGAAGGAGTTGCTAAAAAAGTATTACAAATACCTTGACTCTTGAATTTCTGCAAGGTGTCAGGGTTTTCCACTGTCTGTTGAGGAAAGACAAAGGTGGTGTAATTGGTGCAAGGGGCAGAAGAACATCACAGAAGCAATACTTTAACAGCAGAACTTTCTTAAATTCATGTCCTCTATCTGTTTCAGGTTTTTTGTTTGTTAGGGTTTTTAAGTGAAGCTTTTGCAAAACATTTTTTAAAATTCCTTAAGATCTGTTTTAACAGTCATTTAGATTTAAGGAAATTGCATCTCATTGAGTTGAAAGCTTTGTAAGTCCTTAAGGGATTTCCTACATCTAAAACAACTCAGTAATAATTAGGCATGTAAATTGCATTGAAAATAACTGAGAGAAAAGCATAGTTTAGACTTCACAAACTACTTAGAAACCAAAATCAACTGAGTATTACGGAGTTTAGAACATTGACAATGTTAATGTTACAGTACCAACAGAATTAATGGCAGTCAGGAAATGGAAATGACCTCTTACATCGTTTGGTTCAGCTGCGGTACAGGTTTCTTCCCATCGTGCACAACAGGGTCAAGCCAGATTATCTCAAGCATCAATAACAAACCACCAGGAACTAAATGCAGTTCTCATATGCTTTACCTACTCCTCAGCTAAGAAAAGAACTTAAAAAATTGAACTTGCAGACCCAAACTGTTTTTGTTTGGTTGGCTGGCTTTTTTTTGGTAAATGCTTTGGCTAGTAAAACAAATCTACTTAGCACAAACGGAAGACAAGTTTACTTAAACTGATTAATTCTTTTTGCAGTTGCTCAGCAGGATAAAATCAATCTACTCTACTAATCCGAAATAGACGTGATCATCTTAACCCAAAACAGATGTGAGGAAAACAATCTGTACAACTACAGTCCTTAAAATTTCCTAATAAATAGAAACTGACTTTTACAAATAGTACTTCTTTGACAATATGATATTATACAAAGCAGTACAAACAAATGTAAGAAGCCAATGTAATTCCACATGTACCCAGAACATTTACAGTTTCACTGAAAATGTGCTGGGATATAATTCAAACGGCTCTTATGGATTTTAATAATGAAATAAATAAAATTATATTTATTTTTTGCTAACAAAGAAAAAAAGAATTTCATTAACTTAAAATTATGTTCTATAAAAAAAGTGGAAGAAAAACCTCAATTACACTTTCCTTACATAAATACATAACTTTCGTTACATAAATATTTGTCACGCAAAAAGTTTTGACAGAAGGATTTCAATAAACCTTAGAAAAACAAGCAAACAAAATGAAAGAATGGAAAAGGCTGAGGCAGTCTGACATCACAACAAACTCTTTCTTGTTTAATGGAAGGAAAAAAAAACAAACCAGCCAACTAGAGCTGACAATGTGAGAGCTCTGAGGCAGGCATAGTCAGAGCCCAAAAAAGCTTTTAAACAGGATTAATTGAGGAAGTGTCAAAAAAAAGCCATAAGGCTTTCAGAGGAACAAAACAGTATGCAGCCATGGACATGGAACCATTTGTTGATGCCAGAAGGCTCACCATGTTTTCCTGCTTTTGTCGTAACTGTAAAGTCAAGTCACTCAACATTTGGCTGAGGGTTGCCCGCACAGCGGTGTTAATGCTCCGCTGGTGACAGCTAGATACATATGTCTCAATGCAAACCTGATGAGGAAACAAGACAGCAGTACAAAGAGATGAACTCTCACTCACCGGGAACATATTTTAGGAGGATACCAAGGTCTCTCGCATGCAGATAGTCAGCCTTCCTTACTGTTTCTTATTGCTTTATTAGCGCTTTAGAAGTTTTTAGCAGTATGGAAAATCAAGTAAGCAGCATCTAGAAGCAGCCAGCAATTCATCAGTCTCACAGCTGCAGGAATGGTAGGGCAAAACTGGCAAAGTCTCCTGTCAAACCCAAGTGATTTTGGTACTTGTTTCGCTCTGTACGGAACTCAATAAATGCTGCTTTGATTGTTCGTCTCTTGATACTTACTTGTAACTACCCCTCTGCAAGTCTATGTCTGCAATGTAAATACCCATCAATTCTTCAAGCTTGTTGCTTCTGATGTACAGTTATTTGCAACTTATTCTATGATAATTATTACATATATTCTATGATAATTATTACATACTGTAACACATCTGAAAGCCTTTGAAGGCCTTTCTTAACGCAGAAAATACAATAGCACTTTACCATAAATAACACAAACAATTGCCTTTTAATAACTGGCAATCCAGCAGAGGGCTCCTCTGCTCAGAGATCCCACGGGAGCCAAGGTAGCAATAGAAGAACACTGATGGATCATCCAGTTCCCAACTCTATGCCCAGCTGCTGGCAGTTTTCTGACAACGCACTGAGCCCAGAGTCGTGCCTGACTTTTGCCCCAGGTGATGTTGCACAAATGGCTGCCAAAGTGTTACACAGCTAGGATTCTGGGGACGGCACACGGCAAAGTGCAGTTTCTATCCTTCATCAGATATTTTGTCTGGGAGGTGTTGGGTCTCCGTAAGACCTGCTGTAACTGGAGTAAACAGTGTAAGCGCTGCACAGTAACTACTAAGCAGATAAAAGTCTTGATGGAGCTGAGTGAATTTGTGACAGAACTGTACAATACAGTCCTCTTGAAGAAGAAGTTTTGGTCCTTTGTCCTACACTAAGCTTTATCGTTCCCAATGACCACAAGAATCCCCAAAATCCAAACCAAGCAACCAAAAGAAGAGTAAATGACTGTTCACACACTTTTATATTTTTCAGTTTTAGTGGTTTTATTCTGCCATGGTTTAGATATATAGCTAGTAAGAACGGTAAATATAAATTGAACTAGCTGTGAAAAAATTACTAAAAATATAAATTATTAAAAATATAAATATATAGTATAAATTATATGCATAAGGAGTATACATAAATGCATCTGGTGTGCATTTTTGAATGAGAAGGATATTATATGATGTAAAGTCATTTTTACAGTTCCCTAACGAGGATGAGTTTTTAAGAGGGAAAAATTAAAGTGATCTGATTACAGAGCCTCATCAGTACTGACATGGGCACACAAACAAGACTCTTGATTGTCTCTTAACTCCTATTGAAATGAAACCAAACTATCAATCACTCAGTGATGAAGATGTTCTTGTAAGTTGGCCTGGACCAACTCTGCCCATCATTCAGCTATCACTTGAACTCCAGTGGACAAAATAACCCTACAAGCTTGTTAACCACATACAGCCCTTCACAGAGGCCAAACCATTCCAGCGCTGCTGAGATCATCCTTTTTGAGCTGTAAGCCTTTTTCTAGAGTACATGAATTAATTAATGAAATACCATTCTTAGAGGTAGGCTGACTTTCTGGAAAGAGCATGGTTGGTATCTCCTTCTTTTCTCCCCTCCCCATGCCAGCTAATAAGCAACAATACTGTTCACTTGAGCTCCAATCTTACAGAAGGCCTGTCTTCTAAATGGCTGGGCAAGGTACCTTTTGAAAAGCCACTGATGAAGAAGCAGCAGTAAAAATGCGAGAGCTCAGGGCTCCAAAGAGGTGTGCAATGGACATTTTGATCATTTCATGCATTCGGGGACTTCCAGCTCTATGGCATGCAAAACACAACTAAGAGCAAAACACAGAAGGGTTAGCTAATGAAACACAACAGAGTCAAACAAAACAAACCTCCAAAAGGCACACTGGAGCAACAAATACACACATAAAAACAAGCAACGGCATCAACTGAACTTTCTTGCAGGTGTCTAGGCAAGCATGGGAAGGTGCACAGGGGAAGATTTAGTCTATTTTTAATACTATTAATCTATTTACAATACTATTAATACTTAGGCCACAAATTATAGTACTCTTCATGTTGGATGCTTCCTTAATTTGAAGCTGATAAGGTTCAGAAAGATTTGGAGTGCCACTGTTTTGTACACATGAATTATAAATGATCAGGCAGTGCAAAATGGCCAGACTGTAGCTTTGTTTGTCAGAGATAGTCCTCAGGGAGTTCTACCAGTAATGAAGGCAGCACCTTTCCAATCCTGCAGTGGCTCTACTTGTTACAGAGTGCAGGCTACGAAAACTAAGGGACTGACTTGGAAAGAAATGTTAAATAGCATGGGCACTGGAATAGAAAGCTCCTCTCTGCCACCTTTCCCTTAGAGCAAGTCAGAAGGTTAACCAAATTGTGAACGGAGAAATGATTTTCTGTTTCCTACTGCTTATACATTGGATAATTCAGATACAAAGGCACAGTGATTCCAGCTGTTAAAGTCTGTGCCTTACCTAAAGCCTGGGCAGGAGGAACCTGGGGAAGCATGTGCCTAGAAGGATTTGCTATTTAGAAAGACCTAAGCATTCACTGAGGTCTAATATTTTCTCAAGAAGTGTCGAGGAAATAACTGTACCCCCAAATACTCCAAATAGAGGCAAGCACACTCTGTATTACTGCTTGTTCCAATTCACTGAAGGAAATTAGTTTTGCTTGCTTTGCTGGCACATCTCATCATGCATTAGAGTCTTGTTCACCGTAAAAGAAAACAACTATCACTGTCCTAATTTGTATCAGTACACTAGCAAAGCTTTTTAAAAACCAGGTTTGCCTTCTGAGAAAGAAAGTGAAGTGCAACTACCAAGAACAGCAGAGTTTAACACCGATCTGTGAAAGACAACTGCCATTTTTCAGAATGCTTTTGATGAATAACAACCCTGTTGTTTACAGAGAGAACAGAAAATATTATTTCTGATTATTTCTACAGTTTATAGCACACAGACCATGACTGATTGACCATTTTCCCCCAATCTCAGGTAGTGCTTTTAAAGATTGAATGCTGAAGGGTTTAGAGTCATCAAATACTTCTGCCAGCAAGCACTTTGTTTAATCTCGAGCTCTTTACCGAAAACAGAGAGATACACTAAGCTGAATTCATCAGCTTTTGCCTCGCATGTTAGGAAGTCTGTGAGAAATTTAAGAAAAACTGCAGTAGGGGAAATTATCTGTATTTTTTTTCAGTGTGTGACACTGACATAGAGAGGGTTTAGTAGAAATTTAAAAATTGTGGCTTGCTTTAAGCAGCAATTCAGTTCATCCTTGCTGCAGCATCTACAGATGGGGCTTACAAAGACCTCCAAAAATAGCCACACCTTATGGTCTCACCTAGCACAAGAGAAACCAAAATCTAAGGTGCGCTAATCTAGAATGATTACTATATTTTTTTTAAATCATGTATATGTTATAGACATGAACTGTTTATGTTGTATCGTTGCCTTTTAAAGCTCATTTTTTTACAAAATGGAAGTAGTTTTCTTTGGTTCCCTGTTACCCCTACAACTCCTTTCTCAGCTTCCAATAAGATAAGGCAAGGTCAGTTTTATTCCTAAACTTGGAAAATACTGTAACTTCCAGCTAAAGTAAGCTGTTTTCACATGGGATTTTTGTTTTTTACAAAAACCCCCACCCCAAATACCAAAAACTGAGAAGGAACACGTCTCTAAATGTCTACAGACACTTGGGAGTGTAGGACATGTAAAAAACATTTACTTTCCTTCATGGACACTAGCTCAGCCATACCATGTTAACAGTGTAATTTTATAATAGATTCTGCACACAGCAGTGTGTGTCGCACAGGAGGATGAAGTGTTCCTGTGCACCTTCTCTAACCTGAACAAACAGCCCCATGGCTTGCAACACACTGTACTAAAAATATCACCGACCTACAAAGGCTCACTTAATATGCCTGCAGGTATGTTTTTCTACAACCAAAGCTCCTTTACAATTTAATTCAGACTAAAATCTAATGGAATAAAGGGAATAGAGTGACTAATAGCCCAATGGATCTAGAGGCATAATAAATGTTTTACTTGGATGTGTCAAGAAAGAGATACACACAAGGAACATTGAGGCACTTGTGCTAACATGGAACACTATGGCTCATACACTTCTCTTGCGGAAACTTCATTGGTGTTAGAGTTGCAGTCAGTAAGAAATCAGCACAGTACAGTTTTATAAAGAGCTCAAGAAAATTTTTCTATTGCAAAAAAGCAAAATAAATATGAAGAGTAGTAAATGTGCAGTACTGTAATATACAACTATCAGTCAACTTCCAAGACCACCTTCCCATACAAGCCCAAACCTGCCCAACTTGCAACTATTTCTTCACAATAGACATAAGGTAATACCAGTCCTAAAGATGGTAGATGTGTTTTAGACTGGTTCAGTTTCAGGTTACATAGGGAAAACACACTCTGGGTGGTGGGGAAGGTTGAGTGACACAAGCTGTGGTATAACAGAGGCACTTACCTCAGCAATCTTCAACACCGAACTCCCATTCAGCTCAAAAGTGGAGGTATATGTTATACAGAGCAAGACCTTGCATCAAAAGAGAGGAAACGAAAAAAATTAAGTTTCAGCCATTATTGACTCTCTTTCCCACCCATGTGCTTCTAGCCACAACTCCTTCCAATTTTTAGAACAGCATCAGAAGCTTCTCAGCCCCGTGTGTTACTGGGATAGAGGAGATCCTCCTGAGAAGCTGCATCTGTTGGTGCCAGAGGCACCACCCAATGGATTACTTACTGCTCTCTCCTACATATGACCACCAAAGGGAAGACAATCCAGTGATCAACTCTGGCCTTGGACCGCTATTCACATTTTAGCCACAAGCTTTGCATGATTTATAATCCATCCTTTCATTCATTTCAATCAATATAACAAAAGAGGAAGGAAAAATGCATACAATACAAGTTTTTACTTAAGTGGCACTGATAGATAAATACTATGTGAAACAAGCCATTAATTACTACCTGTCGTGAGGATTTCCCAGTACAGGATATTTCCAGTAAGTGCATTATAGTCCTTTGATAATGAGTAGCTAAAATACAATCCATAAATCCCAGTTCATGAAGGGAGGCTTGTCCTGTCCTGAATTCAGCAGGAGGAATAAGAGACTAAAACACCAATTCAACATCTTACTTTGAAGAGAAAGGGAGTGAGAATGTGATGTGAACCACCAGGGGTAAATGGGTGAGTGGGGCAATGTGGTGAGAGGTGCTCTGGCGTGATGCCTTTCGTGTCTGGAGATGTCCTCTCTCCCTCCTGTCTTCCTTTCCAGTCTCTCCTGCCTCACAGAAGATAGTCTCAGCTACTATTCTCTCTCCTTCAAAGCATAAAATTCCACCAGTACCAGGATTTATGTTTTGCTTGGTCTGAAATAGTATGAGTTTCTTGGGATAAGCGTACCAGCAAATATCAATCACATTAACACTAATGTATTGGTCCCTACAGCTTCTCAGCCCTACTCAGAACTACTCTTCTCTGCTTCACAAGAAGTTTGGGGCATCAGATGAATCAATATTACTGGCTGTTAATCAGAAGCAAAGTATAGAAGAGTCTGTCCACAGGTGAGTGTGACATTTTCCTGAAGGAGGACATAAATAAATTGTTTTGCATTTTGAGAGTCATACTGAAAAGTTTCTATACACTGAAATGCACTGCATCTTTATAAATGTTTTTCTTAGCAGAAAACCTGTATTTCACTACAGGATGTCACACCTTACTCCAAGGCTGTAGGGTTTTCTGTTTGTTTGTTTGCACTTTTGTTTTGTAAATAAAACACCAGTCAGGAGCTTGATCCTGTTCTTACAGAAGATGATTTTACTACCAAAAGTGTTCCAAGTAAACCATTGTGTAATGGCAATTTTACAATTTTCTGCATATGTTATCTTGACTTGACTCTCAGTCCTTCATAAATAGAAGCTGAATAATGTGGATAAATACTAGGGGTAGTGACAACAAAAAAGGGCATGCTACTCTTATGAATCACAATAGTCCTGCACTAGAAACTCTTTTTTAGATATTTAGCATTTATCTTTGGAGCAAAGCAAAGTTTCTGAGCCAAGTTCCTTCTTCACGGTTTCTCTTTTCTTTGAACTGGACAAAATGGATTTTCTTAAAAGTGATACACAGCCCACCTCAATATTACAAGAAGAGATACAAGCTACAGAGCACTTGAACTTGCCAGAGAAAGCAATCTAATTCTAACCACAAACAATTAAGAATGCTGTACTTTGTACTTGATAGGAACTCTGCAAATTTCTCTGCAATCCATAACATTTACTTGTATATTCACAAGTGCCAGTGAAAAGGAACTGTGGTACCTCTCTTCCTGTCCACAGAGCAAATTCTACAGAATAACAGAAAAGTAAATGGTCAGTTATAAAAACTCAATAATCTCATTTGGCTAATAAGTACATAAGTTATAAGGGCTGTTATTTCCATCTGCTGCTCAGTCCATACGTGCAAAATTTAAAACTTTGAAGCCAAACAATTTTGTTTAGCACTAGCTAGATTCTAAACTACTGGCCAGCCTCACAGTCAGCTGCTGGGCCTCACTTTCTCAACTATTAATTACCCTGAAATTTTATTGACATTTCTAACAGCTGTGAGAGCTCAGCAGCTGGCTAAAAATATTTATTCAGTTCTTACAGAAAAACTGGTTTGTACCCTCTAGACACTGCTGTGTAAAACACAGGTGAAAACACAGTTCCTAAACCCAGAGACAGGCAACTGTTACCTCCCACAGACAAATCTCTTCTTATCACACTAAGAACCACGATGGACATCCATGACTAATCCTATTCAGTGGTTTGTGTGTCCTGATTTTCCCTACTTGTAAAACCTTATTTACTTCATGTGATTTTCTGCTCTCTTGTCCCATCTTGGCTTTGTTGGATGTGTTACTATCTAATGCTTTCCACAGATCAAAACCTGGATGCCAATACACTACAATTCATGGAAGGACACACCAGTTCAGGCATTCTTTTAAGCCTTTGCTCTTCAAAATCTCTTTCTTCCTCTCCATTTTTTTCTTTTAATTTCTTAAATTTCCCTCTTTTGTAGAGCTGAGCTGTGAAAAGTTAGTGCATACACACACACACACACACATATATATATTCCTTTCTGTCACAAATGCCAAAAACCTGCATATAACATGTGAATGATAGAAACATCAGAGATCAACCTCAGTAAGGAAGTGATGATCAAAACTTTGCTATGAAGCAAAAGAAAATTTCAGCAAAAAGACTGCTAAGTTTTGACTGTTACTCTTTGTAAAAAATAAGATCTGGGAACTCACTAGCTAGAGAAAGGACAAACGATCTGATGCAATCAAATGACAGAAGCACCAGCTATCAGCCAGCATATTCTTGGCTTACCTTCCCTCACAAATCATTTGTAAGTTCTGAAACACCGTCTCTGACCAATACACAAGACTGCTCTCAGCTATGATTTCCATCAGCGCTGCTGCAGGGCTCATTTACAGTCTTGGCGATGATCCAAAGACTTAACTTGCATGTTTTCCCATTTATGTGGAACAAACAGGAAGACAGCAGGCTCCTCTTTTAAATTACTGGATGAAAAATGGGATTAAAACCAACCAAACAAAACCAAACTTAATCATTCAGATCCATTGAAAACACTGAGTCTCCAGACAGGATATCCCCATAGGCTGCTTAACTGCTCATGAGACTAACTCAAACAATCCGTATTTAAAAAAATTAAAGAAAAGAAAGATAGAGGCTTTCTTGGGCAATGACATGTTGTTTTTGCAACCATTGGTAGGGAAAGCAAAAACAAAACTGTAAAGAAGTTCCTAATAACTAGAAAGCAATTCCAGTAAAAAACAAAATTGAAAATCAGCTTTTACTGATTGGCGTGGACTCTAAAACACATTTTGTTTGGTTTTGGTTTTTTTTTTAAAGAAGGAACTTATATGACTGTAGAGATAGTTTCAAAGTCACACAACTTCCAGGGTCTTTTAATTGGCTTGCATTATATTGCAAATGCCCATTGAGATCACATTACCATAAATGGTTTATTCATAACGAAAGTATTTATTTTAATTACTGTTGAAGCTCTGACCGTCATGGAACAAGAAATATAATTCCTACTTCCTGGAGTCCCAGGATGCAGTCCCAAATGTAGTATAAGAGCACGCACATGGGTAGTTTTCTCAATAAGTAGAAACAAAACTAAAAAACTCTGCTTCTGATGCCACAATGAAGGTCAATTGAAACAAAATGTACAGGATTTGAAGTGCAATGTAATTAAACTGACATCATGATGTCTATCCATCCTGTGCCATATGCTCTAGGATCACCCTACTTGAGCAGGAGATTGGACCAGATGACCACTGTGGTCCCTTCCAACCTCACCCATTCTGTGATTCTGTGTGATTCCATACTTTAAGAGAGAGTATTCCAGGCCAGGTTGGATGGGGCTTTGAACAATCTGGTCTAGTGGAAAGTGTCCCTGTCCATGGCAGGGGCATTGGAACTAGATGAACTATAAGGTTCCTTTCAACCCAAACCATTCTGTGACCTCTTGAAGAGGAAAAAAGAGGGAATGTTTTTAGATTGTAAGGTTGCCTAGCATTGCTAGCCAAGTTCCTCAAGTGCTTAGTACATATATGTAGTACAAAGCAATTCTCACATTGAAGAGCTTATGGTAGAGGCACATCAAATAAACACAGTGTGTAAGAAAGCAAGCAGTACCTCCAAGAAAGAGAAAAGGTTAAAAACTTCAGAATTTGCAAACAAAACAATTTTGCAGCCACCTCTAGTCCCTTGGTGGGATTTGTAAAAGAAGCCTTTCCTGACTTACTTTACTTGCAGGCTTGTAAACTTGGATGCAATGTGTGTCAGATGATTCTCAAATCCTGCCCCTTGGAGGAAAACCTCGACAGAAGACAAGGAAGGACAGCCCTTTACCTCATTCATTAGTTTGACATTTAAAGTCATCCAGTATTTCTGCAAAATAGTTTGGACAGGAGGTGTCCTCCTGTTTGTCAAAATAACTGGTAACCTGCTCATGTCGCACTCTTTGGCCTTGAAAGAAAACAAGGGCAAGAGAAACAAAGAGCATTAATGAAGTCATGTACACTGTGTCACCATGTGTCACTCTACCAAACAGCAGATTTTAATTATGGAGAGAGAGGAGAGTGTGTCTGCTATGAATTAGTAAACCCATAAATGCTGCTCAGCATTATGAATGCACCAGGGCTTCAGACACAAGGACTATATCTGGTACAGGAGGACCTCATGCATCATCAGTAATGACATGCTGAGTGCTCCGAGAAGACAATGCCCATTTAGTTCACTGGATTAAAACCAAACTGCTGCTGAACACTATCTATGGTGGTATGAAACGAAGTGAAACTTCTGCTTATGTAGTACAGTTGTAGAAGGGAAAGAAATTATTCAAAGCTTAATAGACACTTCACAGTTTTTGTCAACACTATGACAGGGGATTTTATCTTTAGAATTTTAACAATTAAAGGCAGTGAAAAATAAAGAAAAAGGCTGAATAGCAGTACTAGGATGAAATTTCCCCCTTCACAGGTTACATCCTAGTTAGGTATACTGCATTACTTTACAAATTATAATATACAAATCTGAGTAAAACCAAAGTGAAAAAGGACAAATACAAAACTGAAAAATACCAGCAGAAAGTTTAAAGAGTTCTCAAATAAAAATGAAATTTCATCAATTGATGCATTCATGTATCAATTACCAAAATGATTCAAAAGGATGTCAACACATGGATGTAAGTAGAGCTGGAGCTGTCAAGGAAAAAAAGAACTGGTATCTCCCCTGAGTGGAAAATTCTGACATTTATTCTTGACAACAAGAGAATTTTTTGGGCAGGGGAGAAGGAAGATAACTCTCTTGATCTCAGATAATGCAAAACTATAACAGGGAAATGTTCTGAATGGCAATGTACATTAGAATTACCGTTTCAAGTCACTAGATTAATTGGCAAGAAGTTAGCCGGAAAACAACCTAAAAAGTGGTGTTCCACAGGCTGTCTGGCCTGGCAGAGGATTTTACCCTATCCCAGACCATATCCTGACCTGCATCCAGGGAAGTGATATTAAAAAGCCAAATAAGCAGGTTTTGTGGTTGCATTATCAACATGTCACATACAGTTTCTGTATCTTTTTCCTCTCTTACAAGAGATGTGAGGAGCTCCAGGGTAGAGGACCGAAGGAGCTGGCTGGCAGCATCAGAACAGCTTATTGGGACACAAGTTCTCTCCTCAGCTGCCCCCAGGACCAGATGGTATTAACAGCTATGGTAGCAGTGGCCCTAATTATGGGATGCTCATAAGCAGAGAAGGTCTAAGCTGGGTGCATCTGTGCACAGCTGTGGCACACCTGCAGCATGGGTATAATTGCATGCAAAAGCTATGGCAAGTGACCCTTTCATGCCACTGTTGTGTGGCCAGTTTGGCTGGCAGAACTTGGCACTGTCACCACCAGTAAGCATTAATGTCTGGAAGCAGGCAAAAGACTAAAAGGCCCTATGTGAAAGTTAAAGGGTTTGTGTATTTGGGGTTGTGATCATACAATGTCTTTGCAATTCATTTTCTTAATGGTTAAGTAAACTCCAGGTTCTTGGTATGTGTCTAAGAATAACAAAGGTCTGTAAGAACTTGTACTTCCACACTGGACGTGTGAGGTGTGAAATTACACTTTCCAGAGCTAGGGACTTGCTACTTTTTGGATGATGCCAACGATTTTGATAATGCCACACCAAATGTGACAGTTCCAATGCGACAGAATAAGGATGTTCTCTATCTGAAAACACCTTCATAACCTCACAGCTCTGAGAGAGCTAAAATTTTTTGCATTAGTATTTCTTCAGGCAAGAAATTAAGCCTACTTTACCATCCCGCAAGTCTTTTTAAGCTGACCAACCCTCTGCTTAGGTTTTTGAAATTACACATCTGACCAAACCCACAGAGGTTGTTCAGGGATAGAATTCAAGCACAGAAGGGTAGTGAGGAAAAGCCATGGATCCTGGAAAGAGGTCTGATTTTTGAGATACTGCATTCACTACTGACTGGTTTAGGCAGTTCTCATCCAGCATCCATTTGGCCACATTCAGGCCATTATCATTGTCATTCTTTTGTATCTCTTAATGAGAAAGCTCTGCTATTTAATTCAAGACTGGTTTCAGCTATAATGACCAGGCACCTAAGAACCAGGGGAGTTCTTTAATCACAGTACTAGACATCTACCATAGTTCTAATTAACTCAGGAAAGGATGAGCTTATCTGGAAGCACACAAGGTAGGTCACTCAATCCATTGGAATTAACCTGGTTACTTATAACTAAGCACATGAATAAAATTACTTTTAAAAATAACCAGAAAGAAGTAAAATGAGACAAGCAAGCCCAAGAGAGTCTGTATTTGTAGTTGGCCTACATTACAAAAATTTAACTTACGAAAAGGCTAAGCACTAAGAACACTATCTAGCATTTCTCAGCAGGACTGATCTTCAAAAAAAATCTTATTTGCATGATATTGTGCAAGCCTTTACAGAATCCCCTCTTTAACAGAGTAGATGCTAACACACCTCTGAATCATGGATTGGACAAAAGTGAGTTATTGCTTATGACAGCTCGTACCAGGCATCACTATTACAAGAACTACTGCACATTCAGGCAAAACTTTCTTCTACAAATTTTCAGCTTTTAAATTTTTTTTCTTATTAATATAAATTTTAAGCTAGTTCTGAATTAAAGCATGCAACTGAATTTGAATATTTGGTTTTATTTTTACTTTGTTCAAAGCATAGACTGTCTCTGCTCAGAAGATGACTGGACTGCAATTTATATTGCAAGGGATATTGAAAAATGTTTGCAACAATGCAGTGCATAAAATATACTGAGAGGAAAAACCAGTCTCTTGTTCCCAAATTCTATATTAATTAAAATGCATAGATAAACAGAAAGAATCACCAATTGGGTTGCGGTTTCCCATCCTGATAATGACAGTCTCTCCTCTCCATCACCACTGAGCAGTTATATTTTAAATGTTGCACCAATGAATTCTCCTTTTTAATGGGCACTGAAATCACTGTCTTTATTTCTATATAAAACTATTATATATGCTGTGCCTCAAAGAGGCAGGGAATAACCTAGTTTACACATACCTTTAAATCCAAGTCGTTTTAGCCCTCTATTTGATTTTGCAGATCAAGACAAAGCATAACAGTGGTGAATTATATTCTACTAAGCATAACCACATTGTAAGTGGAAAAATAGATTTCATAAACATTAATCTTAAAACAATGAGAAGATTTGTATCTGTGAGAGCTTATGAGTAATTATCTCATTTATTAATATTCAAGAAAATGGTGTAGAATATAATCATCCACAGAGACTGGGATCGTACAGTTGTGTTATGTCAACATTTTCGATCAAACACTTTGGAGCCACTTTTCAAATACATAAGTTGTTCTCTGCCTTGGAGGGCCAGAGACCTGCTCAGCAGCAACAAAGTTCCTGACAAGCTTTCTGAAATAATTAACTGTAAGTTTTGCTTGGTTGGTCAAGCACAGTCCAGCTTCATTCAATATTTGCACCAGATCAGGACTACCTCCCCGAACCTGTAACAACACGGTTGTACAGACCCTAAAACAGGTCAACTATAATTGTTATAAAAACTAAGGCAAAAAGAAAAATGTCACTAAACTTTCTCCAACTCCTTGTAGACTTTCAATAGTGACCTTCTCAAGTGACTAATTTGACACCGTAACTGGAGCCCTATCAATTTAATTAGCTACTACGGAATATAAATTAATAAAAACTAGGAAATTATTCTTAGCACTCAAAGAGTCACTTTGCAACTTTAAAGCATTATGGTAGCAATCTTGTAAAATACAGTTGCTAATACCCAACCTAAAGACAGTCTGTCCTTACACAAACTAAGTTTTACCACAGAACTCTAAGTCAGATTTCAGTTCTGAATATATCTAAAATGAAAACGGAAATCACAAAAAGAGCTGTCTACTGTTATTACTGGAGAGTTCCCAAATGCTGTATTAATGGATCAGTGAAAAGACAAAGAGAAAAGATTGCTTTGGCACAGCAGATTTAGCAAGGGTTCATTAAACCTTATTCACAGATTAAAAAGACTTCTGGCTGACTCCTCACTGAAAGCCTGCACAAGAAAAATCACAAAAAAATTGCCCATCAGCAAGAAATACACCTAATCCACTGACAAATGCAAGTTGGAGTCACTGGGAATAAACTAAGCTTTCCTAAATGAAACTGCTGTTTGCCATGGATAATAGGTAAATAATGGGAACTAGAAGAGTCTTCCAGAGTCTTCGACTTTGGAAGATTATTTTTTAGTTTCAAAGCAATCCTCAAGTCTATTCAAAAACCACCACAAGTAAGGTAGCTACAACTCAACTGTGTGAAATCTTCTCAGAAGTAATAAGAAACAAAGCTTGGAATCTTCACTGACAAAAACACAGTATCTACTTGTAACACGTCCAGCATATCATAACACCACTAATTAGAACAGTGAAATAAAGAAGAAGTATTTGAAAAAATATCAAATCCAAAATCTGAGTTTCTTTCACAAGAGGTCATTATTCTCTTTCTTGCTTGAAAATTTCTGTCCTGCAAGCTCTAAATCTCTTGGGAAATCTGGGCACAGACTGAACTGATATGCACTGAATTATATGCTATGACAAGGCTGTCTCTGTGACTGAAGAAAACAAAAGGATGCAGTAGAAAGGGAAATTTTACATGATCAAGCACACCTTTGTCCTAAGAGCAACTTTCTTCCTTTAGTACCCATTATATTACAGTGTATCTGGTTTATCTGGAGAACTTGTTTCTGTGTGAGGACTCATCTAGTAATTTGCCATTCTTCATGAAACATTTTTTGGTGTTATCTGAGAATAATGTTATCATAGTTAGATAGAAGTACTGCATTACTAAGAAGGTGGTCAACTCATAAACAAAAGTGACTATAACATGCATGAGAATAAAAGAAAAAAAAAAACAACAAAAAAAGTGTCCCTGCTGTTTAGGATTCCTTCCATACTTCCCACTTCCTTAATACTTGGTTTCAGCTGCTTTGGTGCCACAGTTACATTCAAAGCCTAATTCTAGTTCTTTCAAGGGCCTTTCCTGGAGTGATAGCATTTTAGGGTCATGGCTAGTGATTAAAAACTACCAAAAACTCAAACAGAGAAAGTAAAAATCACAGAACTGTTGAGGCTTGAAGGGACTGCAATCCAGAGGTTCAGCTATAGATTAGATTCCTGGTTTCCCTTTCCACTGCTGATCTGACAATATTTGACAGTGCTTTTGTCAATACTATATGTGTTCCTCCAAGCAAAGGTGTAACTGCACAAAGTAGAAGTATTTCAGCCATTTTAAAAACATCTGAAGCTGGAATTTAAAAGCATCAAGCCAGGGGGAAAAAAAATCAGGATCCCCTGACTCCACAACTGAACTCAAAAGTGTGTATTAATCTTCAGTCCAGAACATGTCCCCTTTCTGCTGCAGACTATCTATAGCTTGTTAGTCTAGTGCTTAACATCAACAAAATGTCCCCACTCCTCAACGTGAGATACACCCTTGCATTTCACTCAATTATAACATGGCAGCATGTCACATAACACAATTTTTCCCACTTCTGAGCCAGCCCCACTGCATGATCGTGCTCATCCAAGGAAAGTGCTAAACTACTGCCCCCCGATTTTTTCTATACATCTGCAACTGTAGAAATAGAGCAGTGAGTCACTTCAGTATCTCACTGATAAAACATTACATTTGATTAGCGATCAATATACCTCTTCCTTCCTACATGATTCTAAAGAAAATATAGAAGTATAAATATTTAATTGCTCTGTTTGAAGTTAAGTTATTGATGTATTACCAAATCATCAGCAAGGTACTGTACGATTGTGTGATTTTTCCCTTCCACTGATACAGGCAGTTGAGCATAGTAAAAACACAAACTGGTAATATACGTATTAGAAGGCTTTTCAGTCTTACAGCAAAGTATGACAACAGCAAAGGTGAATACTAAAGTGGCCTTGTGTCAGATGCACTGTTCCCTCTAGTCATACTTTCTGAATTATCTGGTTTCTCAGTATCTTTTAATATAAATTAAAGCACCTAAATAACCTCACTTTAGTCCCCAGTGTGAAAATACTAATAAATCTCTGCCATAAAACACATCAGAGATACAGAGAATACAGAGTGGGTAGTAATGGAGATATAGTCTAAAGAAATATTTGGCTTAGCAGTTAAATAACATGCAAGTCTGAATGCAAAATTTATACACCCCCAGACAGCTTGCTTTGATATGTGGGAAATCAAATCCAGTTAGTACACCTGTGTTTGTTACTCGTGCCCATTCACGTCAAAGAGAAACCACAGCCTTTCCCCCCTCCTTGCTGAAAAGACTATTGCCTTTTTTGAGCATGAAAGTGCTGTTGGCATAAGAATTATCCAGTGCTTAGCAATTATAAGGGCGTCCTACATGAAAAATAAATAAGGACTTGAGAGTATCACTTCTATCCTGGAAATTCAAGGGAGGAATTTCCCCACGTAATGACTCTACATGAAACACCTAAGAGAAAGATGCAATCCCCAACTGGTATTCAGAACAAGCAGAGAGTCAAGCCAAGTTTATGCAAAGGTAAGAGGTACCTCGCCTAGCAAAGAAGAGAGTGATAATGTGAGAGCGGAAGGCTTTGAGTTCATGTTGACAGTTGCACTTGGGAAGTATAAATCTTCCCTGGCTGCCCAGGATGCACTCCAGCACAGTCCCCAGCCCTGGCCTTTAAGTCTGAATGCTGTCAGAGTGCTGGTTTTGTGATCCTCCAATCTGGCAATCTGCAGAGTATTCCATGACACTCACCCTTAAAAATCAGGAGGATGTGGTACCTAGCCATAAATTAAGTCAATGCCCTTCCATTTTTACAACAGTGGCCTCAACTATTTCCTTTTTTCAGCTCCAGAAGAGATTCAGCTAGCACTCCTCTCCATTTATTTACAGCAGCCATTACAAGTACTCATTCCATCCCTGTCTAAGGATGGCCCTTTACAGTAATATTTGACAGGCTCCAAAAGTGTGTGAAGCAAGGCAACTAACTGCCCTTACATCTCTTTCCTGTGTTCTTCCTTTCACTGCCAATTCCAACATGCAGTCATCTGAATGTAAAAAGCTCCACAGAATGCTCGCCTCAGCTAATCAGATCCCTTCACACTTCCATCTGTAATAAAGGTGGGTCACAACAAGCCATTAAATATAAATATCCAAGACATGTTTTTGGATAGTACGTGAAGTGTGAATTTCTGGTGTACTCTTACTGGGAACAGCAGGAGATATTTTGAATAGGATTTTTAAAAAAACCCCAAACACATTTAAGTGATTTAGGAGCTTACATACCAGTAACTTACAGTGAATTCTGTATTCCTGCATGTCTACTTTCACACCGATTTTGCATGACTAAAAGCTTTTGTGTAATCTTTGATGGTTGCACCTGTGAGACTGGTGCAACTGTGCAGCGAGTCACAAAGAACCAGGCTGGCACCACAGCTGACACAGTTTCACACAAACTTGCTCACACTCAGGAGTATCTAATATCTATCTGCACTAGATAAAGATGTATTTTATCTCCTCCAGATGGAATAACGCAGCCTAATGTACAGTCGTAGGCTGTCTTCAGGACATATTTTAGCAGATCCAGGAATATAAACACATTGTTGAGACCAGCTGCTAGAAATCCCCCTCCTTCCCCCTAAAGGCTTTAGCCATTCATCAGGCCCGGGTTAGCTAACAGCATTTTCAAGTGTTGCAATGGCATCTGTAACCTTCAGGTTACAATCTGAAGAGATGTCTACTTGATTTGACTGTCAGGCAAGGCTCAGATCTAATGCGTCTGAATTTTAACTGTCCTGATTACAATACGTTTTGGCCCTCTGGTCTCTTAAAATATTTAAATCAAAATAGAATTTTGCTTTGTTCTCAGAATGAAAAGTTGAAGTTGTAGCCTGATTTTTACCATACACACATTTTGCTTAGAAAAGGATTTGCACATCAAAATTTCACTCAGTGAAATTAAGACTACATTCGCTTTTCTCTTTTGCACTTAAACTGGAACTGAACAAGTTTTTCTAATTTAAAAAAAAAGAAGCATACATAAATGCAAGGTTTTGGCTTGGGTTTTCTGTGGTTTGATGTTTTGAAATTATTGGGGTTTTTTTCTGCTTCTCACATGTCAAGACAGCTTGAGAAGATATTTACTCAGAACTGTAGCAAAATACAGCGTTCACATTCTTCTTAGTGTGGGGGCTTTGCCTCGCAGATGTACTTTAAGGCTTTCAAAGAAACTGTGCATGCAGATTCTGAATCTGTAACACTCAAGAATGTAAAAAAAGCAACTTGCAAAAAATTACTGCATTCCAAGAGGGACCTGTTGGTTCAGTACTGCAACTACTTAACTCTTCCCCTTTCCCCCTGTAGAGACGAAAGAGGCAGGAAGGAGGCATGCTGGGTTAGGAATGCAGATCAGGGTGTCATCGGTTAAGCCCGGGGCAGAAGCCTGCTGCCATAAAACAGGTAACAGTCCACACAAATACTACTCCCTTTTCTTGTTGCAATGTTCACCCCCTGCACGTTCTGACACTGCATGCATATTCCACCCAGGTGGTCACCTCCAGTGGTAAAGAGTACAGCTAGTACGGAGCAGTTTCAGAGTGGATAACATATATTCATTAGAACAAAGATGTCACAGGCAAGAAACAAAATAACTAATCTATGCATCTGGAAATAAAGGACGGTCAAGGAGTAGATCCAAATATATCAACCAGTTCTAGGTGTAATGAACCTGCAAAAATGACCACCAGGTTTGTTCCAAAATGGTTTCAACTGATGATCAGCTATAGCACAACAAACCCTGAGGCACAAAGTTTACACCCAAACATCTGAAAACTGTCCACCACCATCTTGCTTTGTACAAATAACACAGATATTGCCAATACTGATATAAAAAAGTGACTTCTAAGTCATACAACCAATACAGTCACAGGGCAAGGAATTTTGGTATGCCTCCCCTCCAAACCAGTACCTCCTGGCAGCTGAGGATCCTAGCATGCACAAAGGAGAACAGAAGTTCTGACAGAGTATACAAAACAATAATTTCCCTTATGCACTGGTACAGGGACATTTTGGTGCCTAAACAAATCATGCCCCATCATTAGCATTTTACAAAGAGAAAATACAGCTAACAAATTACAAAGCACCTATGCGCACACAATACAAAATTGCAAGTGTGCACAGCCCACCTCATGGCCACTAAAGCTCAGTAACAATAAACTAAAGCTCAATAATAAACTTCTAATAATTATAATAAACTTGTTTAAATCTTCTAAAATCTACAAGTCATTTATCTGTGCCCTCCCATGGAGAAAACTGATTGTCCTGCTTAAGTTTGCTTAAATTGGAACCACCAGTATTCTGACTCTTAATGTAAACCATCTCCTATTTAATCCAAGAAAACACAAAATAGAAATGAAAACAACTCACATCGGCCAGCAGCAAAAGGGAATCAAATACTGTACTGTCCTAAAATGAAGATTTTCAAGGCAACAGCTAATTTATTTCCTAACCCCAGCATTCAGTCATGCAGCCTCTGTTGCAAGCACTGATGTGTGTGAAACACTAACCTTCATCACTTCAACTTGCAGGTCTTCATTGAGCGAAGGAGTCACTTTGACAGCATTTAGCATCTGATTAAGCAACTGTTTCTCATCTGAGTCTGTTTCCACGGATACAAACCTCTCATCAGACAGCAGCTTCTGCAGAGAGAAAATGGCAATGTACATGTTGAGACAAAAACTGCCTCTGCAAAGTACTGCACCTAAACCTATTAGCACTTGGTACTAGGGTGGTTAGGCTTTCAGCGTAAAATTTTCAAATTAATCCAATAATATAAAGTATAAGAAAAACAGCAAAACTGGGAGATCTGTGTCATGTCAGCTGCCATTCCAGTATCATCTTTGCCCATCCCACTTCTCCAGTGTCCAGAAGAAAGCAGACATCAGTAACTGATAAATTACTTCAAATAATGTCCTCAGAAAAACCCTCTCAGTATTTTAGAAGCTGGGAGAGACTGGAACCTTCGTAGCCCTGCATACCCTCAAAACAACAGCAACAACTACAAAAAAAAAAACCCAACACTGAGGCTAGTATCCTGGCATTAAACTAGTGCTATCAGATCCCCTGCCCAACAGGAGACAGTCACCCATTGTCCCAAATACTCCAACAGCATACAGAGCACAAGTACTGTGGAGGTGGCACTTCTGATCACAGGCAAGATGTGTTTTGTGTCATTCAGAAGTTGACTATTAATGGATACAATCAAGTCCTCAGATGAAGAGTACAGTTAACAAGTGACTAACACAAACACACATAGAAATCAACCCAAGCTGAGATGATACCAAAATTCCTTGTCCTGCCATTGGGTTGGTTGAACTGAATTCAATACAGACTGACTGAACTTCAGACTGAATATTTTAGACTGATCGGATTTACTTTGCCCAGTACCTCAGAAACTATCTTCCAACATCAATGGCAATGGTGTCAGTTGGCACTATTTCCTTGGAGTTCTACTACACATGTCTCTTCCATAGAGTCTGTAACCACCTTCATGGGTGTCTCTTATTAGTGGCAGGCATCCTGCAATAGATGTACCCACACAAGTCTTTTCCCAGCTCCTATCTTCTCAGAAGACCCCACAGCAAAGCAAAACTAGCTTGTCTTACATCCCAGGAACACAACCTTGCTCTGTCCCAGTAGAGACTTTGAGCAGCCCACTTCCCCCTCTACATTCTGCATCACTTTTGCACTGATGCTCCTCCCCAGCTTCAACCCTGTAGCACATTTCACTGGTTCATTCCTACTTCTTATTTTCTATGCTTGTGCTGGTTTTGGCTAGGATAGTGTTAATTTTCTTCACGGGAACTCAAAGAGTGCTGTGTTTTGGACATGCGACCAAAACAGCACTGATAACACACCCACGTTTTGCTACTGCTGAGCAGAGCTTACCCAGCACCAAGGCTGCCTGTTTCTCAGACTGGTTCCCTAGCAAGGCTGGGGGTGCAGAAGAGTTTGGCAGGGGACACAGCTGGGATAGCTGACCCCAACGTGACCAAAGGAATATCCCAAACCACTCTGCTCAGCAACAATAGCTGGGCAAAGAAGAAGGAAGTGGAGGGGACAGAGACATTCAGAGTTAAGGCATTTGTCTTCTGACATAACTGTTACACATGATTGAGCCCTGATTTCCTGTAGATGGCTGAACACTTGCTGCTCCATGGGAAGTGGTGAGCAAATTCCACATATTCTTTTACTTGCATATGCAGCTTTGCTTTCACTATTAAATTTCATCTGAGCCCACAATTTTTCTCACTTTTATCCTTTCAATTCTCTCTCCTGCACCTCTGAGAGGGAAGGAGTGAGTGGGTAAAGCTGAACTGCCAGCCAGGGTTTAACTCACAATGTTTTAAAGCATTTCCCACATATCAGAATATCAAGTGTTTTAGTACTGTACAGCCTGATGAGATTTAACTCAATCTGCAATGAAATAATGAGGTTTTCCATATAAAGAATAATGTTTAGCTCGGGATGGGAGATTTAGAGCTGTTGGAGAGAGTCCAGGGAAGGTCTGCTAAGATGACAAAGGGACTGGAGCATCTCTCTTATGAGGAAAGGCTGAGAGCTGGGACTGTTTAGACTGGAGAAGAGAAGGCTCAGGGAGGATCTCATCACCATATATAAATATCTGAAGAGCGTTTGCAAAGACAGCAGACAGGAACTTTTCAGTGGTGCCAACCGACAGGACAAGAAGCTATGGGCGCAAACTGAAACACAGAAGGTTTCCTCTGAACATAGGAAACAATTTACTGTAAGGGTGATCAAGCACAGGTTGTCCAAAGAAGTTGTGGTGTCTCCACCACTGGAGGCACCTCTTTTCCAGTCTAAACAGTCACAGCTCTCAGCACTTCCTCATAAGAGAGATGCTGCAGTCCCTTTGTTATCAAGCAGCCCTTCCTTTCTACAGCCACACTGTGCCCCAATATGGGGCACTCTCTAACCAAGTGTCTGACACTTCATATGCTGGTTTAAGTGAATTTGAATGATCCACTTACATCCTTATATTCCCAGAACAACTTCATTCTAGCCCTCCAAGGAAAAAATTTCTTTTTGGAAAATGGATTTTATGCCCCAGCAGTGTGCCAGCCTTTTCCACAACTAGCATCCCCCTAGTGATAAGTATTTACTGACTTGTACTCATTTGTCCAATTAAAAGAAGAGTAAACTGCTTTAGCTCTTATACTGTCAAACCCAGGAGAGTCTTTTTGTTGCTTGTGCCACACTGCTGTTTTCTTTTGCAATTTTGTAGACTCAGATTCTGTTTCTACTGTTTTCAGTGTACAAAAAACCCAGAAAAGTGCCCACACATAAAGAACACAGCTCTCAGATCCTTTATTAACCTCTCCATCTTCCTAGCACTGTTGTCCTCTCTTCTAATCAAAGAAAAACATCAAGTCTCAGCTTAATTTCTAAGATGCTTAGCAGCAGCAAACCTTCTGGGAGTAGCACAGGGCCCACAAGGAAGAGAACATCTACATTTCACTGTTGAAATCCAGGAACTCCCATCTATCTGCAAAACACTTTTAGCTTCTACAAAATCACCAGCCTTCACTTGCATCCTAACTTCTGAACACTGTTACACAAACACGAACATTATTGTTAGGTTCACCCGAGGACAGATGCTTTTTCTGTAGTATTTTTCAAAAAAAAAGCCTAGATTTTCTTGACACCCACTGCCTGCCAACACACTCCCACTCTAAAGCCATACCTGCATCCCTGCTAAAGCCTGTTGGGCCAACTTCATGCTCTTCGATTCCAGAGCCAGTTGAAGAGGAAGGAGACACTTCTCCCTGGGGAAAATTTAAAAAAAAAAAAAAAAAAAAGTGAGAGGGAACAACGCAACTAAAATTGGTATTCAAGTAACATTCCAGAAGGGCTGTATCAGTTTCAGAAAGATCACGCTTGCATACAGTAGTCAAAGATAATTTCACAATTCTGTGAAGCACTTTTACCCTCTAAAGACAGCTGGCATATTTCTTCACACACTGCTAAGAATGGCCTTTTAATTGAAATTTCACAAAATACTTCACAACTGTTAGCCCTCTGTGTGCATGCACGAATGTGCAAAGCGTAAAGAACGGATTCATTCGTAACTCACTAGTGGTCTTTCAACTCAGCATGTTGAGCATTACACTTCAGTCACTTACCTTCTGTTTAATACTCAAGCTTCCAGGAAAGTATTTTCATAATCCACTATTAGTTGATTTTTAGTCTATGGCCTCCTCTACAGTATAGTGTGCCCTGGCATGTTAGCCTCCTCCAACTATAAATAGTGAAGACTAAAGCAAATGAACACTGATTTTGGTTTACACCTGAATTAGCATGTGCTACAACTATGAGTTAGCTGTACTCTGACTACAGAATAACGCAATTTTAATATTAATATAAATTATTAAATAGGGTGTTATTTTAGATGCTTTTGATTCAGTGCTTGGCTACTGAATTTGTTTAATTAGGTGACCAAATCAAACGGTGCCCAGAGCTGTGACTTCTCCTTTACTGCTTGCTCCATATCAGAGAAGGGCTGCAGCATCTGATGAACACCTACCAACCACAAGCCCTTTAAGAAAATCCTGCTAGTTGGCAGGAAACTCATTCCTGATCAGAGATACTCAGCCCATGTCCAACTGCAACTCCCTGAGGGTTTGCACTTCATTAGGTTACATACCATAATAGGCACTTATCCATTCATTGAGCCTATTTTTTGCATTTGTGTAGACATATTTGCTTATGGCAAACCATTTCTGTAAGTCCTTAAGAGTCTCAGTACTCCAACTGTCTGCATTCTACCCCAAGGAGCCCTTTTGGAATCACATTAATTTCCTCCCCATGGAGACAAATGTGTGCAAGCTAAGAAGAAAACAACTAGGTGGGTCTCTTCTTACCCAACTGGAAACCAATAATCCTTCCTCCACAGCTAGCAAAGGAGAAGCCCTAGGCTAGAGCAATAGTGATTACTGGAGTTTCAGAGGCATTGTCAAAGATACCTAAAGTCATGCACAGTCTGCCCATGACCCACCAGCCTCTCTCTAAAACCAGCAGTCTACAACCTGAACTTTCTTTTTAAAAAAACGTAAGCGAAGGTTGCTGAACACTGGCTATTTACCTTTGGGAAATCTAGCCTGTAACTTATCCAGTGGATCCTGCTTGCAGAGGGGACTGATACTTCACTCTGAAAATCAACTCTTTTGGGTTTGTTCAGTTATTATTCCTTTCTCTCTACCTTTCCCCCAAAAACCATAAATCACAAGCTACCCCAAGGGGCACAAATCTTCCATATGCTCTTTGAAATGCAACCCCTTCCTTTAATGATAAATTAAAGACTTGAGAGTCACAAGCATGGCCTAGTTGAACAATACAGCAAGCTTCTGTACTTGGCAAATATTCTTAAGAATCTGCAGGTCTTTTAATTTTTACCTTCTTCACAGGTTATGGGAACTTGTAAAAGGCCACTTGGCATAACACTACAAGTAGCTTTTTAAAAGAAACATGAATTCTAAAGAACTTGAAGCAGACTACACGTATATCTTAAAATAGGTTTCTAACTGAAAGCTAACAATTTGCTCCATTTAGGATATTCTGAGAAATAGGCAGACACAAAGCCCAAATTTCTCAGAAGCTCCTTTCTCGAATGTTTCTGGAATCAATTTAGCTAGAAGGACTCTTTGAAACCTGTGAGCATAGCACTCAAAACTATAGAACATCTAGAAAATATTTCCTCATAAGAGTGTCATACGATCCAGATCTACAGAAGCTGCCAAAACATCTACTCCATGGTTTAGAACAGTTTATAGCCAGTACAGAGCTGGCTATCACCTACGTATCCAATGCAAGTTTTTCCTGGATCCAGGAACATATACAGCATGCAGGTAGAGTGTTATAGTGAGGTGCCACAGCAATACATCTCTAATTCAGAAAGCACCTTCAAGTGCTTTTACATTGTGACTTTGTTACATTCTCTGTTAAAGAAGTTTTCATCATCACCCTCTGGGGGAGAACTCACATTTGAAATCAGCAGATCAACAGGTGCCAAAACAAGGTACCTGTGCATTAACTGATAGTCAATCAGCCAGACACAGACGGGAAAAAAAGATTGAAAAAAAATTACTACAGTGTATAGCACTAACTGAAGGATGCTAAATACTGACAGTTATTTAGACCCGCATCTCTTCTGGGCAGAACATCACATTTTTTTTAGACTCTCTACAGATTTTTGCAACAGCATATAAACATTTTGGGCATTATTAATACAGAATGAACTTATTGTCACATTAAAGTGGATGAAGACTGGGAGGAGAGGGGAAAATGAAGAAAGTCATAAGTCACTGGAGTGGATCCAGTTCAGTTTCATGATAATGAAGACAGGTGGGAGCTCCTACGGCTTATGTGTAGCTACCCCGCACATCAGCATGTTGCCTGCCATCTGTCATCACATACTGCAGTGAGCAGAGAACAATGAGAGCTTTGAGAGATGTCCCAAAAAGAAGAGTAAAAAATGACAAACAGGAGGATGTAAATTAGAACAGATTCAATTAGCTGAACTTCCCATCCTTGCTAAAAATGTTTAACTGAAAATCTAATTAAGGTTGCTGCAGACTGTGTTCCCACTGTATTCTTGGGGAAAATGAATTGCCATTGTGTCATTTCCTGTTCTTGTTACACACTCAGTCAATTAAACCTTTAGCATTTCCATGCTACAGCTATAAAACACCTGCAGAGATATCTTAAAATGTTTGATTAGCTTAAGCACCTTCCACACTTCAGTTCAACCCACCATCTAAATTCATCATCTGATAGCATGAGAACATGAAGGACATGACAGATAATCTTCAGGCAGAACAGGAGAGAATGATGTAAATTAACAGTCAGTCCCTTCTAAGGTCTTAAGAACTGGGTTCAATAAGGCTGCACAAGAGGGAATGCAGACCAGAATTAGCTCAATGGATTTGAGTGCAGTGAAGTAAGGGAGTGAGGTTTCCTCTTATACCTTGCAGCCCTTTTATAATTCCACCCTGTTCTGAGCAGTCCCCCTCCACAGGATCTCATTGCTTACTGCATCGTCTGCAGTTCTGTACTGTTAAGTGACAATTCAGGAAGATTTTGTACTGCTACACATGTAAGACATTTTACATAAGTGAAGTTCTCAGAATAAGCTGGTGCACAACAATATACTTCAAAACATGTTTAAGAACGTTCTCCATTTACATAATGAACAGAAAGTAGTTTCACACTGTAACTCTTAAGTATCCATACTGTTGCATGCTGATGTGGACATAAAACGTACATACAGTTTGAGGCACAAATACCAACTTGACCCTGATAGAAACACATCAAGTACAACACAGAGGGAGAATGAAAGGAAGGGAACACCTTTGTCTTGGAAGAGAGGAAGCTACCTGCCAGGGCAAGTAAAAAGCTCAGTGACAGAACCCCCAGAGCACAGGCTGTCCCTCCTGAGCTACCCCACTCCATGACTGTCAGCTTTGCCAACTGCAGAATGAGTCATGAGAACACACACAGCCTTTATATTCAGCACACTAGGTTATGATGACCTTTCTAGTTGTCTGAGCTTGCTGTGGCTCATCAACCTATCAACCTACCTCTTTCCCTGCAGGTCTGGAATAAGAAGTGCTATGACAGGTCAGTCAAAACAGACTGCCAGAAAGGTCAGAGCAACACAAATTACTGTTATAAGTAGAGAGATCATAAAAATCTTTCTATTCTCATTGTAATGACAAAAAAGTCTTTTGTGAGAAAAGAATAATGGCTCATAAATTCACTCTCATGATAAAAACTGTAATGAAGATAGGAAATTGCCTAATCTTAACTCCTTGTTAGTGCCTGGAACGTAGTCTCACAGCCCACCTTCCCCTCCTTGACACAGGGAAAGGAGCATGATAAATGAAGCATTTTTCCCTTCATGCAAATGGTGATAATCATATTATTTTTAATCCCATTTCTGAAAATTAGAGATTAAAAATAAGACAGCTCTCTGCATTATCTTCCTGCTGAAAATTACATAGGAGAAGCAAAATTCAGAACCTCAAGGCCTTATCAGCATGCAGTTTGCATTCCATAGAATAATTCATAGCCCAGTCAAAAAACAGATAAGAATTTGATTCACCATTGTTGCCATTTTCTGATACACTGCTTATTAGGCAGGATAACAGTCATAGCCAAAGTCTGACATTTTGTAGTCAGTGTAACCAACAACTGAAAAGATTTTCTCCATCTTGGCTGCTTAAAAAGAACAGAGTAGCACAGTGTAATATTATTAGCATCACTTACTCAAGCAGAAGAGTTGGCCCATGATGAGAAAATAAATGATAGAGATGAATTCTCAGAATTCTGCAACTACCCACAGCTGCTACCCTTAAGTAAACCAAACAGAGGCAAACACTCCTCGCACAAAAAGGGATGATTTAATTTACATAAAACAAATTCTAGTGTTGTATATATGAACACATGTACAGATAAAAGTATAAACATAAACCTTTTTTCCTGTGCTAGTTTAGAGAATGTTGATAAAAGATGCCACCAACAACTTTAGGGTTCATAATGGAAGCATTTAAAACCTGGACAAGGAATAGGGAATAAATGCATCGTTTTTCAAGTAACAGCTCTTCAAGAAGAAAGATTTTAAGTCCTTGCTCACATTCTAGAGAAAAAGATTGCAGCAGAAATATGATCATCCCACTCTACAAACAGAATTACAGTCAAGCTCAGAGAGAAGTTTGGAGTCCACAGTATATAAATATAGGGCAAGTTCTCCCACCTCCACAATGCAGGAAGTCAAATCAGATGATTACAACAGACCCCTCCAGCAATAAAATTTGTACCTCTATGCAAGTATAAATTTGTCAATCATACTTAGAGACATAGTAGAGCAACAGGATAAAAGACAGAATCTGAAGCCTTCCAGTTAGAACCCTCCTTTCCAAGAAAAAAATTAAACAAAAAATTATCTTTATGACACTGTGCCACTCCAAGACGATCATGCACCGTTAGACAACTTTGGTGCTAGCGTAAGAATGAACAAGCACTCAGTGTTGCAGTTTACAGATCCTGGAAAAAAAAGGTTGGGAGACTGTTGCCATACTATGTAGATATAAATGCTGACTTGCATCGACAAGGCCAGGATTTTACTCCAGCTACTCACAAGCATAGAGACACTGGTGGGCATGTTTCCCATATAATCAAATTTACCTCATCTATTTGCACTTATCAGGTGAGCTTCCACCTTTACTAATAACCAAAGAAATTGTAATTCTGGCTGAAGGCATTTTCATTTTTCTGTCTCACCACTTGCATCTTATTTAAAAAAAAAAAAATCTCATTCTTTTCCGTCCTACAGAGACAAAACTCTTTGCTTTTATACAGTTACAATGGAAACGCTTCTTCTCATCTGACTTAAGGTTAACGCTCCTTTTCTTTCCATATCTGATTTTCTCACCTCAGCTGCTGACATCAGCTCTCTCTCAGAGTTCCATCCAACTCAGTATTTAATTTTTCCTTCCTCTTTTTTTCATGTATTCCCTCTTCCCTTCAATCATTCTGCTTTTCAAACCAAGACACAAAGCCTTCATCCAACAGTTTAATAAGCCTGCCTTTGCCGGGAAATATGAGTTGCTTATCACAGGATGTTTAATGACACAGGGAAAAAAAAGTGAAGGATAATGCCTAAATGTAATTTCACACAGTTTCTTAGCTAGAACTTTAATAATTTTTTTTTCAACCTGGAATCTTGAATGAGATTGCAATTTAAAACTGCTTGGTATTAAAGAAGTGACATAATGTTATTTATAATCTCTTTTATTTACATCCTTTCCAAGATAAATGAATTTGCCACTACAGAAGCAGCATAGGTGTACTCATGGGAAAGGCAAATGTGAACAGTTAAATCTTCCAGCCAACCCAATGCAGCCAAGACCACAAAATTCATACAACTGTAATTAAGTAGCTGAGTACAGTCACTCAGCTGGAGAGCACTTCTGAGGTCATTTGCCTCCTTGCTATACTAGCTAATAACATCTTGATTTTAACAGAAACACAAAGTTCCTAGATAGGAGCCTGACACTGTTGTCAAGATGAAAACAAAACAGAACAAAAAAAACCCATAAGCACAAGGCGTACCTTTACTTGAGAGGAGAGGAAGACAGACAGCAAAAGATTCTAACAATATTAAAGTAAGGTGGACAAGGCCAAAATAATAATCAGATGCTTCCAGTCTCCAAAGCTCTAGTATAATCTCTCTCTGATACCTTATCATTGCTCTCCCCAGAACATCCACCCTCATAGATATTTGCCCTTTGTGCACAAGGTATCATAGTCACTTACAAACTCTGCTCTTAAGGAACTTGATGACACATGTAAACCTCACCAGGTCTTAATTATAAAGCAATCTGTATCCTTTAGGTGATTTTGTTGATTATAATTTGAATTAGAGTATGAAGATGAGGTGACAAGATGGACTTGCTCAGCCTAACATTTTGAAAGCTTATCAAACTATTCAATGAAACCTCTTCCCTATATTTGGTAATCTGGAAGGGAAGCTAAAGATTTGTCTAGTGAAAGCATTTTTGTTTCAAAATTTAAGTACGCTGAAAATAACAAAGTGTTTTATGAGCATTAAGCTTCCATCAGGAGAAGTTTTACAATGCTGGGAGAAGGTAGGGTTGAGGGAATGGAAAAAGAGACAGAGAGGTACTATCGCACAGACATCCTGCAAATTACCTTATTTTCTGCACTGCAGCTGTGAGTTACAGAAGTCAGATGAAGAAATGGGAGAATGAGGTATATTTCTGGTCATTACTAGTTACATTTTGAAGGTCAATGCTGTAATCTGCAATGCCATTCCACTTTCACAGCAGTTCAGTGCTAAATCTTGACAGACCTAAGGGATGGTTGCTAAAAATATCCCCATGTTTGCAATGCATTACGTAATTTTATACTCACTGCACTTAAGCATATTCAGTTTCTTAAGCAAACAAACATTCAAGGAAATGAAAGGCAGTGAATTTCCTGCAGCTTTGTTACTTTTCATGGAATGTAAACAAAGGAAATGTGAGAAAAGACTCTCATTATTCCCACTCACCCCTTCATTTTCAAAACAAAGAAAAGTCATGCCTTGCCCAGCATCACACAAAGACCAGAGCAGAGTAAAGCACCATTTAGCAGGAAACAGTCCTCTCAGTTTCAGTGCCACCCCTCTTCCCGCCCCCAACCATATTTCATTCTCTAAGGCAATTATCAAAAGCCTCATGATGTTCTCATTTTCTTCTCTTCTGCAAGCACTGAAAGTGATCAAATGTTTAAAACAAACACACGCACTGCTATCTCATTATCATCCTTAGACCTTAGGTCAATATTTCAGTTGCATTTTTTTAGAAGTCAGACAAACAGTTAAAACTATGGCTGCTCTCATCCTCAGCCCCACCCAGCTGCTCCCTACTCCCATTCTACCAGCTCCCATGAAGAAAATTAACTTTAGCCCAGCCAAGACTAGTTCACTGTGGGCTTTTGTCACAGAAGTAGAATGAATTTTCAGAAGAGTCTATAAAAGGAACAAAGACCCAAGGCAGTGGTGATTATTATGGTTCACTACTACAAAGAACATCACGAAAGGCAGAAAGTTAGTTTCAGAAAGAGCAAGCACTGCCCTTTAAAAAAAAAAACATCACTAAAACCAACCAAAAAAACCTCACTCATACACACAAGTAAGAGTAACAGAAACGATGCACCTTTTTTCACAACAATGCCAAGCCTTGCTCGATAAATTCATAAGTCATAACCCCAGCTAACAGGTTTTCAGGGACTCCTGAGGCTGACTCTACATATCCCTTTCCCTTTCTTCCCCAACACTACCGTCTTTTGAAGTCCCAGAACAGACAGAAAGTTTTGCTGAGATAAAAATACCTGCCCATTAGACAAGAAACAGGACCACTTACATATCCCAGATTAAACATGCAGATTGATCCAAATACTGGATCAGTGGCACACTGCCTTTCTAAACACTGACTTCCTTTCCTCATCAACTCGTCAACATTAGAACTGGGAATGCAAAATTTTAAATCAAGACCAGTGCATATACACCATCCAAAACACCAAATGGGCTACATAAGTGCCCCCCAAAAGCCTGGATCCAGGCTGTAAACTGCCAACATGGGAGATGCAGGTCAGTAATCCACACTGTCACTAGAATGTCTTCTTGGCCAGCTGCCTGCCAGGGAACTCATAATCCACTTGCTGAATGCCAGATAGTGACCATGTAATGGTTGAGCAGCATGAGTCACATCCAGCAGTCCTGTTCAGGAAGAAAGCACAGGAGCACCTAATGCCAGGTGGTTGTGGCAGCAAGAGCAGGAAACAAATTGTTTTAAAAAAAGAGAAAGAGTAAAATAGAGAGAGATATGCTAAAACCACCCCCCAGAAAAAACTCTCAGAGACAACCATTCCTCCCTCCCCACTCCTGTTCAGGGGATCTGCTATGCATGTATGAGCTTCACTATCCACTCTCTCCCAGCAGAAAGAAACTAACAGAAAACATGAACAAAATTAAGAGATGGGAGAAGACAAAAACCATGAAATCACAAACATTTCTTCACAATAGAGAAGGCAAAATGCATCCCAAGACTCAAGATTCTGTAAATGGATGAATTACCTGCAAAGCTAAGTGGATTGAAAGTCTCTATAGCATTGTTTGTTTGGTGATGATCACACCACAATTACTGCTTTTATTATTTGTTGAACACATGTAAGGTAAAATGAGTGAGAATGTTGTGTTATTCAAGAGACTATAAACTGCATAATTCTCCAGAAGTATGTCAGATGCTAATCTAGAGATACCCAAAAAAAAAAAAAAAAANAAAGAAACCAAAAAAAAAAAAAAAAAAAAAAGAGCAGAACTACCACGTTCATCCCCAAATGTCCATGACTATAGAGAAAGTTCACAAATTGCCCTCAAAAGCTAGCACCAACATAATTAGTCCTGGGACACAAGCAGGACAAGACAGAACTGGACATGAACTGGTTATTACGTAGGACCGTGCTCCTCACTGACTTCTGACCTTCCAGCTGTAATCTCCAGAAATACTGATCACTTTTGAAAGGCCAATGCAAAATACAAGAGAATTTTTAGAGGGTTGACCCTGACTGGATGCCAGGCTCCCACCAAAGCCACTCTGTCGCCCCCCTCCACAAGTGGACAGGGGAGAGAAAAGATAATGAAGGGTTCATGGTTTGAGATATGGACAGAGAGAGATCACTCACCAGATACTGCCACAGGCAAAACTAACTCAAATTAGAGATACTAATTGAATTTATTATTAACAAAACCAGAGCAGGATAATGAGAAGTAAAATAAGACCTAAACACCTTCCCCCCATTCCTCCCTCCTCCCGCCCAGTGACACAGGGAGACAGGGAATGTGGGTTATGGTCAGTTCAATCACACGTTGTTCCTGCCACTGCTTAGGGAAAGGAGTCACAGCCTGCTTCAACATGGGTCCTCCCCAAGGATGCAAGTCCTAACAGGAAACTTGCTCCAGCATGGGCTCCTCTCTTCATGGGTCCACAAGTGCCTGCCAGGAGCCTGCTCCAGCATGGGCCTCCCACAGGCTCAAAGCCTCCTCTCAGGCATCCACCTGCTCCAGCGTGTGCTCCTCCATGTGCTGCAGGTGGACCTCTGCGCACCCATGGACCTCCATTGGCTGCAGGGGCACAGCTGCTTCCCCATGGTCTGCACCACGGGCTGCAGGGGAATCTGAGCTCAGGTACCTGGAGCACCTCCTCCCCTCCTTCCTTACTGACCTTGGTGTCTGCAGAGTTGCTCCTCTCACATAGTCTCACTGCACTCTTCTCTGGAAGCAATTACATCTGCCAAACAGCTTTTTTTCTTCTTCTTAAATTTGTTATCACAGAGGGGTTGCCACCATTTCTGACTGGCCCAGATTTGGCCAGGGGCACTTCTGTCTCGGAGCCAGCTGGCATTGGCTCTGCTGGACACAGGGGAAGCTTCTGGCAGCTTCTCACAGAAGCCACCCCTGTAGACCCCTGCCATCAAAACCCCTGCTATGCAAACCCAATTCACATTTCTTCCAAAAAGAAAGCTCCTTCAGAAGTCCCAACCAACTTCCTTTTTGCAGCAGCAAGCCTGTGCTGATAGCAAGTCACTAAGTTTTACATAGCCTATAAGGCATGACTTAATGACATTATGCATTCCAAGAAACTCTGGCAATCCCAAGTTTTTTCAAAGCTGTACATGACTGGCAAGTGCTGTCTAGCCTCCTATTTTATTCTCTGATATGCAGATAATCCTCATGAGTATTAAACTGCTCCAATCAAACATTGTTTTTCAAAGCTCATTTTCTTGTGTCTGTTCCGTTACCTTTTATAGCTCATATTTCAGCCTCTAAAATCACAACAAGCCAAGAAAAGAGCCTGGTTCAGTGTATAGTGTTGGCCTTAGGGGAGAATTTGCCATCTTGAAAATACTGAAGTGAATGTAGCCCAGCTGAGTAGCAAACAACTGTTTGCTGGCAGACAACATTAAGGTCTTGTAAGCTATTTTACATGTGATCAATTCACCAATTAAAACACCAACACATCAATTCCTCTGAGCTAATTCATTATTTGTAAGTCAGCCACTCAGCCTCCTTAAGCACTTTATATATCCAATCTTCACAACTCATGTTCAGAGACAAGTATCATGGTACTAGGCAGGTAACAAGAGACCAGTTAGCAATGGGTTATGTGAGTCTCCCTTCTCAAGAATTCATGGAACATCTACAGCAAAGCCTTGAACTGACTTAAGGCCATTTCCATCTTGATCCACTTTAATCTTTGTTTACTATCTCACACCCTTGCCCAATACTCAGATCGTAAGTTAAAAGTACTGAAAAATCACACACGTATTCCTATCTCAAGGCAGAGCTGACAAGACTCCGTGGGAAATTCTGTATTTGTTGGAGATTTGTATTTCTTTACGAAGTGAGACATTTAAATAATGTCCCTCACTAGAATCAATATGCAAGGTCATTAAGCAGGATTTGGATTCATAAGTCCAATTAACATCAAATGAAGCTGAACAGCAAAACAGTCTCATCTAGCTCCCTGAAGATATACCCAACACATCTCTATCAAACTAATTAAAGAATTACATTCCAGCCCGGATGTCCAGTCACTGGGATTCCCTTGGGGCAAAAGTACCTCAGGTGCTCCCAAACATAGGAGGCATGGGCTATCTAAACTGCTACCAGACAACTGCTGGAAACAGCTCCCATGCAAATGCTACAGCTGAAGCCCCCAATTAATTGCACAGACATTAGGGAACTGTAATATGGTCTGCTTCATGTTCAGTAACACCAGTCCAACACGAGATGAAATTATGGATAGGTCAGGAGCAAGACAGAACACAGAAGTCATCTACCCCAATACTACAGTGGAGGTAAGTATGCGGCTGATATAATACATGTAAAAAACCCCTTGAACTCAAATGGTCATAGTCTGAGGAAAAGCAGAGATACCTTGTCCTCCCCATTCTCACACTAGGACCACGATTTTACAAAAGAAAACATTATGAAGAACCTCTACTCATCTAGAACTGGGGCGTCAGAAGCAGAAAATGCCTTTTTATTTTATAAGTAAAAAAGAAGTGAGTATACAGTTTACACATTCTCATTCTTGCGAGCGTCCTTCATTCTTCAGTTCTAGAAAGAAAAGAATCTTAAGTGTGAAGCGTAGATTCAGATTCCAAGTGGATGAGCAGCCAGAGGCTGATCTGTGTTACAGCAGCTGATACAATCTTGCATCTGATTTAAGATGAAAACAGAAAAGAGGCATGGCCAGGACATCTCCATCCTGTATCTTGGCTGTGTTTCTGGCCGCAGCTGTTGCTCTACTTTCAAGGCTATTCTTTTCCAGTGGTAGGAACCAAGCCATCACGGTGCTGCTTTTTAACAAATATCAAGGGAGGAACTTTTATCTAATTTGCATATCAAGCAGGCGAACTCCACCCCAAGATGTGGCCCAGTGTGCTGATGTGGAGCCTAGCAGTAGCTTCTTATCAGAGAGTGAAGGGTGAGTTTAGCAACATCTCCCACACTTATCTGAGGCTGTGTCGCTGAGCCTTACCAAGGACCCCACAACAAAAGCTTTTGTCCAAATCCTCTTGTGTACCTTTCATTTTCCAAAACATCCAGTAATAATGAGTGCATTCCTACTGACAAGTCTAACATTAAGAGCTTATTTAATCATAGCTACACCTGCAAAGGTATTAGCTTTATTTAAAAAGATTGGGATTTACAGTGGGAAAAACACCCCAACTAAACAAATATATCATTAAGAACATAGGAAGAAGAAGAGAAAAAGGTCTCTCTGTAAAGAGGTAGTAGGCAAGTGAAAAAGGGAGAAATGTGGTAACAGCTAGCTAACTAATTCATAGGGAACGACAATAGCACTTAAAAGCAGAGACTACACACCATATTAAAGATGGAGGCTGATAAATGTGAAGGTGAAGAGCCAAGTTTTCTCCAGCCACAGTGTCAAGTAAACATATTTCTAATGGACTTATTGGGAATTAGTCACCCAGCTGTTTCCATTCTGTGCTGGAAATGCATGTCTCTGGTACTGATCATGTCAGATCTGTGCAATGTCCCCCTTGACTTGAGGCCTCTTGTGGACTGCAGCTGACAGGATTTTAGAGTCGCAAAAGAACTGCTCCTATTCCTTCCCTACGTGGTGACTGCTCTGGAATAACTAGCTCTTCAATCCCTAACTTTCCTTGCAAAGCATATCTGAAAGGAGCAGCAGGGAATAATGAGGTGATTAAAACACTCCCAGGACAGCAATATTGTAGCAAAAAAAATGTCCCCTCTGTCAGCAGCTCACAGTGGATATTTAAGGGGACCACGGGACAGACCAAACATACAGCAACATTACTACATACTCCTTTATAAACTCGATCATCTCTGATTAAAGTACTTGTGAATAAGAAGGGTTCCTGTGCATCTGATAGATTTCAATCAATTTCTTCCATAGATTTGTTGAGGTGCTTTTTGCATGCATGCAATCTTTCAGCATCCATTACATTCTCTAATAAGGCAAGCCTAAGCATTTCACATCTTAACTATTAAGCTGTGTGAATGAATGTGCTTCTGTTTTAAACAGTGCACTTGCTAGTTTCTTTTGATGATTCCTAACAGTTCTGTCAGAAAGGACAGTGAATAATTTTGCCTATTTACTTTCTCCATAACAATGACAATTTCCCAAATGAGACTTTAAATAGCTAGACAAACAAGGGCCATGCCACCTCTCCCATTTTATACATGTACAAATGGAGGTGGGAAGAAGGAAGAAGGCTCACTCAAGATAATCTAGCAGGCTGAAGAAGAAGTAGGCATAGAAACCGTATTATTTTAGTTCCTAGTCAGCGTCCTAGCTATATGATGATATAACTTTTCAGTTTCTAGAATATTTATTTTCAGTGACAAAACCTGATTTAGATTTAAAAGAACACAAGCACACGGAGAAGAACTAAGAAGCATCATTGCTTATACTGAAAGATGGAATTTAGCAGGGAAACTCTTTAGACGATAAGAGAGTCCTCCTTTCTAACCAATGTCACCACTATACATATTTATGCCTATATTAACACATTTCCTTACATTTTGTTCAGGGCCAACGCCAAGGGCTCATCAGAAAACTATCTACTACTACCAGCCTAGGTATGTATATCTACAAACTATAGAAATCACATAGATGCAGCCTGCTCCTCTGTCTACCTCACTTTTAATTCAAAATTTTTGCTTCAATTTTACTAATACTCACAAGCTCTACAGAACTCAAGTTCAATGTTCTTACCTCAGCTGATATGGAGGTATCTTGATAGCAGCATCGGGAGAATCCAATGTTTCTGTATAATTAAAGGAAACAACAGGGCTTTTAAAAGAAACTTTTGAGTTCAACCACAGTAATACATCTGCCGACAGTCTCCAAGCCAATGATCCTAAAGTTTACACCTACTCCAGCTGACAGAACAACAACCACTGCAGCTCTGAGTTGCCAAAGCTTTGCATAAACCCGTCAGGACATTGCATGGCCAGTGAGAAGGCATCGAGTACCATCTTTTCCCTTTCACTTAACAGCACTTCAGCAGCACATCCACTAAAACTGGAACAGTTTTATAGAGGATATTTGCATGGCTGCTGTGCAAGACTTACATACAATTAATGAAGCAACCCGTGCAATATCAAGATGAAAGGCCAGTAATAAGACAGCAACAGGTCTGATCTACCACAGAATGTTGTAGCTATGGATGGATGAAAAACAAAAATTTAAAGCAATTGAAAGTATCCCAGTTAGGCTGATTTAAGGGTCTTGATGATCAGTGTTCCAGGCTGTTACTGTCAAGAAACACTTCAAGCCACAAACAATCTCTGAAAAAACGTGGATGCTGAAATGTACCTAAGCTCATATTCCCCTAAAAGATTAACTCGTTATACTGATCATTATATTACAAGGATAAAAGAGCTCACGTGATCCAGTAAAAAAAAACTTCTAGCTTTTAAAATAGATTCCCGAACATAAGCCAGCATAAAAACTGAACTGCACGGTTTTTTGCGATGATTTAAGTGAGGGAGGGGGCCTTTTAAGGAAAAGACAGCACCTCCTAAATACACACGGAAACTGACAGCTACTGATACCCGTATATCTGCCTCGCAAGAGCCACGAAGGAGATCCAGGCGGTGGGGAAGGCGAGGGACGCGGATGCTCGGCGGGACCGGCAGCAGGTGCCACGGCCCCTTCCAGCAGCGCGGAGCTCCCGGGCATTTTGAACGGCCCAGGTGCTCCGGTCCCTTCGCAGCCGCTGGAGGCTCAGCGGTCGGCGCGGAACAAGTTTGTTGAGGTCTCCCTGCCCCCTCCGTTACAAAACCTCTGCATCGGCGGCTACTGCCCCGCTCCGCTCCCCCGCGGGCGGCCCGGCGCCGCTGCCCGCTCCCCTTACCGATGGCCCAGGTGCAGCTCTCCTTGATGGCCCTATGCTTGCTCCCCGACGCCTCCTTCTGCAGCTTTCGCAGGATTTCTTCCATCTTGCCTCCCCCGAGATCCTCGTCTAGCCGCGGGGGAAGAGGAGAGGCGGCGAGGAGGAGGAGGAGGGAGGAGGAGGGCGGCAGAGCGGTGCCGGGGCTGCCCGCGCCGCGGCAGTGCCTACGCGGGAGCGGAGCGCGGCACTCCGCTGCCGCCCCGCTGCCGCTGATGAATCACGCCGAGCTCCATGGCGGGGACACGTCAGTTGTTGCCGCTGCAGAGTCCCTCCTCCTCCTCCTCTCCCACCCCGGGCAGGCCCCGCTGGCGCAGCGGGGCTGGGGCCGGGCCTGGCCCTGCCCGCGGGAGCGCAGGGACTCCCTTCCTGGGGCTGGGTTCGGGGAGCGGGGGGGAGCGGAGCGGAGCAGAGCGGAACCGGCGCCGCCGGAGAAGCACCCTGCGGCGGCAGCAGCCCCGCGGGAGACGGGCAGGCGGGTCGCCATGGCGANCTCCCGGCGGCGCTGCCGCAGCGCAGCCCCCGTGTCTCGCAGCGCCCTGCGGAGCCCCGGGCGGTCCCGCACCGGGCCGGACGCGGGGAGCCAGGCCAGCCCACCAGCGGGTGTGCCGGCGCTGGGTATACCCTGAAACGAGTGGGGTCTAATAAGTGGCTGTGACATCTGTGTTTGTCTCCTTAGCCGGCAAGTGCAGAAGGTCGCGACTTAAGCTACTTGTCTGCGCCTTCACAGGAACGCACACCTTAATGTCCCCAACAAGCCAGCCTCCAGGAGAAAGAGCAGCTAGTCCACTAGCTCAGACCTTCCTCCTCACACCGGGAACGTTTCCTACCCACCCAACCTCCCACATTCTTCACTTTGCTGTTTCCCTGCCTTAATCTCTAGTTTATATGCTACTTGCCCTTTTTGTGACTGCGTCGGTTAATTGAGTGTTACAATGTCCTCGTCTTCTTGCAGAATCTCTCTTAAAAGAGACAAGAAAACAAGTAGACAATGAAGAGAAAAACACAGCAGATAAGAAAGGCATTCCAGGTAGCAGCTGGCAGTATTAGCGGTTATGTCTCCTACTGCTAATTGGAAGAGTACCAATAGTGAATTACCACGCAGGATATTGGCACCTGGTGAATCAGCCATAGCATTTCCCATAGGATGTTGGGCTTTCAAAGGCTGTCCCTTGTCCAAATACTTACAAGGGCTCATCTTGTGTTCAGACATATAATGAATGCATAATCCATAGTTGCCTTTTAAGGCCAGAATGTGAAAGTCCTGTCAGAAAAGAAAAGGATTTAAAATGATGCCGGAAAGGTCTAGAGCTGCATAGATTATTGCTGGAGGTGGAGAGGTGTAGCCTATTGCTACAATACTAAGAATTAAAAAAAACCAACCAAACGAACAAAAAGCCCAACAACCAACCAACAAACAAACAAACAAAAAAAAAACCCTAACCAAAAAACTCTAAAGATTAACAGAAATATCATTTAGCTTCCAATTTCAGGCCATAAACCAGCCTCTAAGAAACTGAAAGTAGTTTCCCAAAGTTTCTTATCCCTGACCATGCTCTGCCACCTTCCTTGGAATGAAAAATCTGGTGATAGCTAGTGGCTGGGATTGTCAGGGCACAATGATGCTATAAGTCAAGGCTCAAGTTGAAGTGATGATGAGTTGTTTCCCACCCATGTGCTTCCTCTTTATTCTGCATTGTGCTTAGTGGAAATGAGCATGAGGGTCAGTTTATAGCTTTTCAAGGCTTTGTTTTTGTTTTTCCTTGGAGGAAAACAACAAAAAGGACTATTATGATGATTTAGATATTTTTAATGTAGAAATTATGTACCAGAGTTCATTTGGACCTCTGGAACACTAGAAGATAAATATGTATCTATAAGTAGTAAATAATTAATTGCTTATTTTCAGTGAACCACTGATGAAACTGAATTAATTTTTAATTTCAAATTATTTCTAGCTATATGCATCATGAACTTACTGGTTAATTTCTCTGTAGTCTCTGCAGGAAGGCCTTTGTAGCTGGCATCTTCATCAGAGCTACAGTGTTTTTCATACACGCTTGATGTCACTGAACTAAGATTTGTATTAGTTTGTGTTTCACTCACTGTCCAATGTGTTCAAGCAAAATGGATTCTGTGCTGCTAAACATTTTCTTTCAGTAGTAACATCATCAGATTGTGAGAAACAAAGGTCATATTCAGGCTCTCTAGAGCATCTTAAGGTCTGCCAGTAAGATTATGCAGAAGGAGAAACAAGTAAGCCATGATGACTCTTCCCGTGCGTATATGTCAGAATACCATGAGTCAGCTTGCCGAAACTTTTCACGTGAGGCCCTCCATTTCCATATGGACAGGACTCCATCAGTCTTTGAGTCTGTTGTCTATAGTACTCACATAAATACACAGTAACCCTGTCCTGCTGGAAGTCACTCGGTGAATAAGCTTTGCTTATGGAGGAGGTCTTATTTAATCATGTGCTCTGGACTCTGTTTCAAGGCAAGTGTCCTAAAATGCCACAATATCTGGAAGTCCAGCTACAGAGTAGGGATGGTTGTGATGAAGCCTCCTGTCTTCTGCCATGAAGAGAAAACTAAGCTTTCTGTGGTCATCCTTACAGCTCATAAATCCTCATTGCTTTGTCCTGGCTGTTGAAAGCAGCCTTCTACAGCAGTAGGGGCTACCTAGGAGTCAGTGCTGTTGATCCCCTGCACAGCTGAAGCCTGGTCCAACTGGAAGTCAGAAGGCTCCTATGCAGATCTGGTATCTGCAGGATGCAGTGGTCATGTATCACTAAGATGCAATGGCAGATAGGCAGTGTGCTTTTGTAACTCTCACCTGGAAGTGCCAGTGCTACTGATCTTTTGCATTATGGGAATACTGATTATACCTCAGGATATATTCACAGCTCTGAGCACAGCCGAGGAGTGTGTAAGCAAAGCCAAGCTACTCAAGATACCTGGGGTAATAAAGCTGTATTAGTACAATTCTCTGTCTGGGCTAGTAAGCAGCATCTGCTTGATTTCAAAGATCTCCATTCTACTATGTCTCTGTGCCTTCTAGTAGCCAAGGAAGGCAATGTGGTCCTAGTTTTAATCTTTTCTGACAGCATGAGCCATATTGCCCATGCACACACCTGCCTTGTAATTCTAGTCTTTGGGAACATAAGAAAGAATTAAGAAGAATTCACCTAGAAACCTGTCAACCCAGGACAGAAGTATAGTGGAAAAGTGTGAGACAAAGGCATGTCAGACTGCAAGATAATCATATGTCTTTTCTATTAGTCGCTATCACTCATGTATTACCTGTGCTTTGGCCATTTTAGCAATATTCTTGGTCAAGATCTCATTTTATACTGCAGATGCTGGAAAGTGTGGACCAAAGAAATGGGCTGTCCCTGAGAACTTCCTTCAGATTTAATTACAAAATACTAAAAAATTCCTTCTAATGACAGGAAAACCACCTGTTCCATGGTTCAAAAATTATGCCTAGCCAGATTTATCAAAATTACTCTTCCCAGAAGCACCCCTATGATTGAACTGACCAGCCCTTGCAAAAGAAGCTTGGGCTCTGTTTTGCTCAGGAAGCTCTGTAAATGTGACTCCCCTTACGAAGGATAAACTGCTAAAAAAATTTGAAGTGAAGGGAGCTGTAGCTGGACCATGGGCTCATCATCACCTTTGTGACACCTCATAGCAGATGGAGGTACCCTTTCTTCTCTCTCCCAGAGGGCATCAAGGCTCAGACAAGCAAGACCCTTGTCAGGATTTCGGTTTTGGTTGTCTAGACTATAAGCACACCACTGATGGTGGGGTGGCATCTGTCATTGTTTGCCTGATTACACAGCGAGTTACCAGAGGCTAGAGCTGAGGGCTCAGTGAAGTCCTTCCTGAGCTGCTGCTGCTTTATACACCGTTCAAAGTATAACCTTCCTGAGCGAGGCAAAGCACATTAAGCACCAGTGCTGCTCAGTGCAGGATTACGGAGTTAGGGAGAAAAAGCCTCTAGAGTGGGAGCTGTAAATAAAGCCAGCATATATTCAGCACTGTCTTTTCAGTGCAGCCTCACAGCATTTATTCTGTGATGAACAGCTGAAGCAAATGTAAAGTCTTCAGATCCATGCCGGGCTAGAAATACGAGACAAGACTTTCTGGCCTTGCTGAAGATATATTTTCCGCAAAGACAGACAAAAAACAAAAGTCTCCATAACTGTCTTCAATTTACCGTAATCTTTTCATCCCTGCAGAGTTGCCAAGGCAGTTGAAGAAGGCATCAGGAACACAGAACAGTTATTCTGGGTCAGATCAAGGTAGTTTTTACCCAGTAGAGTATTTCTGACAGAAGATAGTTGGACATTCTTAAAGGAAAGGCAGAAAGAGTATAGTGCCCTTTCCTTTGCTAAACTCTCCCAGTTTCTGTTAAATTGCAGACTAGGCACTTCCTGAGACAGTGGTTTTGTCTTCATGTATTCAGTAATACCTGGCAGATTTTTCTTCTGGGAGTGTATCTAATTCCTTTTGAATCTTTTTTATGCTTTTGACCTGGACAACCACCCTCTGGCAGTGAGTTCCACAGCCAAGTTGTATGCAAATAAAAGAAAAATTTTTTTTGACCGGTTTTAGCATCTTTTTGCTTTGGTTTTTGATGCTACCTACCTTTTGTGCTGTGAGAAGCACTGCATAAACATCCCCTATTTTCTTCCCATCATTCATGATTCTTTATGCATTGAACATGTTCTCCCTCAGCTGTTTTTATTCCAGTCTACAGTGGACTGGTCTATTTAATTTTTCTCCTTAAATGATCTCTGGTCATTCTGATTGCCCTTCTCTGTACTAATTCTAGTTCTCCTCTACCCTGAAATACAAGAGTTTGTGAAGAAGAGTGAGGAAAAGGCAGCATTAAGATTTGAACTATAAGAACTCTCTTGCTTGCGTCAGACTCCACAGAAAAGGCTTCAAGGGGCAAGAAAATTACAAATAACTGTTGTTAACCTTAATATCACAAGGGTTCCAAGTCAGCCAGAAAACTAATCTTCAGAGGACTCCTTGTGTCCCACTTTTCTCCCGTAATCCAGAGGATTCTCCTAGTCTTAATATTTGGAAAGAAATCTTAAAAGTGCAGTCCATTCGAAAGCTGAATACGAAAGGATTATATCATCTGGCTGTCATATATTTGGAATATGCAAAATGGACAAACCTAAGTTCCCTGAAGCTGTCTCTGAAAAGTGACTGAGCTGGTAACTTGCAATGTAGCTGTATGAAATACAGCTCACTGAAAGTTACAAATACATTATACGTATTTGTATCCATAACCTGCTTTGAAATCTGTTGTGGCCTTTCCTGATTATGAGGAAACAAGGACATTGTCGCATCTGCAGCTGTCAGAGGCTTGTGTTACAAAGTCAAGAAAGGTGAGCAAGGTCTAACTAAATACATCTCTACTGTCCAGGAAATGCATTGTGATTTGCACTGCCTGTTTAGTGTTAAGCATATAAATACATGAGTTGAAGTACTAGAAATACTCCTAGAAAAGCTAAACATTATACAAGTTTTCAACCTACTATGCTGTTTTTGAAACAGATTAATAGATTTTCGTGCCACTATTACAAATTTTAATGTAGGACCACTCCCTGACAAATCTCTGAAGTTGTTAAGTATAGCGCAAAGTAAAGAGAAACACAAAGGGACAGGTTAAATAGATGTTTGATAGTGTTAATATGTAGATTCTGTTCTGCCACAGATAGATCAGTCTAAAATGAATTCCCTGGTTTCAGGGCAATGCTCCCAGGTTTACAATGCAATAGTGGCAAAATTCAATTCAGAGCGTTCTTTATATGCATTCATATAATACTCAATATAAACACAAGAAAAAAAATCTCCTTCTTCTTCTCCATGTTGCTCCCAAACTCTCTGAGATATAGTTTGACTCTGTTAGTCAATGGTGCTTATTTTTCCAACTTTAAAGACCAACTTAAAAGATTTAAAAGAGGAAATGTTCTGAATTAAGAGAGATAGTTAGCTTCAGATCACAGTTTAGTTCCTATTTATCATGCCTTTTCCTCACAATAATAAGTGGGAACTTTTTGCAAGGGAAGTAAGTCCCGGTCTCCAAAAGCTCTTGCAGAGGGTATAAGGATCTATTACACCTCATTTGCTCTTGTCTCTGCAGACACTAGTTTTCATCTCAAAGGTATCACAGAACCATGGAATCAATTAGGTTGGAAAAGACTATCAATCACTTATACATCTCCCTCTGTCATCTGACTGGGCACAGGACTGGTTTTCTGAATTTGACACTTAAATTGCATATTGGCAGTAAAGTTGACCTGTGAGTAAGCCTGTGGTATAGTCACACACTTGGAAGCTTTCTTGGAATGTTCTTCAAGAGACCAGTTTGCTATAAACTGACTGATGAACTTGTATGTTGAGTGATGTCCTTTTATATTTCACTACTAGAATTAATCAACATGAAATCAATGCTCAGATTGTTATTGGCATGCACTTTCTGGAGATATAATCAGAGGGAGTAGAGCATTCAGCTTCCAGCTTGCTGCAAGTAGACAGTAATTGCCTCTAAGTCATGATCTGAAAATCCAATGCTAAGTGATATTGAACCACACAAAAGCTCTTATTACAGCAATAGTCACACAAGCACCCAGCCTTGTGGACCTGAGGGAGAGCACCACTATCCAAATGTATAATTTTTGAAAACTTCTCTTCCATTAAATGAAAAATCAAGCAGAAATATAGTGTTTCCCAACATGTATTTTGAAAAGAGATTTCAAGGAATGGCATTATAGAGTTGCGTGTTTAAATTTCAGTAGCTTCCACTTCAAATATACTCAGTCTATAAATGAAAAACCTTAGGAGAAAACAGATCTAATAACCAAGGCTACAGGTGCATCTGGTTTCTAGTGGTCAGACTGGACTACTTGCTATTTTCAGTGTACTATAGGGCAAGCAGAAAGAAAAAAAACGATTGAAATTTTTGGGGGATTATTAAAATGATGGTCCTTTAAAGAACGAAGACTATTTTTAGGGATACAGCACAAATGGATTTTGATTGTTTGATCTTAAATATGCCTACCAGTACTCTTGCTTTCTGTACTACTGTAAGTCTCACTGATTTCATTAGTACATGATTGGTCCTATGCAACTCTTTTCCCTCATGTTTTAGTGAAACAATTGCAACCAGCAGAACTGTGTGATTTTGGGTCTCAGTGATATGAAAAGAGAGCAGCTTTTCTACCACAGCCCTTTACTTTTGCAATGTGCTCTCTCACATTTGATCTGTAAGAATTGATAAAAACTAGTCACCTTACTGAACATGTGTAAGCTGATTTGCTGAAACTTGTACAGATTAGGACAAGTTTTCGACATGCAGCAAAAAGCATAACCCTGATACATAAGGTACTCTTACATTTTGTTTTAATTCTTCATGGCAACAAATAGGGATATCTTCTCAAATAAAGGTTAGCACATTGTATTAAAATTGGCAAAACATTATCTGTTCTCTTTTGTCTAGAAATAGTGAAACTAATCTGATTGAAATGCAAAGCAATCACTCCTGCTCCCATTCAGATGGAAGATTTCAGTTCTGATTAGTATTTGACAAAGTGGGTGAAAATGAGGTTGTACTGTGGCAGTTGCCAGGTAACCTTGAGGTAGTGCCACCTATAATGCCAGCCAACTTTATAAATGACATATGTATTACAGATACAATATTGATTTCATGTAGTTACATGTCAAATTGTTCATTTCATTTACTGTGCCTTTTCCTATCTTTGTGGAAGTTGAAAACATTATCTTCTTAAATACTAAGGGTCTACTTCAAATAATTTCTTCAATTGAGAACAAATTAATCCAACTGTTGCCCAGGCCAAGGGTAAGCTGATCTTTGTGGTGCAGAAGAACAGAGCATCATTGACCCATTAATGAATAGTGATGTAGATATCAGAATGAGAGGATTTAGCCATGTTGCTTTAGTCATGATTTATAAATACAAAGTATATGAAATATAAATATATTTTTAAATTAAACGCTGAAGTTCCATTTGTTTCCATTCAGCCTTGTGCAAGATGTTTTAAGCTAATTTACTGTTACTGGCCATGGAATGAAGACACACCTTCCTACCAGCACTATAGGGAAAGGCTTTACCTTCAGAACTGGAAGCAAATCCTGTAGCTACCATAACCCTTCCCAATACACAAGTTAACATACCTCACATATTCCATGCAGTTGTTGGATGATTCAGTGTGTGTACACACACTCGACTCTCTGAGGAGGGCAGCAGCAGTTCCTGTATTTTCTTTCTTCCTTCCTTCCTTCCTTCCTTCCTCCCTCCTTAAAGGCTGTTCCTGTAAATTGCAGTTAGCCACTGTAGTATTTGCAAGGCTATGAGCACACCCCATTGTACCTTGTACCATCTGCCTGAGATGCAAACAATATAGAAAGTTATTAAGGACACTTTTTATATAAAGCTCACATAATTTCATATAAATACATTTGAACACTCTAGTGGAGTCAGGTCTGGTTCAAGAAAACTCCAGCTCAGCAGGAAACTTACCGTGCTGTGTGTGTGAACTGTTTTCCATGTGATTTGTGTTGGAATCATGAGAAAGAACATATTCAGTCCAAGCCGCATTGTTGGTGGAGCATATACAGGCAGTTAAATCACTTTTATCTCCTTGATGTTCTTGTGATTTGTTCTTTTTGTTTGGTTGGTGTGGGTTTTTTCCGTTTACAATTGGTAGCAGAGCAGATGGCAAAGGCTTAGCTGGGTGTAATTTGTCCATAAAATAAGCAAAGCTGTCAGTGAGTCTTGTTTCCAGCAGGCCTATTCCACTTTGAGAAGGATTTTTCTTCCACTGGAATTAACCTCAAAAACATGATTTTAAGAAGAAATGAGTAGCTGTACTAGGAGCAAAATTCAACAGTTCTGAGATTCTCTCTAAGCTCATTGTAGAACTCCTCCTTTATGGGAAGATGACAATACTTTGGGTTCTCTCCTCCATAAGGCAATGATTTTCAGTAAAACTTGTAGGAATTCTTCAGTTTTGCTCTTTCTGCTCTTCTGTCATTAAAAGGTGTTTTGGGGAAGTAGGGAGTGGCAGGAAGCTGGCAAAATCATAGAGACATCAGTAGTTCATAACTTGATAAAACAAGTCACGTGATTAAGTGTAGTCTCATCAACTTCTCTTCAAGTCTGAAAAAAAAAACCCTTAGATTTTTGCACCCATTGGATTTGAGCTAATTCCTAAATATCTTCTGAAGCTGTAGCTTCTGAAGTTATTTCTGCTGTTATTTCTGCTGCCAAGTGTGCCCAGTGTGTGCCAACACAAACAACCTTGCACAGATAGACAGCAAAGACAGGCTTTACCCCAAAACAACATTTGAACAGGAAACACAGGTAAAACAAACTTTAATGTTGCTTATTTCTTAACTAAAGAAATTATGAAATGGACTGCTTAAAAGATTTGCTAAATGCCGCACACCAGCTCTGAGGAAGAGCTATGTCTGAGGCAGAGCTGTGAACAGAAAATTTCTGAGCCACAGTTCAGTGCATTCACCACTGCTCAGTGCATTCACCACAGTTCATCCTCTCTTTTCAGAGGACTACCATGTAGGAACATATTATTCAAAGCTGCTGACAAGTCTGACTAGCTGTTTTTCTAACAAATGAAGGAGTGGCAGTTGGCAAAATGTGATGATAGCACTGGGCAGCAAAGATTTTAACTGCCTTTGCCATGCACTGTATTGTACATTTTATCTTTAAATGCTTCCTTAGAGAAGCACAAACAAGAATACAAAGGAAGTGGAAATCTGACACCTGCTTATAATTTATAATACTCATTATATTTTTGGGACAGCCATCCTTTTCAAGGTAAGTTATTTTATTTATAGGCAGGAGCTGCTCATGATTTGCATGGTAATGCATTCACATCTGCAAAGCCTATAAATTAGCCTCCAGCTCATTACAGCAATGCCATTGTCCTACTTGCCAGTATGTAATCTGATCCCAAATGTTTCAGATGTCCACAAAATAAAACCAGCCTGAGGGAAGAGCTTCACTGTTGCAGTATTAGCACACCAAAAAAATCTTCCTCCCCTGCAAAAAAAAGAAAATACTATAAAATGACTGGATGGGAGGAAACTGCTATGTATTTCAAAGAGATGAGCCCCAAAGCCACTCAAGAAACAAACACTCAAGAAACTGGAAAGCTGTTGCCATGTTTTAAGGTGCTTATGCCATTTCAGCCAAAAGAATGATTTTATTGCAGCTTTTTAAAGGGTTCCAAATAAAAGCAGCTTCATAGAAGATTAAGTCACTTACTTGGCTGTGCATCCTGATTTTATCCTAATGTGTCATACTTGAACACTTGTATTATTATTACTGTTTCAAGTCTGGTTGTGCACAGCTATCTGAAACAGATGCTGATGTCCTTTATTTCAGTGAACCTATAAAGACAGTCCCTACTTCCAGGTAGTCAAGAGTTTGCAGTTATGTCAAGATTTTGCCCCTTCGTTAAGCCAGCAAAAAGATGAAATGCAGCATAGACAAAGCAGGCTCATAGAGCATATATCCCCTCCCATCCAGATGTGCAGATGCCTCCTATGTTAATTCACTTTGTCAAAGGTCACTGGATGGTAAAAGATTGCTGGTCCCCAAAGTTCAGCTTCTGAAATATCTCAACTTTGCTATGGTGGGTATGAAGAAGAGGGCTCTCCATCAAACTTGGATAAATGCTGGTTCACTCTTGTAACTTCCACCTGGTTGCCTTTAACTGTGCTGAGGCACATAAACATACCCATCCTTAAAAAAAGAGAAAACGGAAACCCTTACAATCACAAGGCCTACCTACATCGTTGGAAAGGTCTTTAACAAGGTGACAAAGCAGCTGTCAGCAAGCTCTCACCCACTGCCCAGACTTGCTTTTGCATTACCCTGCTGCCTACCTCCTCTGGCTTTTTTATCTCTTCCTTCCAGCCTCTCCACCTACTCTTCCTTGGCTGCAGAGTCCTCAAAAACCTCTCTTCTTTCTTGGCCTACTCCTGTAGGTAAATGACTGCAAATGAGAAGAAGGCTTGAAATAAGAGAGCTTCAACTGAAGCTTCAGAGTGGGAGGGGGCAAGGCACAGATCATGGCACAATTGTGATGTTGGATTCAGGATCCTGGTGTGCCGGCATGCAGGATGTCCACCAATATATTACATTTCTTTATTGAATTCTGGTTGATAATAATAGCTGGTTATTTATTTATTTACTGTATCTCTCTTGTTTGTCTCAGTAGCTGGGAGAGCAGCAGAAAAACAGGGCTCTGCATGAGTCATAACCCAGAAAAAGCTCTGCTGAGAGTACAGCTCACACTGTTCTGCAGTGTAGCCCAGGTGATAAGCATCAGTGTTGCTGTTCTCTCCATGTTGTCGGTCTCATATTACCATGAATGATAATATCCGCTGTGATGTATTCAAATGGAGCTGTAGGGAGGGATAGTTAGGGATGTCTCCATTTCATTTTCTGCTTTTCCATACTAACATGAGAAAAAGGAAATGCAGCATAAAGAAAAATAAACACTTATTTAGAACAAACATAAAAACATTCTAAAAAGGTGTTACTTCTAAATCCGAGGGTTTGACCTCAGTTCTGTTCAGCTGTACTTTTGATCTTGCAAAGAATTGTACAAGGCTAGATCCAGCTATGGGCCCAGGGAGGGTCTCTGCTGCATATCCCTCTGCATGAGTGGGCAGTGCCCGTGTATGAGCCACAGCCTTGTCACCCCTGCAACTGGCAGCTAGCTGGCAGGTCTTTCTTTTAAATATAGGACAGTCCTAGTGAACTCTGTGGGACCTTCCTAGCAAAGAGCTGGGCACAGACTGAGGGAACAAGAAGGCCTGGTGTTCTCCCTGAAATCTGCAGTTCCAGCACACGTTTAAAGGCAGCCTTCCTGCTCACAGTGGAAGTCAGGCTGCTCAGTGCTGAGTCTGCAATGAACTTCTCACAGAGGGTCCCTGGAATGGTCACTGCTGGATGTTGATGACTGCCCAGATCCAGGGCAACTCTGAATGTGCTTGCTGGGGATGGCAGCAAGCATTGGTCTGGGTACCTCTCTTCCTCACATCTGTCTCACCCAGAAGCTGAAGACTGTTTGGGGCTGCTGAAGTGCCAGCCATATGCGGCCCTGCGTGTCCCACAGAGAGCGAGCAAGCTCTGGCTGTCCTTGGAGCGGCCCTTTTAGGCTGAATTTCTGCACTGGCCCTTCATTTCACATGCTGGCCTCCTCCTGGCCTTCATCAGACTGTACAAACAGACTGTGAGTAGTTGAAAGATATTCCAGTATTTGTGTAGTTTATCGATGCTTCCCATGTTTAGTGTGCTTCTGTTCCCAGGAGAATGGAGTACGGGATACACTGGGTGTTGCTGTTTAGATACTGCACTGAAAAGTATAGTGTCTGTGGCTAGACAGAGCTGATTCCTGTAACATTTCTAATTGCATTCACTTTCTAAACATGGCATAATCTCCTTTACAATAATATGTGTGGGAAAAAAAAACTTAGTAGCATTTTTGTTCAGATCACCTGTGATAAAGACGCCTTTTCTTTTTCCTCTGCCTATTGTGCTTTAAACTTTTGCTGAACCTATATTTTGTACCTAGTTTCTTCATGCTTTGTACTACTGAGATCCAAGGAATTATTTCTTCACAAATGGTAGCCAAAAAAAAGTATGCGAAGACTAGAAACAGGCATGCTGTAAAGACTGTTTAAAAACATACATTTTCCTCTGTGTGTATTTAGCAGTTTCCATCTTTGCCATATGTTCTTTTCCTCATAATTTTGCCTTTTAGATTGTTCTTCAACACTTGCCTGTTTTCTTTATTCTACAACAGAAGGGGAATTGATCTTTCATTTGTTCCGCAAATATTGCTTATTGTCCCAGGTTTTATTACCCCATCTGCTATTGAGTGATCAATTAAAGTCTCTTGTGGTCTCACTTTTCCAACTGATCACACTATACCGCAGACTATATTTCAATGTAATTGCTATCTACTGTATGATGTGTAAACTAGAAAGAGAGGAGCAAAAAGACGAGGGTATTTTTCCCCTGCCTACCATTCCTCTCTTTCTGTGTAAGCACATATCTTCAGTGCTTACTTTTTATCAATGACAACATTTAAACTAAATCACTCATCTCCACTCTTTTCTACATGCATCCAGTGCTTGTATCTCAATGTTTGCTACTACAAAGCACGGGAGTATATAAAAAATAAGCTCACCAACACTTGAGGGAAACAGGTAGATGCTGTCACACTTCCCTGCAACCCTCCCCAAAATGGAAACTTCTCCCCCCAAACAGTATTTCCCTGTTCTCTCTCTTCCATCTCCCAGCCCTTTCTTACTGCTCTCAATACTTACTCTTGGTCATGTATGTGTTAACTCTGCCTCTGTGTGTAGTTTTAAAATTACTTCTCCCATATTTTTAGGCATTGACAACACCGTATTCTGCACAGTCCTGTGTCATCTCCCTGCACTCAGCTCTGTCTATCACAGCAAGGGGCTCAAGAAAGACATGCTTTTAAAATTAGAGGTACAGCATGGTTTCTGCGAGGGGAAGCTAAACCCCACAACTGTGATCAAACTGATGTGAAGAAGGTGAGTTGTCTGCAGCAGGACAGAGAGATGGAAATTTCTACTCTCTGTCCAGCACAATGGACAGAATTATAACTATTTAAACGATTGCTTTTCTTAATAATAAAACAAAGTGGGTCATTGCCAGGGAGAAACACAGAAGCAGCTCCTGGTGGAACAAGGCTTGGGAAAAATTGCGTCAGAAGCATCACTCCTGATTTGCCCCTGAAAATAATGACTCAAACTATTGACGTTCATGCATGCTGTGTTAATCCAGTGTCATGTCCACATGTGCTGCTAATTTAGAGTTGTGATCCCTCATTTGAGTATGTGCTTAAAGACCAGACTGTCTCTCAGAAATCAGGCCTCAGTGAACTGAGTCATTTATAAAAGCTAAACTGAGACTTTAATGTGGAGCTGTGCAATCAAACACACTCTGTCTTCTTCTGGATGTGCAGGTGGTGATTAAGTTTATCCCAAAAGCTCCTGATGTCACTCCTGGGAATCAAGATACTGGTTTTCAAGAGCTAACTGTGCTGAGGCTGAAAAGAACAAAAATGATGATTCTACAATGCAGTGTGGGCAGCTCTGAGATGTACATGGCTTTTACAGAGAAGGAGGAACGGAGACAGGAAATACAGATTGATGGAAGCAAATGCAAGTGTTGGTGGAAAGAAAAGCTGTATATCTATCACTCCAGTTTTTCCGTGAGATTTTTGAATGAAAAACTCTTGGAAATATGGAGTTGTACATATATAGATATATAGATATAGATATAGATATATAGAGATATATATAATATGTATATTATGTTAAATATGTGTATATATACATACATACATACATACATATATATATATGTAAAATGTAAGTACTAAAAATGAACAGCAGTACAGGGGCTTCCATCTCCCTAAATGAACTCAAACCCATGGATGGAAGGCAGTGCTACACTCCCACTGGAAGGCATACAGGTGCTAGGCTCTGCCTTGGACACACCTGTGGTGCAGGTGTCTGGATAGGAGCTGTAACCATGGCGTAGGTGACCCTTCATCATCGATGGTGAGACAATCAGCCACTTCTCTCCTCTTCAGCCTCAGTCTAAAACATCTGAGTTGAGAGGAACTCCACTTTAGGTCCTTGTCCTGCAGTTTCAGGGGAGATAAGCACCTGAGTGCCATAGAATCATAGAATCATTTAGGTTGGAAAAGACCTCTATGAACATTAAGTCCAGCCATTAACCCAGCACTGCCAAGTCCACCAATAAACCCTTTCCCCAAGTGCCGTATCTATAGATCTTTTAAATACCTCCAGGGCTGGTAACTCAACCACTTCCCTGAGCATCATGTTTCAACACGTGACAACCCTTTCCATGAAGAATTTTTTCCTAATAGCCAATCTAAATGTCCCCTGACACAACTTCAGGGCTTTTCCTCTTGTCCTGTCACTTGATACCTGGGAGAAGAGGCCAACCCCCACCTGGCTACACTCTCCTTTCAGGACCTGTAAAGAGCGATAATGTCATCCCTGAGCCTCCTTTTCTCCAGGCTAAACACCCCCAGCTCCTTCAGCTGCTCCTTGTAGGACTTGTGCTCCAGACCCTTCACCAACTCCGTTGCCCTTTTCTGGACTGGCTCCAGCACCTCAATGTCCTTTGTATAGTGAGGGGCCCAGAATTGAACACAGGATTTGAGGTGTGGCCTCACCAGTGCTGAGTACAAGGGGACAATCCCTGCCCTGGTCCTACTGGCCACATTATTCCTGATACAGGCCAGGATGCCTTTGGCCTTCTTGGGCACCTGTCTCGCTGCTAGATGAGCAGAAACAAGGATGGCTGAAAGGGCCCCGCTGAGCATGGCCAAGCTGCTTAAGAGGCTCCAGGGTGCTGGGTGGAGGGTCCCAGGACACGATAAGCCCCTCTGCAGGCAGGGAATTTTGGTAGGAGGCTGCATTGTCCCCTGGATCGCATCCGCTATCTCAGCTTTTCCAAGGTGTCCCCTGCCCCAGGATTGCATCCCCTATCGCAGTTTTTTCCCCAGGTGTCTCCTGCCCCAGGATTGCATCCTCTGCCCCAGCTTTCCCCAGGTGTCTCTGCCCCAGGATCGCATCCCCGATCCCAGCTTTCCCCAGGTGTCTCCTGCCCCCTGGCGGCAGAGGCGCCGCCGCCCCCGGACACCCGCGGCGCTGTGTTTAAATAAAACAGTGTCAGCCTAGGAGAAATCTCAGGTCTCAAGGGGAGTTTTAGCGAAAAAAGATTTCCAGCTTTGCATCTGATATTGCACAAATATGATATTTTCCAAGACACATCTTGTCGTGATTTATCAGATGTGAATACAAAAGCCAGAATAAACACAAGCATGCTGCTCTGCAAGAATTAATAAATCTTTCCCGTTCTTGAACAAACAGAAGTTTATTGTAAAAAGAAAACAAGGTAAAACTCCAGTGAAACCCTCTGGCCCCTCAAGCACACACTGTACCTTGGGTTTTCTTGGAGGCGTGGTTCAAGTAATAGCAACTCTAGGAAAAACCTTCACACACTGCACCAAGCTCTCATTCCTCCAGTAGTTCCAGTGTTAGCCAGGCAATTGCTAGCATTTTGTAACATCACACATGAAGATGGTCAGTTGGCAACCTTGAAAAAGGGCTTATGAACAGAATTGAAATCAATAAGAAGGTCAAGGATGACACAGTTCTTTATTTGATGCTTTCTTTTCTTACATTTTGGAAATGCAAACGAGAGGATGAGGCAAAGGAGGAAAAGTTGCAGCAACGAGTCCATAGAACTTAGTTGTCTGAAGACCCTCATTATTCTGTGGTCATGATCTAGGTGAGCCTGAGGCCTTCTGAGAGCTTTGGGGTAAAATCCCTTCCACCTGGGATTCTGCCATTTTCTTTACTAGAAGCAGAATTTCACTCAGTGCAACTTTGGGACAATAGAGAGACCTTTGCACAACCCAAGTGTAGAAAACTGGAATTAGCAAGCACACATGCCCCTTTATGACTGTATGGCAACAATAGGCACCATGTGCATAGAAGGAGGACTATTAACTACCCTTTTATTTCTAAGATTTTAGGTCATCTCAGGCTGATGGAGTCACACAAGTTGTCCCTCGCAGGAATGGGAAAGCGTTAGTCACACCTCTGCAGGCCAAACTGTTGCCCTAGTATTTCCACAAGGCTTTTGAAGCAGGCTCCGCAGCACATTAATTGCAGAGAGCCAGCTTATTTCATCTATGCCAGCCCCAGAGGAGTCTCTAAGGTAAACTGAGTTCAGCTAAGGGCTACTGACAAGAGCTGGTCAGAAAAATTACTTTCTTATAAGTTCACTTAATGGCAGCTTTTGAGCACACATGAGGAAATTGAAGTTTGATCTGGAAACACTGATGGAGTGGTTGTTTTGGGTTATACAAAGTACATCCCATGCCTATCCTGTTTTATGAGTTGAATGACTACCCTGTTTAGGTGATGTTAATTAGGTGGCTGTGATGCCTGAAGAGAGATTAAGTAGAATTGGGGCACTTGGACGTGGAAGAAAGTGAGCATAAGACGCTGCTGAAGGACAACACCCATGAATTACAAAATAATTGGTTTTACAACAGGTATTCAGTCTGTGGACTTTATTTTTCTGAATTTTTGTTTTTTATCTGAGAGGTAAACAGGCTAGAAAAAAATAGCCAAGTAAAATGGATAAAGGAAAGGTACCCCATCCCTGAGGGGACTCTGCAGGGCAGAGGGATGCCCTTGGAACTGTGCTACCCACTGTGTGTCCCATTCCCCTCCCCTCACCCCAAATGCACTCTTGGCAACCAGCCTGCAGATTCCCGCTGGCGTATTTCAAAGCCTGGGAGAGCCCAGCCATACCTGTCTGGGCTGGAGCTGATCCCTGACCTTCACTCAGTGCTACTTGGTTTTCTCTGATAGCTGGGTGAATGATTGCCAGCAGTAGTAAATGATTTACTCCATGTAAAGCACCGCCTGCTAGAGAGGTGTATCCCTTGTTACACTGCAGAGAAAAAACATTTCCATAGAGCCACAAAGATTATGGAATTAATTTGTTGTTTACATAATAAATAAGTAAAGGTAAGGGTAGTGGTGGTGAAAGAAGCTTATGATTCTTTTTAACATGGCCAAAGATAAAACTGGGGAAAGTGTCCTTACTTTCATAACTACAGAACACGTAGCTGTGTTCACAGCGGAAGATAATGTTTGTTTGGCAGAGCAGCTTGATCCAGAATGCCCAGCTGCATTCAGGCAGGTTTGGTGTTTCGGAAAGTAAACCTCCTGTTTGTTTTGTTATATATTAGGGCATCTCGTCCTCATAATCAAAGCACTAAATGTTTTTCATGCGTGTATCATTGCAGCCCCACAGAGCTGACTCCTACCATCTGGTCTCTGGGAAGATGTGGATTATACAGCCCAGAGGTGAGAAAAGCTACATATGTTGCTGGAGCTGCCTGTTTTGCTGCAGGAGGCACTGGTTTATTAGTTCGCTAGATCTCTTTGCTGATAAATCCAAGTATCACTGGGACTGAAGGCAGACAACTTCACTGACTGTTTTACAGGCCCTCACTCATATAGAATGGAATCTTTGGTGTATTATCTTTGAACTTCAGCTGGATTTCCTAGTTGTTAAAAAGCCAAGTATTTAAAAAGAATAGAAGAGATGACATTTCTTTCTTCATGGCATCACTGGAGCAGGAGGATAGGCCATAGGCCACAAAAGCCACTAATGCCAGAGACGGGCTTGGAGGCTGCCCTCAGAGCTTCTCATCATGCCGCTGCAGCATCTGGGCACTGAGGCACTCCAGGTGTAGGACAGTCTTGGGAAACCAAGTAATGCAATTACTAAAAATCAGAGCCTGCTCTATACTCCTGTCTGAACTGAGGTAACTCTCTAATTTTTACCTTTTAATGAAGACAGCACTTCCCTGAGTGGTGCATTTCTACTCTTTTTCTTGAAAAATGGATGAAATTTAATCTCGCTTCTCTTCCAACACCTCTCAGTTTTTGTGCTGAAGAAAATACTTTCTGCATCTCCTTCTGAGGTGACTTGAGTGCTGATAGTGAGACTGCTGGAAAATCACTGCTCGGCACTGCACAGATGAAGTTCTGCTGTAGTGACAAAAAGAGAAGATCATAATGCCCGGTTCTGCCATTACTTCTCCCCTATGCTAAACCTGTGTGCTGATGACATAGGCCTGCAAGTAGTTCTGGAAAATGTTATTTACAGCTCTACTTTATTATGAATTTGGAATGAAATCTGAGCAGTGGGAATGAACATCCGAAGGATATTGAGAGCTCTGGTGAAACTCCACATGATTTGAGGTACCCTGCCTGAGATTTTTGCAACTTGCCTATGGTGATATCATCTTATTGTTCTGATTTTAGCATCACAATCCATTCCTTAGTATTTGCCAGGAATCAGTACTCAGATGAGGTTGACCATCCCTCCTCACAGGACACCTCCCATGAATATCTTTCGAAGAACTGACATTGGGCACAGTTTGATTATATGTGACATAGCTATGACAAAATCCCATTTGATGCAGTCCAGTAAGAACTCATATACTCTCATCCTCCATAAAACACATGTAATCTCCCTTACCCACTATTATTTTCAGCCTTTCAGATCTCAGAGATTTGTCTGCCTAATGCCCTCTTTGGTGAGGCCTAGGAGCTGCTCCAAGACTCAGTCAAAGTTGTGTGAGTTGTGTGCCTGAAACACATGCTCCTCCAGTCCTGTCGTGGGCACATGTCTGCTCAGACAATGAGTTTGCTTTGGTGCTGGGCAATGGGGGGACGCGATGGGATATGTGAAGGTCTTATTGTGCAGAAGTGCTTCTCTCATGACCAAAATTTTGGGTGTCCGTTCATGCCATGTGATGGGGAAGCATTCATTTTGGTCATCTGGCATCTTGGGGTGCATTTCCAGACATGGAATGGGAAAAGATCAGGGCGGATGGGTCCTGAGTACTACTGCTGGGCTTTGTCCAGTGCCCAGCACAGCCTGCTTGGAAGCCAGAGCACAATTGCAATCAAACGCTCATTAGATGGCCATTAGGAAACATGTATTTGTTTAATGCTGAGCGTGATGTGAGACAAACGATGGTTTCCTTGTTAATAATACTGTCATATTCCCATCCTCATATGACACCTTTCTTTAAGGTGTCTCCTTTTTTTTTGTCAACTGCAAAGCAACTTTTTGCAAGATTTTGGTACCTGAAGTGGCTAACACCATCAGTATTATCAGTGTTGGGTAATGCTAGTCGGTCTATCCAGTGATCAGAGAGGAGGATGATGATCTCCAGCCCCCATGAGGAAGGCAGGGTTCGCGGAACCCTGAGAACCGCAAGTTTTTTCGCTGTGGTTGCGTTTTTGCGGTGTCTGGGCCACGACGGCGGAGCGGGAGCGGGTGTGGGGAGGGTGGCGGACAGCGAGAGGAGCAGTGCGAGGGTGAGCCCGGGCGGGCCGAGCGAGGGGCCGGGGCCGAGAGGGGCTGGGGGGGCCAGGACGAGCGGAGCGGGCTGGACCCGGCTCCCTCCGCCGCTCTCCGCCGGCCCCACCGGTCGGGGCCGCCGGCGGTGGCAGGCTTAGTCAGAGGAATGTGGGTGGGACTCCCTCCTCCCCGGCGCCTTAAAACCCCGCTCGGACCGGCACGCTCGCAGTCTCCCGTCCCGGCGGAGCGTCCCCGCCGCACCACACCCGCGACACCCGGGCTCGCTGGGCGCGCCGCCGGCCGGGCACGATGGTGGTGTGCGGCCTCGCCTGCTGGAGGTGCAGGTGGCTCCTGCCCCTGCTGCTGGGCCTGGCCATCATCATGGGCATCATCGCCCTGGCGGGCCGGGGCTGGCTGGAGTCCGAGTCGGAGCCCTACGTGCAGCAAGCGTCGCTGTGGGAGAGCTGCTCGCGGGGCGAGGAGGACCTCAACTGGAGCTGCGAATCCCTCATGGACTACGGTGAGTGAGAAGCCCTCCGAGGGACCCGGGGCAGTGGGTGCCCAAGCCATTGACCTTCTCTAACTCTGCTGTGGAGCAGCTGTTTTCTGGGATGGAGTTTCCCTCCAGAACCAGTATCCGTTCTGTTTCGGGGCTTAAACACAGGACTAGACTGCTTCAGAGTGATCTTGTTTTATCAGTACAACACTGAGAAGCCGGGGTGTTGATATTTCGGGTTTTTCTGAAGTTATTTTATAACCAAAGTAAGATAGCAACTGTCTCCAAGTCCGTCTGTTTGCTTCCCCTCAGCTCTCGTCGGGCTGCAGTCCCGCAGCCTTACCTGGCACCAGGCAGCTCCCTCCCTGTGCCGCTCCCACCCTGGTCGGATGGCGAGTGTGGAAACCTTCGTGCAGGGTGTCCTATGCAGAACTACACCCGGACAGTAGTAAAATGGCATTTCCCCGACCCTTTGGAGGGAGAGAGCACCTTCATTTAACCCTCCTGGCCAAGGGAGTGCAGCTATTTAAACGCCTCCTGTTCTGCAGCTTTAAAGGGTCTGATGTGGGTTCACAGGCAGAAGAAAAATGCTCTTTCCTTTGTACCTCTCTGTTGTACTGGGGCCTAAATCAGGCATAAGTGTGCGTCTGTTTTAACTTGCTTAGCTGCTTCTGTATCTGGCATCACTGCTGTAATATTTTTACTGCACACTCTCAGTTTCTAGGTCTTTTGGGGGACTTTTTGTTTTATTACTAGAACACGTGGATCTGATTACATCTGCTTTTCCCTCAAACAAAATATTTCTGGACAAATAAGCAGACCCGCCTTAAGATCCTGGATGAGGGTTCTTTAGGGACTGGGGGGCTGGAAGGGTGTGTTTCAGCTGAGAGAGCTGGGACTGTTTCTCTGCGCAGATCCCTTGCTGCCTGAGCACAGCAGACTCACTTCCAGAAGCTTTTCATTGCAACACACATGCACAGGCTAAATCCTGAATATATTTTAAGAGAAGTGGCTTCGTTTCTCAGCCGGGTGATGACTTTGGGCTTTACTGCGGTGGAAGAAATCTGGCTAGTGAGATGAAAATATCCATCTCTCCCACTAGACAGAGAAGAAAAGCTAGTGCAGAGTTGCTGAAGTTTGCATTGCACAGGGAAAAAGTGTTAATATAGTACAGCTGCTGGAATTTGTTTTCTCCTGTAGTGACACTGCTTCACACGTCCCTGAGTACTGATGGGTGTGTGCTTTGCATCAGCCCTCAGCGTTGTGGGACAAAAGTAATTTTCTGCAGTTTTTTTTCTAGTTAACAGGCTGACAGAGAAGAATAGCATCCTTGACTTCACTTGTTTAAGCCTTGGCTTATTTAAACCAAAACTTATTTAAATCCTTGGCTTATTTATATGAATTTGCCTGTTCTCAAATTTTCATAACATCAATGCCACTGTCTACTCAAATAGTATTTACATCTAGAGACAGGATGTAACACATGAGTTCAGGTTTGATTTGTTTTGTTTCCTTTTCTTCTATGCTAATGCAATTAGTGTCAAAATGGGTGAGGGCATTTACAAAGGAAAAAATGCCTAGCAGGCATTTATAGCATTGCTGCAGGAAAATAAAAGTTAACTAATTGAGATGCATAACTTGTGTTTTGCATACAATAATTGCTGTGCACTAACCATCCTGAACCTCTCCTGGTGAAATGAAGACTTCAGAGTGGATCTCCATTAACAGAATGTTCCATTAGGCAAATTCTTAATTGAGCTGTGGCATGTGTACTAGGAAGAGGAAGAAAAAAAAGCAGGCGAGTCACTTATTTTAAATGAAGGGAAAGGGGCAGGAAAAGACAAACAAAGATTTGCAAATAGGAGCGTCTCCTAAACTGCATAGCTCCTTAATACACATTTGCAAATGCCACATGAGAGGAAAGAAGTGAAAGGGAAAAAGAAGAGTAGGATGTTGTGTGGTAGGGAGGCAGGGAAGGGATTTTGTTTAGAGTTCTGTACTGGTTTGTGTCTGGGAAGTGCCCTGGCTGGCAGAGTCTGTGTATTATCAAAATGTTGCAATGCAGAAATGCTGCACTGCACTAGAATATGACTCAAGATAACTTAGTGTAGACCATTGCAGGATTTAACTGTTGACTGTATGTTTAAAACATATCAGTAAGCCATCAGCTATGACAAAGATTATTTGCAGTGTGTCACTTGGAAAGGATGATTGTCTTTATAGCGATGAGGTTGTAAGTTTAGGAGCAATATTTATGGCTGGCTGTGCCCTCCTGCTTCTGAATGACTGGTCCCAGTGACTTTGCTTTGAATTAGCACTGTAAAAGATGGGTGTGTACCTGTGCAGTAAAGGTAACCCCATTAGGTTAACTCTTTCTTATATTCCTAACAGCCAGTTGGTATTCATTAAGTACACATCAACCAACAAAGAAAAAGGGAAGCATTCTTGTGGACCTTAGTAAGTGCCAAAAAAAAAAAAAAAAAAAAGGAATCAGAAAAGGTGGAACCTAGAAGTAGGAGCCCAACCTTTGTGAATCATGTTTCACTGCAGCTGTGCCACTGTACTTGTGTCCCTAGAGACATGGACTTTGATACCACAGATTACTGGTGAAACTGAGTGCATGTGGAGACTTCACTGAGGGGCCAGGTAAATAAAGGAGGAATGCTAGGTGTATGCTTACCTTTTCAAGACACCTCTTTTCAGGCACGCTTTTGTCTGATTTACAATGCCAGGATGCATTCAAGACAAACTAACATGGTTTATAGTGTCAGCCAAGTGCAGGCACTTGGGAAATGCTAATGGGAAAGGTGTAGCAGTTGGTGTCCCTGCCTACACCCAGAAAACATTTACTGCAACTTCCCAGTAAAAGATCCCAGTGAACAGGTGAGGCTGGTGTCTCTGCCAGTGCACTTTGCTGGCTCCTGGGCAGGCACACTTCTGCTGCTAACAATCCAGAGACTGTAAAAGTTGGAAATGTGTAGGATTGTGCCTCTCCTCAGCTCTCAGCTGAAGCCAAGTTTGTACTAGAGGGCTTGTATTTAATACTTTGGTAGTACAGCAATTTGTTTTCCTGCACTGCTAAAGCCAAAACAGAGTTGTGATTCCCAGTTCTAATTTCCAGCAAACCTTCAATTCTGGACTCCTCTATGCTCGTGGTGAGTATGCACATAGCTTCCTCTCACCAGTTATGCTGCCATGGAAGTTTGCACATTATCTGAGCAAGAAAGTAGTGCTGACAGTGCTCTTTTGCTCGCAGTCCACTACTCCTTTATTACATCGAAAAAGGGAGACATTTTTGGATATTCTGTGTAATGGGCTCTTGAGGCCAAACAAGGATTGCTGCTGCCATTTTTATACACAAGAATATTACAGCTACATAGTAAAAATGTGCCCAGTCTCTGCAGGTCGTGATTCCAAAAACTTCCATTTATTCACAAGCTAACAAACTAGCTTTGGCTTCTGGAAGTGAATGACAAAAATGACAGTCTTGCTACTTCAAATCCTTTAGCAGTTCATCTTCTTGCTAGACTATTTTCACAGCTCTTTTTTTGATTTCTAAAGGGAAATCTAGATTTAAATATCTTAGCCTGTAGAGATTCCATCTCCTCCGTGATGAGGCTGAGGCATGGCCAAATGAAATCAGGAGGTACACTTAACGATAAGGCACTGTTGCTTGCTTTCTTTTAATTTCATCATATTACTGGTGCTCATCATTAACGTTTAGTAATCGTGACCCCTCCTAGTTATTTGCATGATAGCATTTGCAGCTTAGTTCCTTTCCATAGTAATCATTAATGTAATGTAATGCTATGTAATAAAACTCTTAATCCTTCCTAATAATTACAGACCTTCAGCTTCTAAACAGTTGTTTTTTTTAATGTTCTTTCAACACCACCTAATTGATAAATACTTTTCTACTGATTAGATGCGAAGAGCTTGACTATTCTTTGAGGCCAAGCCAACCTGGAAACACTAATAGCCCCAACTATTTCTCTGCTTTTCTGCTCTCCTATTCTTCTGCCTTCCTATTTATGCAGCTCCTTCCTATTTATGCATGCACCACACACTGTGGTGTTCTTGACTGACTTCATAAACAGACATCATATTTATGTTTATTTTGCACAAGAAATACTCTCTCTGCCAAATGGATGGATCTGAGAATTTTCTATTTTTATGGAAAAGCTTAAATTCTGGTTAAATATCTTATGATTACAAGGTGCTTTTGAGCACAAACCAGGTAGAAACTGGGGCTAATCTGTCATTCTCTGACTGTGAGCAGGTCTGTCCAGCTCTCATGGCAGCAAACAGCGAGAGGGTAAACCTGTACCTCTCCCCTCCTGGCACCTGGGACTTGTAGGGGGAGGATCTTTCTGAAAGACAGGAGAGCTGGGTGCCTGTAGGGACTTGATCAGCTCTCAGAAACCTTTAGGAGGAAAAGGAGCTGGGAAAGACTGACTTGATAGGTGTGGGGCTGAGTGGGATCCTGCATGGAGAAACAGCAATTTCAGTTTTAGCCCTGCAGCAGCCCCTCTGCTGAAAACTCTCCCTGTCGGTAGGGGTGGCAATAGGTCATTTGGATAAGGAATATCCCAGGGCTGCACTCTATGCTCAGGAAAGGTGCACCCTCCCACCTCAATCTCTCCCATCAGTCACTAATTAAAAGACTTATATACACACACAATGTAAGAGAAATCTCAAAAATTAACCATAAGTCCAGAGGTTTTTGCTGCTCTTCCTGTGATTCCCACAGGGGATCAAGTGGCTGGCTGATAGTTCAATGGCTGACTACACTGGTCCAGCCCAGAGCACACCCATCTAGTGCTGTGGCCAGCACCTATGACTCAGTCTTATCAGGTCTTGTCAGCATCAACCTGCTGCTAAGTGCTGTTGGAAAAGATAATCCAGCAGGAGAAAGAGAGGAAGGTACTGGGTCACCAGCACTGAGCTCTGTCACACAAGAGCACAAAACTCACTGAGTTTCATAATGATGGTGCCTACTGCTGCCTTGTTTCTGAAGACCTGAAGCAAAGCTGAGACTGATATTAATCTTCTTGACAAGATATCTCCTGCAGCTATATGTGTTGCCATTTTCTTATTGCCAGAGACAAGAATCACTGTGAGCAGAGCCAGGACTGACCTGTATCCAAAAGCTGATTATGCTTGTAAAGACAGTATAGATGATATGAAAATGGCAGAGAGAGCACTGTGGGCATTCTGCCTTGTACTCCTCCAGTTGTGTTTGTATTGCACCAAACCTCAAGGTGTCTAATGTGCAGGTGTATTTGAGTTTACAACCTAAGATTTATCAAACAGATGCTAGATTTGTCTTCCTACACCTTGTCAGCATAAATAATGCATCTGAAAGGGAATATGCTATGATAACTAAGTGTTTCTTCTTGTTGTGCTTTTTTTTTTTTCTCAATAGGGCAAATATTGATAAAAAGCTTGCCTGGATCATCTAGTCTGACTCGGTTTTCCTGGGCTGGCTGTGTATAATGGTTACACATACCTTTATATTAGTTATCACTAAAGAAATCCTATTGTGGAGACAATATTCAATACCTGTGTTAGGTATGTCACAGAATATTTTGTATGAAAAAATTTTATCAAACCACCGATGTAGCTCCAATCTCCAGACACTCATCAGGTCTTCTCCCTGCTTCTTCCCCTTAGCATTCCCTCAGGGAAGGGGTATGAAGCATGCACAACTAGGTGAAGGAGAGGAAATTTGAGACATTTTTACTGTCTTGAGTAGCTCTAGAAAGGGAGAGGGGAGAGAAAAACATTTTCCTTATCTTTTGTGTGTCAGTTTTACTGTCTTCAGGTGGCAGTGGTGGTGGGGGTGGTTGGGAGTTTTGGGCAGAGATTTGGCTGATGGATACCTGCTGTAGTTTACTTTTGCTGTTGGATTAGGGGAGAAGGAAACCAGTTCAAGCAGATCTAATTAAAATAGCTGTAAAACAATGCTTTGCTTTCAGATAGCAACTGCAGAGAAAGAATGGAGACTACACTGAAAGCAGGATATCTCCAAAGTCCCTTCAACTGTGTTGGAATGGACAGCTATGATGAAAGAGATTCTCTTTTTTAATGTTCTGACCTAGATCTCACTGGCCTCTTTATTCCTACATTAGAGGGAGCTCAGGATCCAGCCCTACCTCTATCTGAGTGTGTGAAAGTAGAAACCCACAATATGTAGATGTGGGAATTGAACTGTGATGACTGGAAAAGAAAGCACTAGCCAGTATGGTTTAGCCCTTGTGGGCAGGTATCCTGCCTCCAGGGCAGGAACACGTTTGCTTGTAGTTGTTTGCACTGGGCTCACCTAAATTGCTTGGTTTCTGAAGAGGGCAAGGTGTGCGAGGGCCTTTTCACAAGGCCGTGTTACTGCCAAAGTAGAACTGCTGGCTTTTTCTCTAGGAGGTTTTCCTGCCATTGTTCCCTTGGCCCTGGCCTGTCGTGAGTGAGTTCCGGATGCTGGTGCTGCTCTGTCAGACTACAGCCACTTGCTTCATGCCTGAGCCTGTCCAGCATGCAGTAGCTTGATGCACCCTGTTCCAGCAAATGTCAAAGTAATGATTCAAAGAGGACTCGTCAACTTTTAACTCAGATTTTCTTGTTTCTCCTCCACCTGCTACATGTTAGCTGTGAATAGATACTTATTTTCAAGATCTTTCTTTTTGTGACCTCTTCATCTATTGCAAGTTTATTTCTTTTTGGTCATGCTAATTTTGCTCCACATGCATTATTTTTGTCATAATCAAAAGGAAGTTTTATACAGACAGCACTCTTATTTCCCAGCAGTTACCACCCCAGAGGGTGGTACCCTCTTGTCTGCTTTCACACCTCCTTGTGTACGGAAGTGGTTTTGTAAACTTGCATATCGAACAGGAGCTGTAATGATAAAGGGCATTGTCAGCAGTTGTGTGCCCTGTCTGCTCAGATGTCTGTGGATGTCTTACAGACACGGAGTTTGAAGGTGTTACCTCTAATCTATGCTGCACTCTATCCCCTTTTTCAGCAAGACAAGTTAGCAGTTAGTCCTGTGCTGCTCCAGCAGCGATGGTGCCCCCCTGCTCTGCAGCTGTGTGCTTTGCAGGCATTCATTATTGCTTTGACATGAGGACATGCTTCTTACAGTAAAGGATTTCAATAACAAAGATGATGAAAGAAAACCAAAGATCTGCAATGACCTAGAGGAAAGTACTGCTGTGTGTAATACCTTTCTTGTTTTCTCTTCAAGGGTGGGGGAGAGCAGCAGCTGCCACGTACCTCGTTGGCTTTGTGATCCTGGTCATCTGTTTCGCCCTTGCAGTCATCGCATTCTCGATCGAGATCCTCCGCTTCAACTTTGTGCGAGGAATTGGAGGCCTGCTCTTTGTTGTTGGTAAGGCTGGGCACAAAGACAAGGTTATTTTAGATGTGAAACAGGCATCAGCAGAAAAACATGCTAGATGGAGCCTCCCTTACGAAATTAGGCGTCTTTGTCTGGTTCATGACTCATTTTCACGGGCAACAAGGGAAGGTTGAGTTGCGCTCTGAAAGCATAATGCATAGGGAAGCTGCAGAAGCCTATGTCAGTTTTCACTTTCCCAAAAGCACTCTGTGGGGACACCCAGCACCTTTGACCCTGCATGTCACATGCTAAGACTTGAGAGCTGAGAGCCCCGGGTGCTTCCCACCTTTCTGATGGGAGGAGGAGGAGGAACAGGGCTGTGGGAGGTAACTGGCTCGGCAGGGTTCCCGGTGCTGGCCGTGTGACAGGGCTGGTCACGGCATGCAGGTATGTGCCTTAGCAACCTGGCAATGGCAGCTGCAGCTGCCGCAGCCACATAGGCGTGGGGATCTGCCTGGGACAGAAGTCACATACCTCTGTAACAATGCAGATTTGATTGCAGGTCTGAAGCTAATCTTTACACATCTCAAGTATGGACTTATCTCCAGGTACCTTTTTTTAGTGGGAACCGTAATATGTTCACTGTAACTTACTCCTGGTTTTCTTTCTTTTCTCTCTCTAGCTGCATTCCAGATCATTGGCTTGGTCATTTACCCAGTGAAATTCACAGAAGATATTCCACTGACGGGAGATAACATGTTCAGCTGGGCCTATGGCTTTGGCTGGGCCAGCACTGTTGTTGTAATAGGCTGTGCTTTCTTCTTCTGCTGCCTCCCCAACTGGGAAGATGAAGTCCTGGGAAACATCAAGCCTACCTATTACTACTCCTCCCCAGAGAGAGCACCATACTTAAATTGAAAGATTAAGTCGAAGTACTGTCAACTATCAAAACAGATGAGCACCTCTGGTATATATTTGGTGTGATTGCAGGAGACTGAAAAAACTCACCTTATTTTGCCAGAGTATTTCTTACTGTCTCTGGCAATAAATCAGGGAAAACATTGGCATCTTAAACCAAATAACTTTTACCCAAAGTATTATTTACATATTCTCATGTCAATTCAGTTTGGGTGGTTTACTTGCTCCTTCCCCTCCCAATTAATTGAGTCATCCTTATTTTATTCAAACATTTGCTTATGAATAAAGATGATAGTGTTTCAAATGTAGAAAGAAAGAGGATAGATTTTAAACAACCCATTAGTGGGTCCTGCGAGATAGGCTGTTTTTTTTTTCACCTCTGACAAAATGTCTTTGAAAGGAGCTAGGAAAAAACACAGCCTTCCAAAGAATGCTTTTTCTTCTGTCAAAGTCAGTCCCAAGGGAGAAACTTCCGTGATACTATCACAGTCACCTGCTGCCTAAAAATCTTTTCTCATTCCTGTTACTGGACTGTTGTTGACTATTATAAGGGGAAAATAAAATTAAAATTTATTTTCTGCCAGTTGGTGCTGTTGGACAAGGTCTCTTCCAAAGCATGGAGCTGGTGTGTATAACGTAACAGTGGCTAATGTAACGTTGGTGGGTTTGCAGCCACAGCAGGACTTGTGATGGAATCACATATATGTATTGTCATGGATTCAGATGTTAAACTACATACATTTTTACATGGTATATGAGGGATGCTGATTTTAGAAAGTATCTTTGAGCAGAAACGTAAACTATTCTATTTGTCTACCTTTGTAAAGCTGCAGTGTTTAAATTATCAGTGTGCTTTGGAGGGAAATCTTAGCATAAGGTGTTTAAAAACCTCCGAAAGTTTCTAACACTGCAGCTACCTCAGAGTTCAGTAAACTTGGGCTGCTTTGTGAGTTAGTAGGCATAACAGGTAGAAATTGAAAGGCAGTTCTGTGAGAAATTTACATATGCAAACTTCATACAGACATCTGTGTCGGAATAATCTGGCTGGCGAGGCGTAGCCATGTCTGTGTTGGTCATGGACCTGCAGCATCTTACAGCAGATTTAATTATGGTCTATAATCTTTGTCAGGGCTTTGTTCAGCTGAGGAAGAAGGAAGAAGTTCATTCTTTGAACTCCTCTTCCAGCTACGGGAGAAGTAGCTTCAGCAAAGACAGACTGAGCAGGGTACAGATGGGGTGGAAAGCAAATGCTGCATGTTACTCTGTGTTATTTCTTACTCTCATGAACCTGGTACTTAGGAGAGGGTAAGTGTGCGGGTATGTGTATTCATGCACATGTACAAAATAGAACTTAGAAAGCATTAACCAACAGACTGTAAAGCTAAAGTAATTTACAACTAATCTTTCACAATGCCCTGTATGTCTTGTATTATATATTGTATAGCTTTCCATTTTGTAACACCTTTTTCAATTTGATAATGCTATATATTGCATGTGATGCTGTTTTAGAGAGGCCAGGTGATTCCTGAAGGTCCCTTCTAGGCCTGTGTTTTATAACTTTACAGAGCATAAATGTCTGCAGACTTCAGAATTGTGTTACGAGCTCAGTTGTGGTGTATACAATCAATTGTATTTATGATTCTTGCTGAATAAGAGAGTTCTCTGACAAACATGTCCTTTAAAAATTTTTTTTCCCTTTTCTGTACAGTTCTGGCTGGTGGGGAATACTGTGTAGGCTTACTTGTATCATAAGTAATGATAGTACCTACTTCTAGTGAATTCAAAACACAGCAGAGAATCTCAAGTCAGGAAAATCCTTGCACAACTAAAGCTGAAAAGGAGAAAAAAAAGTAAGAAAATGGACACCTTTCCTAATGTTGGGGAGGATGATATGGTAATATGGTAATTGGGTTTAGCATAATTTAAGTCTTTTGTATGCTTTTTTATAAGCATTGGCATAACTTGTCAAAAGAGCACTAATGTAAAATAAACTTGGCTCTGAATGTACTGGGAGGGGTAGAAGCATAACCAGCATGTTACACAACTGAGATGTTCTAGAGAAAACTATTGCAAATAGTTATTAATTACTTCCAAATGATATTAATGTATGTGACACTTGTTTCAAATGTGGTAGCTTAATTAAAAATGTTTTAACTGATGGTTGTAGAAACTTCGTGGTGTTTGTCGTTCATGGATTAATTTCATAAAATCAAACAAATAAGCCATTCTTTTCTTCTCTTAACTTGAATATCAGAATCCATAAAGTGTCAGGTTAATAAAATGAATTTAAAGACTTCATGTCCAGGAGGCAGCAACTTCATTTTCCAGTCAAATAAGCTTCAGTATACACTGCAAAACACATCTGTGCACTTTCATTGAAGTGCCAGGCTTAGAATGTTCTTTGCTAAGCCAAAACCTCTCAAGTGCATCACAGCTTAATGAGGAACTCCAAACATTTTAAATACACAACAGTCTACAGGAGGTCTCGAGTGTGGGAAGTCTGTTCTTTATCGAAACTGTTCCAAGCACCCTTCCTGCCTGATCAAGAAATTTAAATAGTGAAAAAAAGATGGTGTACTCACCTGGTTATTTCAGTTCTCCCATGGTTAGAAACCTTCCCACTACTAACCTCAGCTTATGTATGGCCCTTATTATAGCCCTGTCCTAGTGGCATTTTTAGAGAGAGCAAATCAGTCAGTCACTGCTGTCTTACACCAGCCTGTGGCTTCTGATTTCTGGAAAGACAGGTTCATCATTCTCCTGTTTGTTTTTTGTATCTGTCCTCTTCCCTAAATGTCTTAATTTTAAAATTAGTTTGCTACCCTGGATTCTGGTGCCTTGCATGTGTTTCTTTTTGGGTTTTGGTTCCATGTCTCCCCCTTTTTAATTGCTTTTTATTTTAAATAAACAAATAAGAAAAATATTTTGATTCCTTTTAGATTTTCCTAAATGCTCTGAAGATAATTGCAAGGTTTCTATAATGCCCTTCTTTTGACAGGAAGAAAATTTGTACTCATGTTTACCTACCAGCCTGTATTATGCTGCAACCTAAATCTGTGCAGATTCAAATCGCCTGAACATCTCCAGTGAGCTTCAGGCTGCAGGGCTGCTCCTTCTAATCCAGCTCGGGAGAAGAGAGAGCAGTTCAGGAGAATCTGAACACTTGGCCCTTGTCTCAGGGGGGGTTATGAGCAATCAAAAATGTGCATAACTGAGCGCTAGGGAAGGCTAATTGACCCGAATGGGATGATTAATGCTTAAATCTCATGGATATGGGAAACAGCTGCCACACCCCACTGGGATTTTGTACTTTTAGTTGACATAACAAGTGACTAATTTTTTAGACAATTCATTGACAAGATAGAATTCTAAAAGATTATTCACCTGACCTTTACATCCTGCATACAAGGGTTTTTGGATGTAGAATGCATACATAAATCAAGGGAGTGTAGTTACAGATAATTTGGGAGGGGGAAGGGTTGTTATGGTGATAAGCACTCCAGAAACAAAAACAACTGTGTGCTAAAAGAAAATGCTGCACAAGCGCACACATGCACACACAGAGTTGCTGAGATCATCGAGCACTTACAAACTAATGATGAACCAAACACGTATATCTATGGAAACCAAAATGCTTTAGGAGATGCACAACATTTGAGAGAGCTGAGGTACTGGTCCCACAACTCATAGCAGTGGGGTTTACTGGCAATATGAAACAGCACCCTGAAAAGACAGGTTAATTTGTGCCAGTATGTGAAGTTGCACAGGTTTTTAAATGGACTTGGTAGATGATACTCACAACCAGAATAAAGTTTAATCAAATCTGGAGGATGCATCTGTCAAAAATGTTGAGTTTCTGAATTTGATTCCTGTAACAGGCATCAGTAGAGGACCAGCGAAATCCATGTGCAGTGGTTTCACAGAACCTGGTAAATGCCAGTGTTAGTGCACAGATGCAGCAGTTAATATGTGTAGATCCCATTTCCTGCATGTGTGCTGTGCATTTATGAGATAATTCCCATGACTCCACGGTGCAGGTCTGCACAGGTACAGTAGGCAGCCTTTTGTCTGGGATTTCCTGGTGTCGTAAGGTATGGGTGAAGCTGCACCAGCTATGAAGCTTGAGATCTAGAAATTCCAGGCAAAAATCCAATGCCCTCAAATTTTGCCTATATAAAATTATATTTAAATTACTTGAGAACCATTAGAATAATGGTTTAACTAAGATTTTTTTCATCAGGAGCGATGAATGCATAAATTAAATAAGCCTGTATTTATAATAAAGACTGTAGAAGAAAACATACAGACATGCCTGGAGCTTTATAATATAAATATTACAGCTATAAACAAGATAAATAATAACTTGTGATTAGAACTATGCATTATATAGTATAATTAATAAATAGAAATTAATTCTATTCCTCATGGGTTCATATTTGCAGGATTGGATAACACTATGGTATGGCTGCTGCTTTTTATTTATCTGTGGGAATGAGAAATAAGCAGAACTTATAACGAAAAAAAATGTAGGTGAATTGTTATACATGAAAATTAACTTCTGACTTGAAATAGAAAGACAATACAACTCGCAAAACAAAACTTGGTAAAATCATAATTGGCATTTGGTATCAAGACAATATATTGAAAGTGTTGCTAGGTGACTTCTGCTTTAATTTTAGCCCTCTTGTCAAATCAATTTCGTATCAAACATTTAAAACTGAAGATGTCATTTCCATGTAACATGTTAGTTTCAGCAAAATCCTTCTTTTGGCTGGAGAATCTCAAAGTGAAAATTCCTGGCTGAAACCCTTTAAGATATGCTTGGTGTGCATGTCATATCTGTAAATCTCAGAGTGTTTAAACAAGCAGATATTCCCAACTGACCCATAAGGCAGCGCAGATAAAAGCCATTTCTTTGACAGAGAACTGTAAGTAGCAAGGCTGTGGCACCTGGGAATTACCTAAGTGAAGCTGATTTTATTCCTCTCCTAAGGCAACAGAGCTTTATGCTTTACAAGGAGTTACTGTTACGATCCACTACAACAGGACAAGTATTTAGTTAGCTTACCTATACCGCAGAGAAGTTCTGGAGCCCAAAGCAGGTAGCTTAATTAAAATTATCCCATGTGTAGAACAGGACTGTGCTGTACCACTCTAATTGCTTACCCACGGGTTCACAAAATCCCTGTACACAACATGCTATGATTCTTTCATTCTATGATTCTGTGTGCTCACTGGAGAGCTTGTGCTGCTGACAGCCACTCCAGGAAGATACAGACACTCACAATGGTTACGAGTGTCCAGAGGCCATCTCAGCTTCTAACTGAGTAGCTGGTTTACAGGACACCCTTGATTTCAGCCTTTTGCGTGGAAAAGGGGAAGTTGACTGAACTGATTAAACTTCTACAGAGCATCTGTAGGAAATACCTGGGGATTAAACCTTGTTCCAGTATAGAGCTTATCACGTCCCTTAGCAAAAACTAGCTGACAATTAAATCCATGCTCAGGCACACAGAGTCTTTGTACTTTCCTAATCTTGTGTTTTCCTCATTTGTGTTTTCCTGATAAGGTCTTGGATAGCTCACATAAATGACAGTCCTGGATGATGCTCCATGTTTGCATCTCAGGGGTTAAAACTTACTGGCTTGCACATGTAGCCTTGCTAAGGAGAGGAATAAAGCCCTTTTAAGCCTAAGCCTTTGTCCTGTCAAGGCAAGCCTGCTTTACTGACAAAAGCCAGCCAGCACTGCATAAGGGGGAGGCTTCAGAGGTCCCGCAGCAAGCTGGTCCTGGATGACTCTTGCTAAAAACCTTAACAAAACCCTGTGGGAATTTTCCTCCAAGCTCAGCAGTCAGTGAACAGAGGAAGTATCCAACATCTGCAGGACTTTCCTGTGCTGTGTGAGACATACAGAGGAAAGCTTTCCCAAATGCACCCAAACAGGACTGAGCACTCACCATTCCCCAGGTCATCATAAGCATCATGGAGAAGCATCATAATGCCTGGGCACCACGGGAGAGTTCCTCAGAAAGGGTTGGTGTGGGCAAAACTACAGGATCTCAGCTGTGTACATTTTTGTAGGAGGGTGCTTTTATTTTGAAAGAAGTAAAGTCAGGTGCTGTTCAGAACGTATTTCAAATGTAAAGGAATTGCAGCTTGGATTACCCTGTGAATACTCCTGATGTCTAAAGGTCTTTTTCTACATGTGCTTGCTATGGATGATATATTAGTCACATAGAGAACCCTGTCACCTTACTGCCCAGGGGATGCAGGGTACAGGGAGTCACCACAAGGTGCAATTTGACTGACTGAGTTGCACCAATATTTGGGCTGTGGTTGTAACAGTACCTGCAATGCAGCCCTTTCCAAAGGGAAAGAGTAGATTGGCATTACCAGCAAAAGAAAAGGACCTATGGTTGTAAATCAGTTAATAAAGATAGTAGTAATAGTAACGAGATTTATGCTCAGCATGACTTGTCAGATGTAAGGTAGCACACAAGAGAACAGATCAGAAAATAATCTTAGCAAAACTTTTAAAACCCAAATTCTGGGGACTTCTTGTTTATAAGCAGTGTGAATATCAGAGAATGAAGATGTGCTTGCTGCAAAAGTCATGAACACACACCACAGCTGGTCAGCTTATGCCAATCCAGTCATTTACATAGCTTAGCTGACCGAGTCAGAGACTAAAGGTGAATGAAAATATGCTGCCAGTGATTTGTTAGCTTCTTCTTCCACTAAGAAAATAATTTGTTTCTTGGCTGAAAAAGGCATACTTTTATTTCTACCTCTAAAGCTGTAAAGTTGTTTGTTTTATCAATATCCTCCTGCTTACTTGGTTACCTCAAGTAATAATGAGGATTCATTAGCAATGTTTTCAGGTGCAGAAAGTGCACTACAATCTAACAGTTTTAACATTGATAATATAGCTTCATTTTTGACAGATGATGCTGATGTTAGCCAGCAGGGTCTATTCACAGATACTGGAGAAGGAGCATTTGCTTTCATGTAAACACCCAGTTTACACATTGTAAAAGATGAAGCATGGTGAAAGTTAGTCATCACTTCACTTAAAGTTTCCAATAATGTTTCTGTGTTTGCCATAGGAGTATCAGAATTACATGGGATAGATACATCATTTTGTTACCTTTGGATGTATCTCCCTCTCTACTGTTCAAGATATCTCAAATTACCCTGTTACTGAATGTGAAGATTGCTTGTAATTCCAAGTTACTTAAGGATGACAAAGGTGGGCAAGACACAGAAACATCCGTGGTGACTGAACACCACTCACCTTTCTTTCACAACGTGATAACGTTCTCTGCGGAATCACCTTGCAAATGCTAACATTTGTGACAGTATGCATTCATCCACTGGTGAGCTGTAATAGAAACTGATGACAAATCCTTCAGTAAGTGCCTACCTGAAACATGACTGAGCATTCTAAATTCGGGGAGGACCATTTTAGTCCTAAACAGGCATTGGCTCTCAAATGCATGACAGTACCTGTCTCCATACTAGATTTCAGGTACAAGGTTGCTTTAATTTGATTTGCCTATTTCCTTATAAAGCTGTAATTTTGTGAAAGGTTGAAACTTGGCAAGAGCCTAGATACAGACAGCTGAGTGAAGGCTTGTCTACACTCTACTGCCACATTCATGAAAATTTCTGAAGCCATCTTTTAAAAACCATTTAATATCCAAACTTGTGTTCTCTCAAACTTTTGGATTCTATTGCGCCCACTTCTACCTCAGCTGTGGCAACAGAAAGAACATGCATATACAGGCTGGGACAACTTGCAGGTAACAGCATAGCGTACTAAGGTTGAGCTTCAAATGGTATTGGCTTTAATGTAAATATATTTTAAAATCATGCATAAAAAATTATATATTGCAGTGTTATAGAACAGGTAAATGATATTTTAAACATTAGGCTAATGATAACTGAATTTGTGGATAGCACAAATGTGGACTACAATGGAAGATACATTCTATTCTAAGGAAATGGTTGTTCCCTAAAGTTTACTTTACAAAAAAAAAAAAAGCGAGATTGTCCCTTATTTCCAACTCAAAACAGCAGCTGAGGTGTCTCCATAGCTGGCTGTAGCTTTCAGCAACATTCAAATTCAATGGCCAAAACAGTAAAAAGGTCTCCTGCTCTCACAGATGCCTGTTGGATACCCTGATGGACCTCTTGCAGCCACAGGGATATTGGACTGCCTGTGCCACAGGGCAGCTGCTGGCAGGATGCTTCAGCAGGCCAGAATGAGAGATAATGCAGCCACACCGCTGCTAATCTACCACCAGGCTAATAAGGCATCTGATGAGAGATAATGCATGGTGTCAAATTAACTTCTTCGAATCAAATACTTCATGGAGTTACTACTTCCTTACTGTGCTGCAGCTCATTGTTGTGGATGTTCCAGTTTGGTTCACTGCAAGCTCAATGCCTCTTCGGGCACAGTGTATCAGTGCAATGTAAATTATTAATTTCTTTTATTTAGGCCATTATTGATTTATGAATATTAAGTCAGAAAACTGCTGTGGAATTTGCAGTTCACAAACAGTTCATAGCTGTCACATTGCACCCTGAGAGCTGCAATATAATAGCAAATTTCTTTGAGTAAATGAGGTCAATACGCAGATACAGCCCCACCTGACAAAATCCACCATGGGAGCAAAGGATACTTTGTGTTCTCTGGGCTTAACTGTGTTTCACACAAACCAGGTTTGATCAAGGGCTGCAGCTGCTTCCAGATGTAAATGCAATTGGGCTCTACCAAAATACTAGGTTGTAGCACGTGTTAGTTCAAAGGGAGAGTGCAGGGAACACAACAATATCGCTTCTGAGACGACAGACAGAAAACTCTGCCCCTACACTCGGCTGGATGTCCTCCCAGGGCATGGAGAGGTGATGGCTCATCTCTGCAGTGCTCTCTTAGCAGCCACAGACAGGCTCTGACAGGCCCCAGGCAGTGCGTGTACAGCCAGATCCACACTCAGGGAGTGTTTGTGAGGCTCCGCCAAATCAAAACTCAGGTTTTGTTCTCCCAGTACGGCTATATACTACAGATCATACTATATTTTTAACAATAAACCTTGGTTTTGTTTTCCTCTGTACCTATGCTCCAGAAGGGGAAGACAGGACAGTCACATTCTTTATCGTCTTAGCTTTATAGCAGCTATGGGAATTTCTTTAATTGTAAAAAATAAGGTATGATTTTATTTTTAAATGGAGTCCTAGAAAGGCAGCTTACAGCCTCCAGGTGGCAAGTTTCAGATGCATCCACCACATCATGCACATAGTTCTCTCTCGTCTCTGCTTTCACTTGCCATAATGCAAATCCCTTAGAAGATAGAAAGGTGCAAGCACAGCCGTGAGATGCTGCTGCTGGTGGAGATGTCAGGAAGGAAAGTGTTAAATGCTGAAGGTAAACATCTCCTGATTTGTTACCTAGTCAGCAGGGCAGAGAAGATCCCACAGATAAACCCAAGCTGGAAGCTTCTCTCCAGCTCAACTGGTTATTGCTCAGCCGCAGCTCTTACTCATCTGAATCTAGGTGGAGCTCCTTCCCTCCCTCCATCCCTCCCTCCCTCTCTGCTGTGTCTGTCCTGGCCGAAAAGCTTTTCTCGAACATCTGTACACGCGCTCATAAGTACCGGCACCACCTTTCCAGGAGCTCTGCAGGGGCACCCATTGCTTTGTGCCACCGCGGCCGAGAGGGCCGTCCTCGTCCTGCCAGCCACCTGCCCTGAACCATGGTGAAGTACGGCCTCGACTACACGCGCTGCAGATGGATCCTACCCCTGCTCCTGGGCATAGGAGTCATCTTCGGTATCATCGCGCTGGCGGGCAGGGGCTGGCTGGAGTCGCAGACCTTGCCCTATGTGCAGCAAGCGTCGCTGTGGCAGAACTGCAGGAGGCCTGACCAGGGCGGGGAGTGGAGCTGCGAGTCCCTCATGGGCTACGGTAAGCGCCTACAGGGGTGACGGGGAGCAGGCTCTGAAGCAGACGGTCACATCCCCCAGATCACCTTCCCTCAGGTCTCCTAACTGTATCACCCAATATCTGCCATTTATAAATGAAGCCATGGGCAATAGGGACAGTCACTAAATACACCGAGGCTTTTGACTAACTGGGTGAAGAAATAAAATGCCCTCACACCCTTGTGCAAGAAAAAAAAACCCTAGAGGATTACATAATGCTTAAAAACCCACACATGGTATTGTACCGGTGCAGAAAATAATACAGGATTTTCCTCTTCTCTTAGAAGAAGCTGGTAACCTCTTCTCGCTAATCACTACTTTTCAAAACTTAACGGCTACTGGTGATCAAACATCCAAACAACGAGTTGTGTGGGCAAGCCTGGCGTTAGTGTGACAAGTAGGTCTGAGTGCCAGAAAAAGGGAGGTAAAAATGTGAGATGGTAGCAAGATATTCCCAGGGAGTGTCAGGCTACAGAATGCTGCCCTGAAACTGCTCCAGTAGGTGGGTCTTGTGAAAGAGTCTCCTTGTGATTATGAAAGAAAGCTTGAAAAGATGAAAGGATTTCTTGTTCATACTAAGTTTTGGTAAAGTATGCTATTTAACATATTGGCCCAGGTACAATCTTCAGCTTGAAAAGATGTAAGCCACAAGTGTGGGAGAATAGCCCAAAAGAAGGGTCACTCTGGATGTGCTCTGTTTCTCTTTTTTTTTCTTTTTTTTTCCTTTCTGTATATTTGCTATTGGCCATGGTCTGAAACAAGTAATTGTTAATGAAGGGCTGTTAGCCTGAGCAAGAAAGAAAGTTCAGGAGTTGTTACAGTTTATGCTAATTCAAATTACAAGGAAGAAGCTTTTCTCTAGGGCTCAGAAGCTCAGCTGTTCTTGTTAAAAATAAGTGTAAAAACACTTGCTGAAGCAATCTCAGGGATCATTTATTACAGCGTTTCAGAATTGTTCCTGAAGGTCTATTGTATGTCATGAAACTCCACCTTCTATGAACAAAATTCAGCTGTAATGAATTAATTGTAGCAGGCCTCTGTGAGTGTAGGGCTCCAGGCATGACCAGCTTCACCGAGCATCACCATCCAGTCCTGCTCTCAGGGCTCCAGCATCAGCTCTGTGGCTGGGCATGAGTCAAGCCAGCAAACTGGCCTCTGCTACATGGCACTTGAGAGCAGGAGAAAGAACATGATGCTTAGTAGAGGGCATCTCAGTCCTGAGTTTCCTCCTAAGTTTCCTGAAAAGCCAGCTCTCCTCTTGATCTCCAAGTTAGGCCCTGGAGAATGCCATGAACGCCCGCTTTAACTGGACAGAAAACACTGAGATATTTCACCTTGCTTCTCTTGATAATACAAGAGAAATTTCTCCTTACTTCCAGGACCTAGACAGGTGTTTGTCATTTCACTTCCTTCCTTATCCTGCCTCGCTCTGATAGCTTTAAATCCTGCAGCTGTATGCACAGTTTCCCTGGAAACTGAACAGCATCTACAGACAGACCTGGGAGGTCATCCTCTGTGTGGACTGTCCTGCAGTGTCTAGGGGGCCATGAATCACATGTGACCATGAATCACATCCACAGTAAGTCCAGCACTTCTAGCACAAACATGTTGGACTTGGTATGCACATGCAGAACATTATCCAGCAGGTACACTGGACAGTCCACCGACGCTTCTGAAAGCATTAGAAATGCTGTTCGTGAACTGCATGACTGCATTATGCCCTCAATAGGCATGCATCTATCACTCGAACTCTTCAAGGTGATTAAATACCCAGGAAACCTAAGCAAATCGTCAGAATCCTCCTGGACAAAATTTCCAGGATTTGTCTGGCACAATGGAGTCACTTAGCCAGTGAAAGAATATGTAAAGACTGTATGTAAACAAAGTGTGCAAAGGCCAGGTAAGAGCGGGTTATGCTGCCAGGCTTCTGCCTTTGCCAGATTATGCCATTAAAATGCAGATCTTGCCCTTCATGGGGGTGAGTTATCCCTGACCCAGGAGAGGACTACAGACCTGACTGCTCAGGATGCAAACTCATGTCACTGTCCTGATCCTTTCCAGACCTTTCCCTCAGACACCTTCTCTCCAGAGGTGGGATGTGCTCAGATCCAATCCCGTCCTCCATTTCTCCTTGCTCAGTGGTGTGGGGTTGGGATTTTTCTTTTGTGACTCCCACCTTTTCTCATGCAGGGCAGAGGTGGCTGTCTCGGATTCCACCCAAAAGACCAGGCCATGAGAGCATCTCACTTGCAAGCATCCAGGTCTTGTGTTGAGCCTGATTGTACCTGCCTTGGTGATAACATATAGGGTTTCAGTAATTCTGAGACTGCATTTATCTACTGTGCTCCAGAAAGGGCATGGAAAACAAGCATTCAGCATCACGTTCTGTGGGATGTTTAACTTTGTGCCAAGCTAAACACAGTGCTGGTGAAACAAAGTGCAATTACACGCCTTCCTGGGTGCAGAGACAAAAGATGTGATGTAAACATAAAGGACAGAAATGTTTTACAGCCCTCCTGAGATGAGATCTCTTTTCCCCCATCTGTTCCACACTTTCCGTCTTGTTTCTTCTGACCTTTACTCTCAGCTTCCCTGTCTAATCTGCCGCTGGCTGGGTAGGTTCTGAAATTCGTTCCTCCTGCAGAGGTGGTTTCACTGATAAACATGATATGTATGTGTACCCCAGCAGCTGCCAGCAAATATTGTCAACATGACTTGGACAGTGTCGTTATCTTAATCCACTGCAGTCATCTTCATCCTATCATAATTAGATATAATTGCAACATCCTTGCAAGTTGTTAATTATAATGTGCAAAATCAAATCAAATTCTGCACGTGCAGTGTTTATAATTCCCCTTGACTCTCAGCTGTTTGGCTTAAGATATATTCATATAGCTGGAAGACAAAAACCCAACATCACTGAGGTTGGTTATATTTGAAGGGAAGAAGGTTGAATATTTCGTTGGCTGCACCAGTGGAGTTTGGAGGTTTTGACCTTTTCTTCTTTTCTTTTTTTTGGAAAGACGGTAGAGTAACTCCACTGGTACACTTATCTTCGGTGAAAGCATCTGCTCACCCGTGGTCTTTTGCAAAGTTTGTGAGCTCTGTGGAAAGTGAGAATATGAAGAGTTTATACACTCTGTTATCTTCTCCAAGACTTCAGATTATCTGCTTTAACCATATGACACTCATACAGACTTTATCAAAGACTGTTGCTTTTCAAGCATATTTAGTTCAAATAAATAGAACTTTCTAGGAAAAAAAAAAATCCAGTGCATTCGGACACTTACTCAAAATGCATGGACTTTAGGATGAGGGACTGAGAGATTCGTTGCTCTTGCTCTTTATTGTTCTTGCACTTGAAAAAACAAAGAGCTCAATCTTATGACATGCTCGAACATTTACAAAGAGAGATGAAGTCTTTTTGGATAGATAATGAGCAGTATGGAATGTATCTCTGAGGGACAGGGCTGAGCTTACAAAGAAAACACATAGGTTAAGCCCCATCATGACGCTAGCACAGCACTCCTTTGTTTTTCTTGTTCTTTGGCTATATTACCTGTCTCGAACAAGGTGTGTCTTGCAGACCTGAGACACTTCTTCAGTATGTAATTTATTCCACTGCAGGCTTTGAAGATGATTAAACATATGTAGGTAAATACATAATAAACATAAATAATGTAGGGGGAAATAACTGATTTTATTAGTCTGAATGTGATGCACAAAGGGTGAAAAACTTGTGACTACGCTTGTCTCGTCTTATCTTCCGCCCAGCCTTGCAGTCCTTCCATTTGCAGATGCTGCCATCAAAACAACTGAAAGTTTAAAGCTCCAAGTGTATGTTGAAGAGATCAATTTATTTGCATAGTGCAAACAGAGATCTTGGGAAAAAAATCAGGAAAAGGCATTTCCACATGCCAAGTGGAATCCACATCTTCAGTTATTTTCACATTGTAATATTCTATTATAGCTTTTTCCTGGGATGTGTGAAGGCTTTTGTGGCTGTGGAGATTAGTGGAGCGATGAATGATTTTGCCATCTGGAAAGGACACCTTCCTGCAGCTTGTCTTCCAGGCAAATAATGGGCAACTATGTTCTAGGTATCCAGTTTTATTTTGGTCTATGAATATGAAGGCAATACTACAAGATAAGAAGGCTAGTATAGTATGATTATAATGAACAAAAACTACTTCAAGTATGACAGCAGATAAATATGGCTACAAGATACGTGAAAGAAGGAAATGTTGCAAAAGTAATATCCTTTTGAGAAAAGAAATATTCTGCATCCCCAGTGATGAGTAGATTTTCTTCCCTGTTTTGCCTGTATCAGGCTTTTTTTTTCTGGAGAATCTTTTGCTACAATGAATTTGCACCATTTATTATTCTGGAGGAAGAACAAAATGGAAATCGCTTACTAAAAATCCCCAAGTAATGATACAACAGCAAGGTTACATGGTATGGTTGGGGTCAGTTTCTAAGCAGCAAAGTCCCTCTCTTGGTATTGCACCTAGCACTGACCTTTCACTGCTGGCCACACAGCTCTCCCTCTGGAAAATTACCTTCTCCATCAGAGCAGTGACACATCACACCCGGGGCACAGGACGGACCAGGCACCAAGTTTTGCCACTGCCTCACTACCTACTTAAAACTCTTTTTCATTCCCCCACATTCCTGTCACATCTGACAGCCAGCACCTAATCCCAGCATGGAGAAACCCTTACTTGCCCCAAGATAAAGCAAGCACTCTGAGCAGAGTGACATGGGGATATCTGCAGTGGGACAGGATGGGATACAGCAGGGCCTGGGAGGAGAAACAAGATGTCCCACTGGCTCTCTGGCATCTGAGGGTGTCTGTACATTGGAATAGAAATGAAGTAAACAAGTAGCTGTTCTTTTGAAGTAGGGACCAGTTCAAGTCACCGGGCCCTTATTGCAGATTTTTCCTGAAGTCAAGGTTCTGCACTTATCAGTTTTCAGGATTTGGTAAAATCCAAGTAGATTTGCAAAAGTGTCTTTGCAGCTGGGAAAGAGGCAGGGGAGGTTTCTCACCAGTTCAAGGAAGCCTGTGGGAGAACCCAGGATGGAGCCCAGTGCTGTCCTGTGCATGGCCTGGATTAAAGGGCAAACCTTGACTCCTTTGACACAGGGTGAACTGAAAACAAAAGCCTGCTGCTGTTCCTGCTGTATTGTAGCATAAAATGGTTATATTTATATAAAGTGATTGTCTGTAGTTTTAATGACAGTGTGTAGAGAAGCATATAATTTCCTAAGACATCGTTCTCCTTAAAGTGTAATGTTATCTGGGACTAACCACTGAGAAATGAGATTACAAGATTAGTTACTGAATAATGTAGAATACTCAATAATTATTCAAAGCTTAGAATGAGAAAAAACACAGTCTCAAATATATAGCTAATGAAAAAATCACAACGGTGTATGTAATGAATGATGCAAGAAGGAAAGAAAAAATCTGATTTTTCCCCAGCTTGTAGGAGACACTCCATTGTTTCTAAACAGGTATAAGAGTAGGGAATCAAGGCCAGAGCATTTAATTACCATGGCAATTTTTATTCCTTATCTGCAATTGCTAGTGTGCTTTCCCTTGTAGTTTTAGAGTTTGTACTTTTATAATTTCAGTGGCAGATTCATTTAATCAGATTCTTTCCTAAATAATAGTAATGCTCTTGCGCAATTAACTCTCCAGAGAGCAATTGCACATGTAATCCCACTGTTTATTATCCAGCATTCCCTTAATAATTACAGTTAGATTATGTGGAAAAATAACAACCATGTGGAGCATTCTCATCAGCCCATCGGGAAATATGAACTGCTGGTGCCGAGGATTTCGAGAAGATCCTCAGCAGTTTGCATTGTCAGGACCTGAAGTCCTGGAGAGAGGATTCCACGCACTTACACAGGAGGCAGCTCTGCGGAGAGCATGTGGAAACTTGTGGCCAAACTCTCAGTCCTCTTCACCTCATCTCTTCCTCTAGTTTATTGAGGTAATCTGATACAGCAGGGCTATAATAGCATCTCCATAGTCTGAACAGTGATAAGGGCTGCAAGATGCATTTCAAATTCCACTGTAGGTTTAAACAGATTACTTAAGTGGGAAGGTGTTACCCAGCAAAAGAAACAAAACTCTCAGAACATATTTTCACATTTCTGTATCAATTCTCACTGGCAGCTTGTGCTGTTCTGAGAAACCTCATACACACTGACTCAGTGAGCATTGTAATGCCATGTTTCTTCTTTGTCAAGTACCATTGCAAAATAACTCATTGCTCAAAAATTCCCAGGAACTCAAAGTAGCTTGTGGAGTGCTGACACTAGCCTGTGTTCCAGAGGTATCTCGCTTCCTTCTGCTAGTACTAAATAACACTTCACATAGCTTCAGTCCTGCTCAATCACTAATCTGAAACTGAATACATCTAATGTCACCTACTATGCTGACATATGCACGCCCAAATCAGGCCCCAAAAAACTAGGAAATCTCTGTGCAGTTCATTTAACAACCTCATCAGCAGTAAGCAGCAAGAGACAAAGGTTTTCAGGATTCTTTGTAAAAGTTGTTTCATTATCAATAAGAGTAAATAAATTCAATATATTTTTATGAGCACAAAGCACGACTTCTGATTACATGTTGGGGATTTTATTTTGCAAATGCTAAAATTTTGCTTCTACCAGAAAATCAGATCCAGGTTCACAGCTGCTGTCTGTTAGCAGGAAATTGCCTAGTGCAAAAGGTGATCTTCAGCAAGGTTTCAGAACAAAGTTTGCTCACAGCATGAAAACTGTAGATCAAGAGTGACAACAATTCTTGGTGCACATGGAAGTAAGATGTAAATTCAATGTTCATTAGTCCCAAATGACTCTGGGAATATAAAACTTAAAAAGAGCTTTTTTTTGGAAAGGTTCCACTCTACTGTTTTGATTAAAAGTCCTAGTTTATAGCCTGTGTTATCATGGAAATTGATTCTGTTTAATTCAAATTAAATATTTCAACCCACTCAGGGGTAATTAGGGAGCAGGTACATCTTGCTGTTCTCATTAACTGAGCTTATGTAAATGAACCGATTAATCAATACCTTACCTGCTTTATTTACCTGACCCTCCCAAACCCCATGTACACATCCAAGTAAAAGTAATCCTGTTTAATTTGAAATAAATAGGAAAAAAATAGGAGGAAAAAATGTTATAGCATTAAAGTGTATGAGGCTGAGCTTTAATCCTGATATTTTCTCAGTGTGTGAAACTGCTTCTGAAGATAATGTGAGATAGGGGTACTCCCTGACTCTCTCATGAGCAAACCTTTAATTTTGAGGCACTGTGTGCGCATTATTTTTAATAGCTAACTTACTCCCTTGGTGCTCCCTTTGATGATGGCTCTACACCCTCTGCCCCTTCTGCCTTCCCAGCACTAAGTAAGCATCAGGGAGCAGCCCTCATTAATACAAGATTTGCAGAAGCCAGCTTCTAAGTCAAGCTTGTACATGCCTGAGCTTATGATGAGATGAATGTGAACCACTCCCTCAAGACGTAACTGCTCCTCCCCTCAAATTCAAGTCGGAATAGCTTCTAAGTTTAATTGCTTGCCTCAGTAAGAAAGGAGGGTTGCAGATTACATAAAGGCTTTGCCTATGTTTGTTTGTGGGTGAAGTCAGTGGTGAAGAATTAATAGGTTTTACCTTTAAAGGAGTTAAAGCCCACCAAGCCACACGGAGCTATCACTTGAGCATGCAGCTATGGACAAAACACTGCCTTCTGCTAATATGTCCTGTGTTTTATTGACAGAAGAACTACTCATAAAGGTTATTTTCCTTAAAGTTGTCATTTAAAATCATTAGTATGGGCTAATTATCCTAAAGTCCTAATCCTTTCTCATTTATATGGGACCTGTTACTAATCATTGAGAAACTTTGGCAATGACATTATCCTAGTGTGAATAAATAGGTCATTCTGTGTTTCCATGGTTGTCTTTTAAATAGTGGCAAGCTAAAAGCTGGTTCCAGCTCACATAAAAATGACTTTTATATTATAATACTCTATTATTAAACAAGAAATCCATATTAACAGCCAATGAATTCTAAAAGAGTAATGCTTAGAGGGAAAAGAACAGAGTTACCAAAGACGATGCCATATAGAAAGACTAAAAATTCTGTATTCCACTTCAAAAGATATAAATTCACACAAAAAAAAAATCCAGAGAAAAACCTCCAGTATTGACTACCCACAGGAAAGATATACAGACAATGAAGTTGTTTTAAGAATGATCCAGATGCAACGAAGACAGAAACTCAGAAAATAGTACACATCCAATCGTACCTTTGATATTATTTTCCTCGGTTTATTCCGTTAATAAATTATCCATGACTAATATGTGATTTTTTTTTCATTTGTACAGACTTCCTTTGAAATAACTTTCAGTCAATGGCTTTCAGTGTGCACATGGAGTTTATTCACAAGAAGCTGCTTTTGATAGTTTTTTTATTTATCTTGGCTGTCTACAAACACATGCACACTGGTATTTCAATGCCAGCTCACATGATCAGCAAACAATTGCAGCGATTATAGTGTACATTTATTTTCAGAAAGAGCACAGAAATTTCCCATACTTGGCACGTTACAGAGTCAGTATTTCCAGAAGACAGGATTTTGCACCGTGTAGTGTTGCATAGGTAATGCAGGCAATCCAGAGTTCTGATGATAGTGGCGTGCACGTGCACCAGCAGCTTGTAACCCTTCGGCTGGTAGAGATGTGGGTTAATAGGTTTGATGGACCACCTTAAGATTCAAGCTAAGGGAACACAAGTTCTGCTGCAAACATGCGCACTTTCACAAGGAAATTTTCTTGAGGAGAACAAACCAAAGGGAAATGGGTAAAACCTGGCCAAAGCAGTTCCTTTGCAAAGTGAAGTATGTGCTCTGCAGTGTTCACCACACCCTGACAAAGAACGTCAGATTGAGAAACTCAAGTGAGTTCAGCTTTGTTTCCAAAATAATACTCTTTCCCTTTAATCAGAGAGATGTTAAACAGGTTGAGCTCTGCAAACTCAGCCTAGAAACATTCTCATTACGTACAACAGAGAGATGAATCGCTACCACTGCAGATTTTAGTTCTTGTAAGAATTGCTTTGCAAGACTGCAGCTAGAACTGCAGGGTTTGTGTTTCTTTCCCTGGGTGGTATGAAGGATAACAGAGCAAAATATTAGTCTGTTACATTTTCTTTCACCCCTCCCTGGTTCTTGTGAATTAAAGCTACCCTTCCTCAAATTGCTATACAATTCGCTGCAGTATGAAAATGGTTAGTCAGCAAGAACCTCTAGATAATTGTCGGTGTCTTTGAGCTGCCAATAAATATTTGTTTTTCTTTCCAATGCTAGCTTTGTATTTAGCTTCAAGCCAAGAGGAAAATTTGGAGAAGTATGTTCTTATTGATTATACAAGGAGCAGTACTTCTGAACTCTCTGGGGTTGCTTTCAGAAAATATCACCCAAGGAGAGACTCAGCAGTTTATGTGGTGTGGGAGTACCAGATCAAGAAAAACATGAGATTGTTTTAGTGAATGTTTTCCCATGTTTTGAAACACATACACCAGGAAAATGGGCATTCGTATTTGTCATGGAGGAAGTAGAGATCGCATGCTATTTTCAAGACACAACAGCTCTTTTTTTGAAGGCACCATTTGGAGTACGAAAGATGGCAGGCTAAGGGAATACTAGGTTTGGTGGTTCAAAGTTTTGGCTCAACTTACGGTTGAGCAAGAAAGTTTGTTTCTTTTTGTGTGAAGCACAGACAGTGTTTACACTTTGGTAAACTGTAATATGTGGAAGGGAGTAAAATCAGGAAGGCAGGAAACTGGAGATATTCTTAGTCCTGGATGTTTAATTAAGTCCATCAGCTTCCCTATAGCTGCAGCCAGATATAGGATAATCAGAATTTGTTTATATGATGCAATACAAGAGGTAATCATGCTGCCGCCAAACCGAGTTAGCTTTAATAGCAGAGTAATAAATCTGTGTTATTATTGAATTCTGTCTCAGCTAATTATGTAGCTCATAAGATATCATGAGCTCTGTCCTGGCATGGATGGGCTCTTTCTGGTCTCTAAATTAGCACAGGGGTCTTCTCACACAGCAGGGAGTTATAGAAGTCAAGCACTTATTTTCATTTTCCAGTGCTCACATATTACTATATTCACTTTGGATAGCCCAGACTCTCACAAATCATTGCTGATTGACATACAAAACACTGTTATCAGAAGCACTGTCCTCGCTCTGCTTGAGACAGGTGTGAAAACATGAGTTCCTCTTGCCTGTTTGGGATAGCAAGGTCTTGTTTAAGACAAAATTGCTCAGAAAATTGCCAGTTAGAAGGAGTTTTGAAGAACGGATGGTGTGTAGCTGCCCACAAACCCTTTCATAGTGTTCACTGGTGTTCTTTCAGCTGGTGGAGGAACTGAAAAAGGGAGAAATGGGACTGGCACCAAAGCGTTACAGGATCCTGCTGGTATTCAAGGACACTTTTGTATAAAAGCACATTTCTTTTCTCACAAGCACATTTTAACTCTTAAACAGCCAAAAGATCACGGCCATTTTTGAGGCTGAGAAAACAGATCTCAAAAACTGCTGAATATTTTTACAGACTCAGTTTGATATCCTGTAACCTGCTGCTCCCTCTGTTTCAATTTTTGATTTGGTGACAGGTGGACTGGGCCCTTTCAGTTTTTAACTGCCCTCTCTTTACAGCCAAGAATACTTTGAGTTGGTGTTGCACCTGTGAGGATTCTTTGGCCTGGAGTTCACATTTTTAAGAAAAAGCTTTGCAGATAGAACAATTTTTAAAATATTTTTACTCAATGTTGAAGAAAAAAACCCCCCACAACATTGGAAGATAAGAAAATATTTGGGACCAAATTAGCCACTTGCTTGTCAGTGTTTTTTGACCAATTTAATTCTAATTCTGACACTTTTAAGGAACTTTATTCATTAAAAACTAAGCTACTCTAGTACTCCTGGCTGGCACAAGATAAAATAAGCATCTTGAATATAGAAACAGTTGCAATTATTGCTGCACAAAGCCATTGTTACCTTTTACTCTAGAAAGGTAAGGTGTTTACGCGCTGTGGTCTTAGACTGCTGATAGCTGCTGCTTTTTGTAAAGGACAGATGAACTCAGAATACCGCTCCTCAAAAATCCCCTTAGAGACTCACTCTTCCATACAGCTCTACTACCTTGGAGCTGTGTATTATTTTTCTTCCAATGTTGAGGGTTTTTTTCTCTTTTGTAGAACGGAGAGCCAGAAAATTGGCTGTTAGGTGATTGAGCAATGCCTCCAAATGGCGTAAGCTCCCTGCAACAAGCATGTCTCTTCTTGCCATATAGCCAATGCCCAGCGGGCTGGGCGTGCGCCCAATCTGCTTCCATACGGTCACAGCATTTGGAACACTACTTCAGGAAAAACACGTGGGTGAGCCTGGTGGAGGAGGGAGGTGCTGGCATGGGCAAGGCGCCACCGCACATGGCTGCAGCCACCAGGCACAGCTCCCCGAGCCCCCAGCCCAGGCGCTGCTCCCACCGCAGGGGTTGGTGCTCTACCATCAGCTGCTCTTGGGAAGCAAGGCTGAGCTTTGGCAGATGCTCTGGCAGTAGGTGAGGTGGAACCCCGAGGACTCCTGGTGTCTCAGAACTTGCTGAGCAGGCAGCTGTGCTCTGAGTCTGCTCTGGGAAAGGGCACCCTTTTGCCTGGGAGTTTTGTACAAGCAGTTGTGCACCTAAGAAAAAAATCACCTCTAGAGGTTCTTGTCATTTCACCCTTTTGCCGGAAGTATCCAGAACTCTTGTATCCAAGAGCAGTGAGGTCACCATTGCCAAGAAACTTCTCTTATGGCTAGGTGCCCATTTTTTTGCTGTTTTAAAGGGGTAACAGACTGGCTTGGAATAGGAATATCTTCGGTGGAGTATATTGAGCAGTATAAGAAATTCCTCGTCTTGACTGTTTCTTCTGATAATCTGCCTCAAGTGCTGTTGTCCCACCTGTGCCTCCACACTGCATACTCTTCCTCTGAGTCCCCTGTAAACTCCCAGAGAGAAGAGTTCGAGCTAAAACACTGGGCTAGAAAATGAGATGTAAGAATACCTTTGCTGTCCCTTTCAGTCTTCTCAGGCAGCTGCCTGTTTACTGGGAAAATAATCCAGTTGAAAAGCGCTATAAGCTGATGGAAACTTTGTGGAATAAGAAAGAGAATGGACATGGCATAAAACTGAAGATACAGTGTGATGGATAGAACAGAGCAGGGATCATAAAGCAGGGAGAATGCTGAAAAGCAAACAAAAGGGAAATTGGTTTTGATGGACCGAGGGGTAGAAAAGGATAGCTGGAAAATCCTGATCCATTTTTCTTGCCTAATAGTAGTGGTGGTGTGGGTCCTGGGGAAAGACAGATTAAACACCAAGCTGTCACTCACTTGGGACAGGATGGTTACTTTCATGCTTACCTGACTCTGGTCAAGGGAAAGGCAGGACACTTTGCATTTTATTACTTCCATGCTTAAAGCAAGAAAATTGATAGGTTACTTACTCAATTTCAGAGGGAACTTTTACCGAACAGCATGCACTGCATTTAAGTTGAATTGCAATTACTGTCAGGGTTGTTTTGGCTATGATAACTTTTTGGCACTGCTGTTACATATATTTGGTTAGAAGCCAACACTTGACAAAGGCATAGTGGCTGGATGAGGAGATGAAGTCTGTAGATGCCTAGCAGACTTTAACTGCTTACTCAATGTAATACACAGTTTAAAATGTGTCAAAGTCGGTTTTTGACATCCAGAAGAAGAGACATTTTGATCTCTTTGAGCAGTAGTTGCTCCTCATGTCTTGAAATATTAAATAAATATTATTTTTCCCGTTGTTGTGCCAACACAATATGCTTTGTTCTAACACGTTGTAACATAAAGTTTTGTAATTTTAAAATGAAAGCATTAATATCCTGAGCAAGCTTTTTGAATTGAAGCGGTTCTAAATTTGGACCAAAATCAAAGATCCAATTTCCCTACAAAACAGGTTCCAAATCCTTAGCTCCATTTAGGACACAGAGCTAAACTAAGGCTGAAAAGCAGAAATCAGTGCATTTTGACATTTATGGGCTATTTCCATACCTTTAAGTTTGCCAGAGTGGTAGTGCTTTTATAAACACTTTGTTTCAAAGGAAGATTTTTATTAGTTTCAGGAACGATTTAATTCTCCTCGTCTGTGCAAAATGAAGCTGGTTTTACGGCATCTGCTGAGGTAACATTTGCTATTGAAGAACAGTGTCCATTCTTACATCTTTAAAGCCGTTTTTATCTTGATTCTTAACTGTTAGAACTTTGATATAAGCTCGCACCCAAGCCCCCATTTCATTCTGCATAAGAAGACAAAGCTGGAATTTTTATGCATTCTGCACTTAGTGCATGATGTCTTGTGGAACTGAAATGTTCACCTATAAGGGGAGAGAAAACTCCCATGCTTTCTTTCTTGGGAGCTGATCCTCTTTTCACAGGTTTTAAAATTAACCTGTAATTACTAACCAGAGAAAACCAGCTTTTGGTTTTGTTTTTGTTCCTTTCTAATGTATCTTCCTTCTGATTTCAGCTTGGGGAAGAGCCGCTGCTGCCACATACCTGGTCGGCTTTCTACTTCTAGTCATCTGTTTTGCACTGGCCATCATAGCATTTGCCATTGACACACTTCGGTTCAACTTCATTCGTGGGATCGGAGGCTTGCTTTTCGTGGCTGGTAAGGCAGCATGTGGAGTCAAGTTTAGCTTGTGCAGATAAATCCATACTAAAACTTATATTTTCCTCAGCTGATTCCATACCCAAGTCTCTGCCTGTGTGCAATTGAGCTTTCTATGAAAAATCAAAGTCTATCATGGCACTGGATCGATTTTCAGGTCTTCCAAAACATGGATGGGTTTAGCGGCAGGGATTATGGAGGAAAGCAGTGGTGCTGGGTGTTAAACATTTTTTTTTGTTGTTTTCTCCTGTTTCTTCAGCTGTGTTCTCCGTCATGGGCCTGGTCATTTATCCAGTAAAGTTCTCATCTGAAATTGAAATGACAGGAATCAATATGTTCAGCTGGGCCTACGGCTTTGGCTGGACCACTGCCATTATGGAAATATGCTTGGGATTCTTCTTCTGCTGCCTTCCTAACTATGAAGATCAGATCTTGGGTAATGTCAAGCCCACATATTTTTACTCTTCCCCATAAGCACCAAGAAAAATGTGCTCATATGCCAGAAATACCTGACAGATTAGCTATGTTTTTTCAGAATATTGTCATCAGATGTTAGTAGAAAAGGCTGGGAACTTTTCTAACGTGTGTAGAAAAATGGCACTGGCATCTGCAATAAAGTTATCTACTCTATTTCGGACCTTCATATCTGATGTGGGTTAGTTAGGTAAAGCACAAATGTTAAAACCCCTTGGTTTTCCTCATTCATTTGCATGAGTGGGGTTTATGTGGATTCCGTTGCATTTTAAATGCATTCATAATTGTAATTAAATTCAGAAAAACTTATTAAACTGGCTATAAACAAAACAACGTGTATCATCTTCCTGAAGGAAAGCAACTCACAAAAATCCTACTTTGTATGTATCATCTTTAACCTGAAGATTTTGCACACTTTTCAAGGAGTCAAATACCTTTACTCACTGACTGCCAAAGTAGTAGATTAGTCAGCCAACACTTCATAGCTTTGCTTCTATTTTTCATTCATTCACTTAAGCCATAAGTACAGACTAAAGAAGGGATTAAAGCTCCCTACTAGAGCCAGCATCTTGATTTTTCGTAATTCTAAATATTTGCAAGAGTAAGCAAGGAACACCAGTAAAGCCTTAAGAATCCTGGTGTGCCACTGCCGGTGCCAGTACAGAGTGGGCAGAGGCAGAAGGGATTTCAAGCCATGCCTGCAACCTGCAGACCTGGTTTGATAAAGCTCCTGGTGTGAATTCAAATGCAATTGTCTGACACTTTTTTTCTGCTGTATCAAAACCTATGACTTTAAAATGCTCTGTTATACTGGTCCAGCTTTTTTATCCAATGTAGAAAGGTCAGGTACGATTTCCCTGCACCTCAGGAGTTGAGCTGGAGCAGTGTGAGTGTAAGTATTAAACAGTTGCTAAAAGGCCCCTTTTTTCTTCATTTGCTGTTCTTAAGGTTTTTAAAAGTGGAAAGTGTATACTGTCATATGTAACTGTAAAATGCATAAATACCCCTTACCATCTCATACTAAATCTCCCATAGAGAAAATCACATCATAAAACATCTTCCAGCATCTTATACTCCACAGTGCCTCAAGCCTCAATATACTGTAAGCAATGAAGTATACTCAAGACTCGGCTGGTTTCTGCCTTGTTAAACCTAACTTTATAACGTTCCATTTATTCTCTTAAGTGAAAGAAATGGATAATATGTGATGTGGAAAAGGAGTCTCATCCAAATCCTTAACTACTGAGGTTTATTAGCTTGTAACAAATCTGCAATTTTGTAACTACATGTACTATGAAAAGCCCCGCCAAGCATTCTTTGTTTCGACAAATAAGAAGTGGAAAATTTTTTCATTAAAACCTCTTGGTAGCTAAAATTACAAAAGGCACAGGGCTTCACCTGGGTTGTTTGGAGTTTTTTGGTTGGTTGTTTGGGTTTTTATAAGCAGTTAACTCCATTCACTTTTGTGGAGTGTCTCCTAACTTTGATCAGTAAGAGTGAGAGATGGAGAGAGTATAAACAATGGGGAGAGTATATGCAACAAGGAATAGTTAGACAAGAACATGTAAATACTTTAAAAAAATATTTTCTAGCTGGAAGAAAATCAAAGTGAAATACAGTTGAGAACACAGTTTGTATAAAATGACTTGTGATTCTTAGTGTAATAGTATCCATTCAGGAAAAAATTGTCATAAATATTTTCATTATGCTTATTACACCTAATAAAAGACGGTATCTACGTATTGTTTCAAAAATGAGTCTTAACTTTTGTTCTCTACTGAGAGTGGGGAAGTATGGAAGCCCCCAAAGCCTGCTCTTCTCAGGCACCACCTTGGAGTACCTGAGTATGCTGGCTGGAATTTGACATCCAGCATCACAACTACAGCTTGTGATATTCTTCAGTCCTATGCTGGCTGTCTCCCGAGACCTTGTTCACAAGCACATGAAAATAGTGGACACTTACGGACTGCTCTGTTTGCTTATGGTCTTATGGTGTCGAGTACCTATGCACAGGATTCTGTGCCGTGATATGCTACAGCTCATTTTGGCAAGGATGGTAACACACTCATGTTCACCAAATAGGAAACCAGCACGGTCCTGCTCAGTGCTTTTGCTCCAACAGATGTGGCAATCCCCTGAGGAAGCTAAACGGAACTTAAGCAACCACTGTTTGTATTTACAGTTTCTTTTGTATTAGCTGGACACTGACAAAACACGTGGAGGTGGGGAAAGGTGCACAAAACAAGGTTTATGAGTGTGACTCCAACCTCGATGAGACAGCAGAGCATAATTAAAAAGCAAAGAAAATCTACAGTGATCCTCCCCCTTCCTCTCTCCTCTCCCTTGCTGATCTCAGCAGCTTCACCACCTCCTCTCTTCCCTTCTTTTCCTCCTTCTCCTCCCTAAAGGTGCCTGAGCTGTGATGGGTCTGGTGACTCTGCAAGACACAGACCCAGCCCCCACAACCCAATTTTCCCTTCCTAGGAGAGAGGGGGAATGAAGCAACTTGCTGACTCCAGCATAGCATCAGGGACTATAGCCTGGCTCCCTGCCCCAGGCCCTCACTGGAAAGGCTTAGCCGTAAAGAACAAGGTGGGCAGGTGGGTATCCAACAAGCAGAAGTATCACAGGTATTAGTGCTCAAGTGAAATCCTGCCTTTAGGGTAGTTTGCTTCCAGTCATGCCAGGCCAGTTCAACATAGATTCCTAGAAAAACACATCCTAAACCCTGCAGCAGAAAAGCAGTGAGAAGAAGGATAAAACTGTTTTACAGATGCCAGTGGTTTTTTTCCTGTGACTGCTGCAACAGGGGTGCATGGCAAAAACAGCATGCAAAATATAATTGGTTCTGACAGAAAAATAAGTTGAAATTGTTAAATAGGTCTACAATTTAAGGTCAAGTACAGTATTAACTAACCAAATTGTTAGATTAATTTGAGCTAAGTAACAACCAGAAAGTTCAGATTTTCAAGCAAAGGACAAATTAGAGGAAAAGAAGACATCTCCTTAGTTCTTCATCTCTGTTAGCCAGGGTTCTTGCTCCAAGTCTTGTCTACAAGAGAAAAGGACACTGAAACACTAAGAGCAGCACAATAAGAGACTTAAAGTTTCATTGTGCCCAACGGCAATGCTAAAGAAAGAGCAGGGAAGAACAGATGTCTGAAGCTTTTGGGAACATTAGGTCTGCTACAACAACAGAAATAAAGATGACTGCCAAAGGCATTGCTACTATTCCTGTCAAATTAAGAATTAGGGAAATATCCTCTAACAAACATTTTTTATCTAACTCAATTTTACTACTGAAAAGCAATGAAGAAATTGTGCTGAAAACAAGTGAAATGTCAAGCAGCCCTACAGCTACAAACTGAAACAAAAGAAATAATGAAAACTTCCTGCTGGTAAGTTAATATGTTCAATTTAATTTCTGATGTTTCTGCCAGAGCTTGGACATTTTGGTCTTTTCAATTTTCTCTACAAATATGTCCATATTTCACTTTACATTTCTCAGGCACCTGCCATTTCGTCTTAAAATACATCCTGCTTAATAATTCAAATGCAATCTAGTTTGCAATTGTATTTGTTGTGCGTTTTTTGTTGTATGAACTAATGACAAGACTGAAGTTTTGACCCAATTAATACCACTTGAAAAATATTACTTTGTTTTTTCGAGTGTGACATTTCATTCTTGAAGCGCAAACCCTTTATTTTATATGTGCTCAGAATCAATAATATCTCTAATGGATGCTCCATTCAGCTGCTCTGTTTACTTCTGGAATAGGACACTGGTATGCATAAGGTAAGAAACAAGAGTTACAGCTGACATATCATTTCCAAAATAAAGGACAATTCGATGTTTGTAAGATTAGCAGAATTTGGGTCATAATTAAACCACATTTTGTTAGATGCACAATACGGTCGCATAAAAAAGATTCATCTTTCCTTTTGACACATCTCAGTTGTGTGACAGTTATTACTTCTTATAATTCAGTCTCTTGGAGCACTTCCTCACACATTTCTATATCCAGTGGATCTCTCTGCGTTCTGAAGATAAATAGTTTTGAGAAAACAATGAAATAATCAAGCTCGCGATAAGGGAAAACCAGATTGGCCCATTTGCACACTCTGTTAGAAAGTAGGAATCAAATCATCTTGATAGAAAAATAGTCATCTGAACAAAGAGTTCCTTCTGAATCATATTGGAAATTCCAGCCTGAGATTTAAAAGACTGATAATAATGGGGAAAGAGAGATGAAATCAATTGGGTCTTCCTTTACCTTTTTCCACACTGTCAAAATACTGCTTTTGCCAGAAATCTTGTTTTCAAGAAAAAAATTGTTACTTTGGTGCAGCTCCATAGGAATATCTGGGCCTCAATTTTATCTGCAAAATTCTTCAGTGCTAAGTGCCAAAATCCAAACAAGCACCTGAATAACCTCAAGGCTGCAGATGATTCCCTCTGGGGCCATCAGAGCTGTTTTCATAGGTGGTTCTTTAAATGACTTGATATATTAGGGCTCATATGCCCATCTGCACACAGTGGTTAGTTCCACAGATTTCCTGCATGTGAAGTGATGCAGTAAATTTTTTTTTTTTCAATTTTGCTTTTCCTTTTTCATGATCAAAGTGAAAATGTGGATGTATCATAGGATTTTGCATGTGACTGCTGGAAGCGAGGAAAATTTACAGGAACAACTTTCAAAATAGTTTTCCTGTTTAAGATAAATGTGGTGAGATTAGATCAAACTATACTCTCTTGGGTAGCTTTTATGATACATCCTTTTACTTGTGCCCTAGTTTGCCCAAGCCATCTGTTCTTTTGTAAAAACAGTTTTGTGAAAACCTACTCTAGTATCATAATGAAAAGAAATTACATTAGGCATCCATGGAGAATCCATCATAAAGCACTTTAAATTGCCCTTGATTGTTCAAATGCAGATCAAACAGAGAGGCAGATGTTGTCTGTAGGATTTTTTCACAGATAATGTAAACCCAGAAGAAAGTTTAATTATTGACTGAAGACCCGGCTTACATGCCCAGCTCCTCCTTTCTTACAAAGTAACCGGTGCTCTAGATCTTGCCCTCAGGAAAACATCAAACAAGTAAAATGCAAACAAGAAAAATGAAGGAAAAATATTACATAAAGTATTTATACATACACATCCATAGCATCACCATTTAGTCCATAGCTGAATCAATGTGAATGAGGATGGACCAAAGTTGTGTAAATCACAGTTGGGATTGTGCTGTTATTTCCAGTTTTTCATTCTGTTTTTCTCCCATATGGAATTTTTCTCACCTCACTTCTGTAAAGCCTGACTGCTTTTTTCATAAGCTATCTCAATTTTACCACACCCTGTCTTGACAAGCACACACGTGCTTGCTATGCTCATATCTGAAGCTTATACAAAATATTAATGCAACAAGGCTTTTATCCCTTAACCCTCCTTCTCTTCTGCTTAAATAAAAGGCCTTGAAGTAGTAAAATCCTGCTGACATTAGGAAAATTAGAAGAATGGAGATTTTCTCAGGATGTTTTAGAATTAACCCTCAAAAGAAGAATGAAGCAAGAACTGAGGTTCAAGAGAAATACCCAGTCCAGTACAAAAACAGTGTCCCAAAATCTACTTGCAGTCCTGACAGTAAAATGGCTCGGAGTGATTAGCAGCCGAATTACCTTTGCAGCTCCCTCCTTCATGTGAGTGTATACTCTGTGTTGCCTTATAGTTTTTCACTAGCATCAACAAATCTTCTGGGCACTAGTTTCTGAATCCACCAGTATGCAGAAAGAGGAGCTGCCCATCACCTCTGCCTCCTACAGCACCCAGGGAAGGGAGTTTTAAGGGGGAAACCCAAAGGACTCATTTGGCTCTTGCATAACACGGCTGGTATCTTCATGGCAGGATGGGATAGTTGCCCACCTGCGTGGAAAGTTTCCCTCTGTTTTAGCCTACAGTCCTAAACAAGTTACTAGCAAGTTGAAACTGCCATTTTATTCATCCAAGAGGTTTTTGTGTGGGGGCAGAGGAAGGCTAGAGATTTAGAGACTCACAGTGGTTAGCCCAAGAATTTTGTAAATCAAGGATTCACCGCGTTACAACCTTCCTTAAAATACTCCCATGTATAATACACAGAAAAAGGGAGGGAACAGACACACCTATTTATCTTCATAATTGTTAGGCCTGATGCTTTGACACCACAAAATACTCTTTGGGTTAGTAACAGCAGGATGAGTACAAAGAGCTGAAACTTTACGCTCTGCCCTGAGTCACAGCACAGGTGAGGATCTCCTGAGTCACCAATGCTGTCTCTGGCTATCAGAGAAAAGTGCTTATCATCTTGTTCATTATCTTATCCCAGCTCTGCTTTGCCATCCATCTATCGTAGGAGGCTGATTTGAAAAACAATCTGAGGGTCGGCCTCTGATTTCCATCCAACATGTATCACTAGCTAGACAACAAGAGCACCTAAACTTCCAGCACTGCCTATGGCAATACCCAGGGGCAGGATTGTCACCTCTGAGTGACCATGCTGTTTCCTCCAGCACAACTTCTTGTTTCAACTGCAAAAGCTCGCATTTTGTCTGCTCCATACGTTTCAAACCATCCTTCCCCAAGCAGCACACTGCCTTCCAAATCTGTGCTCCTGTCTCAGCTGCTGCCTAATTTCCCATGACTGCCACAAGGCGTAATTACTGCCATCCCTAGTAGTGTCCTGGGCATCCTTTAAGTCCCTCCCTTCTCTTGTCCAGTCTTGAGCACAATTATTCTGAGCTGGCCATGCAGCAGCCAGATTTGGAGTGCTCCTCACCCCGGCCGTGTGAGCAGGTTGGAGGGGAGCCTTGCTCATCTCTGTGGCAGTGCATGCTTAAAGAGCATCTAGGCCAGCATGAGGGAGCATTGCAAAAGAAAAGAAAAAAAAGAAGAAGAAGAAGAAGGTTAAAACAAACTTCTTTGGTTCTCCATCTGCACAATAAAGACAAGTAAGGACACAAGAACTGTTTGCTAAAGCTCTTTTTGCAGTCGTGGACTTGAAATGACATGTTCTGCCTTCACCTCCCAAGTTCCTAAGGGCACTAGGGAACCGTGGTGCTTGCAGGAATGAGCCCTTTAAAGGTTCAAAGAAAGTGGAAAGAATTCTTCTCCACAGACATTTCCACCCTCTCCTGGTGAAGCAACTCGAAGATTGCTCTGGAACCTGCAACAGGAGTGTAACTAACACAAAGAATCAAACCAAAATAGTTCTAAGGAGGAAAGGTGGCTTCAGGCACTGTAGTGGACTATCCCCTCCCATATATAATATTAGTTTACACAGAATATTACACAGATCATATAAAGTGTATATTTTGGAAAAGGATGGTTTCTTCTAATGTAGTAAACATTGCTACAGGTGGTATACCAGCTTGGATTAATATTGGAAATTTGGCTTGATATTCATCAACTTTGTGTCATCCAAACAGCTTCAGTCTGAGCTGTGTTTGTTTGTAGCTTACTGCATAAAAAACCTCAGAAGTCTGATATTAATTTTGCCTAAATGATTGATTCTTTAGGGCATTTTTTTTTTTAATTTGTCTTACTTCCATGAACATCATCCCAAAACAAAATACCTATTTCAGCTTCCTTTTCCTGGTGTATTTTTTTCCAAATTTTAGAATAATAAACTTTCGAAATGAAAAATTTGAACTTTCTTCCAAAGCATGTAGGCATGACATTTTAGGTATTTAATTTTTATTTTCTAGTGCATGAAAATACTCATAAATGACAAATTTGAGAGTTTGAAGAGATCTGAGAAGCTGAGATCTGATTTGCTTTGTAGTAAGTAATCCATTTGCCCCAGAACTGGCCTGGTTCTATTGTAAATACAGTAGCTGCTTTGCTATTAAAGACAGTAGTAGAGCTAATGTAAAGCTAATGTAATCCAAAGAGATTCTTTCAAGTCACCATCCAAACAGAAAGGCCGGCTTTGAAGGTTATCAGATGAGCGATCACAGAGGACCAAGCCAAGTCGCAGATGACTGGGCTTGTACGAGGGCTCCTCCGCACTTACTCTCCTGGTTTTGAGAGTCTCTGCCAAGTCAAACACAAACATAAAGACTTCTTGACAGCCTGTGAAAAACGTTTTGAAGGCAGAGAAATGCCGAATAACACAGTGCCTCTGCCTTACGCTGCTGCCACTAAAAATGCGACCTGTGCCTACTGCTCTACAGGTGTTTTAATTTTCTAATTTAAGGATACTTCATTTTATCTGTATTAACATAATGAAGATGTAGGCTGGCCTAGCAATAAAAAAAAGTGAATGAACTAACATGCAGGGGATGTTCAAAAGGGAGTGCTTGTGTTGTCAGTCTCACAGAGCTTTATTGTCGTGCTTCTTTCTTCCCCCATGGCTATGGTAAGTAGGACTATTACCCACCTCTTGCAAGCAAAAAATATATGAATTACTGTCCCTCAAAAGGCAATTCCCCTCAGGCTTTGGGACTGACAAAATACTATATAGATGCAAATAGTAGGCATCTAGAACATCTACTCACACGAAATTAAGCTCAACATGAAGCAGTTGGTCTGGGCAACAGCAAGCCTCTCTTCCAGCTTTAGGGCAGCCAGTGTATTTCTACTGTCACAAGAGATTAAGAAATACACTGTGCTCTCCTAAGGAGCTGAATCGGCAGAAAACTCTAGGCTGAGACACTGGTGATGAGACATTCAGTATCAGTTCTTGGGTAGAAAATGCCCCTCGGGCTAGGGCTGGGCTGCTCCAAACCTCCTTGGCAAGGAGACAGGAGGCACAGTCATCCAGCACTTGGTGCTGGGGAGCAGCTCCTCTGCAATCGCTTGAGGGCAGTGAGACAGTTGGCAGAGAAGCCATCACGGCACCGAAATTAAATATACAGGCTGCTTTCCCATGCTGGGACATAGGGTGCTTTATAATTATGTTTTAGGAGCCTCGCCCTCTTGCCCTAATTTCCAATTAAAGTTGTATCTTTCCCAGTAGAGATTGCAAACACCCTACAAACAGGGGGAGGAGGCCAGGAAGGACCATTCTGTGTAGATCAGTAGTAGACAGCAACCTGGGGAAATTACTTTATGTCACAACCAGCAGCTACTCAGCCCCATCACCTAATTAATTTTCTCTTCTAGACTTACAGATGGTGTATTTAAAGCCAAAAGGAAAAATGGACAACGAGTGGAATGGAAACGTGGTGGGCCGAATGTAGGAGAGGGGAAATAGACAAGGCAGCAAAGCAGTGGAAAAACCGCAGTGCTTCAGTCTGGATGCTATTCCTATTGTCAGCCAACTGTGACTGTCTATAGAGTGAAGTGCTAGGCTAGATGTGCCAGTAAGAGATATTCTTTTGCTAGCTTGTTTTCCTAACCGCATCTAGGTGTTAGACAGTGTCTTCTCCGTAGGACTTAACTGTTCCCCCCTATCTCACCCTGGGTGACCCAGATACTGCACCTAGAAACCAACGTTGTTCAGTAATCTTGATCTTTTGAAAGGTAGAACATCAAAACTGTACAACTAATAGTACTTTATATACTTTTTCACTTAAGTTTTGTGAACAATCTCCTAGCTTTTATAAATCACTGCAAGTTTATATGCATTTCTCAAGTGTTGGCAACTTCTGATTCAGATTCAGAATATGTAAGACCTACATTTTCATCTCCAGAAGTTTGTCAATAGAAATTTCCTGGTGGCTTTAAATGACCAGTAAACTGCTTTGAATGCCAAATGGCACAGAGGAAACTCGTGGTTAGACTTGTGATGGAGGCTGGCAGCACCTGCTTTAACGAGGAAGAAAGGTGCATGTAGCTGCTAAGAACTCTCTGTTTTACCACATCTGAATAGGTCTTCCTCCCCTCATGGGTTATGTTACTTGGTCAGGAGGTTGCAGCTGTGAAGGAAACATCTCTTACCCAACACATACATCTTCCTCTGACATTCTCTCCTCCTCATTTGCGTCCTCATTTGCTCGCAACTCCGCAGCATCCATTCTTTTCATGTGGATTTAAATTAAGGAAAGACCATAATCTCATGAGTGCCATTTAAAGCAACAACTTTGCCCATTGTAATAATAATAATAATAATAATAATTTAAATCCTCCTGTAGGATGTTAAAAGGATGTTTCTCTCTTCCTCTGTGTAATAAAGAGTTTCCTTTTAACTTTAATAGTCCTTGTTCCATCATCTGTGACTAGCAGAATGTGTTATTATCAACAAATATAATTTATATAATTAGAGATTTATGGGCTTATATTGAACCCTTTACCAACCTGCTTCCATTTCTAGACATTGCAGTTTTCTTGTTCGTTTTTGCAGCTGATAAGAGCCTGTGTGGCCACTAAAACTGAAAATGAAAAAAAAACCAAAACCACATTTAGAAACCTTTCCCACTGGAAAAAGCAGATCTGGATAAAGTAAGACTGTTACACTTCATTTGCAGATTTAGGCACTTAATTATGATATTCCTTTTATTCTTGTAGAACAATAAAAGGAATGCTTAATGAGATGAAATTTTTTATCTTATTGAAACAAAAGGATTTATGACAATCACTTTAGTAAATCCTTAGTTTATGTTTCCAAATAACTTTTTCTATAGATTTTTCAGATTTATCTCACAACAGATGGAAATATAAAAGCATTAAAACATAACTTGTAGAAAAGAAATTTCTTCATTGACCACTGTCAATAAATGGAATTTTCAGAGATCAGTTTTATGGAAGCTTTGATTCTGGTGAATAATCATGACTTAATTTTCATTCAAGAACTTCCATACGGGGAAAAAGAAAAGTGAGTAAATGTGGAAAAGATAAATGTTCTTGCAGTTAGATGTAATGAAATGAAAAGGTAGAGGAAACGTCCATCCTGGAGGCACAGTGAATGTCCTGTCCGTTTGAAGAGCGAGGACCAAACCTCGAGCTCGGCCAGTGGGGCTGCAGCCTCTTTGTGTAGGTCAGACGCTGCCTTAAAGTGAAGCCATGCTCAGCGCCATCTGCACTGCTTGCACCCGGCACATCGGACTCCTTAGGTCTATATGAGGAAATTGTCTCTTGGGACAAGACTGTGGTGGATACACAGCTGGATCCAGAGACAAAGCTGAATCCGGATCCGGCTCTTTCTTCGGAACTGGAGATGTTGCAACACGACCAGTTTATGACAAACGTGGCTGCTATTGCTGAAGATAATATGTTGTGAAGTACTGGCTGCTTCTTCAGTCCAGGGTGGCATCCACAATGTTTCCTTTGCTCCCTGTGTAGTACAAGATGGATTACAAGCAAAGGGAAGACTATTAATTGTACAATTAGCAAATTATATATTTTGAAATGTTACTAATTTAGTAACAGCTTTTATAGCAGCACAAACAAGGAGCCGCTTCTCACATAAAAGACAAAGGTTTTGCTCATAGCTCTTCAGGAGTTATTAATGTTAAGCTTTTTCAAGCTACCCTGGACTAAAAAGTGGACTGAGTAATTATCAGCTGCTCTAATCGGAAATCTTTCAGCCATCAATCAAGAAAGATGTGGGAGCAAAGGACAAATGCACATGCTCAAGACAAGAGTCATTCCAGTTCAATGAGTTGATATTAACCCACATTTTTATCTGGATCTGATTACATTTGAAGTCCTCTGAGAGCAGAAACTCAGGACAACTTGTCATTCCAAAAAATGGAAGGTATCCTATTGAAGAAAACCCTGAAACCACACAGAAATGATAAAAAAGATCAGGAGTTACTTTTTTTTTTAACTTTTTTCCCCCAGAAAATGCAGAGGGGTTGTGACTGGTCAGGTCAGTAAGTGAACTACAGAAGAAGCGAGTGATGCTGATGAGGAGGCCATGCTGAGAGTCTTTTGTAAGAAAAATGTGACAGTGAGGGAGCAGCTCAAGAAGAGTTTGAAATGGCAGCTAAACCTGATGTGAAATGCCAAAATTCCAAGCACCACAAGGGTTTGCTCTTAATGTTATTTTTCAATTGCATCTTGTTACTGCTGCAGTTAGTGATTCATGTGGGTGTACTGAAGGAAAAGATTTTAGTGAACTTCATGTGCAAACTGGGCTTTCAGTGCTATAGTTTGCTTCAGAAAAGCCATCACCTTTCAGCAGTTTGTTGTGGTGAGAGTTTAGGAGGAAAGGGAACCTACAGGGGGTTGACTGTAGCTGTTTTTTTATTGAGTGGGAACCTCAATTTTGCCTACACAGAGATATGAGAGATGAACAGAAAAGCATGTCCAATAACCTAGTGAGTGCAGGAACAGTGCTGGAATCCTTCACTGCCACTTACCTCCCCTGAACGTGTTTCGATGTAAAATAGGGATAACCACCTCTTGCAGAGTTGTCAAAAGGATGCATTATTTGAAAGGTACACTGAAACTGTGGATGTTTTTGAATTTAACTGATTTCTAAAGCTGGCAAACAACCTGAGCCTGTTGTTCCTCAGGATGCCAACGCAGCCACTCCTCAAACGCAACACCCAAGGCAACAAAACCAACACCCTGATCTGAAAAGAAAGGAAGAAGTTGCTTTCCTTCCTCTTAGTCCTCTCTGTCCTCGCATCCCAATTTGCTTACGTCAGACATCAATTGAAGCAGGTGAAGCAATACTGCTTTTTATGTCCTTTCCCATGTTTTAGAGAGAGCAATTGTGACAGCTCAAAATGACTTCATTAGAAGAATATTCAGAATAGCAAGAATATTTTCAATATTTCAACTTTTCTGGCTGATTCTGAGCAGCATGCAAACTGTTTGGGAGTTGTATATGTTCCAGCAGAAACCAGCATCACTTTTTTTTGCAGACCTGCTTAGAAGTTCAAGCTCTTTAGGCTAGAGAGGTTGAAGCCTACCCCTCTGTGATCAGCAGCAGTGGTGCAGCGCTCCAAGGACGCCAGAATAACAATCTTTGTGGCATTAGCAGTGCTAGTGTTGTCATTCCCCTCCCAGTTTATGGCACAGCAGTGATTACCCCGGCTGTCTTGGAAGTTGTGGAGTGGCAGATGTTGGTTTGTTCTGGTAACTGAGCAACATGTTGCTTCTGCATGGGGGGACGATGAATCATGAGGGTGTTGTTCAGGCTTAGCAGGGTTTGGCTTGGGGAAAGCACTAAACAAGGAAGCCTAACAAATCTTGTGCATATCCAAGAAAACACCAGTGTTGTCATTGTCCAGGTCATCATGTGCCACTTGGTGGGCACATGTCCACATTGTTTACAAGCTTCACACATTTCCAACAGGTGAGAGCATTGTCTCCCTCTTTCATGTCACATTAAAATGACACAGTTTGCACATTTAGAGCTATTAAGCTCTTGCAGGTAAGGGAAGTTACAGAGCCATTCTACAATCCACTTTTATTCAGCAGATTAGAGAAGGGAAGATTCAGGTTTCCAAACTTGCTGATGCAGAACCTGCTGTGTGTTCGTGTGTGAGGGAGAATGACCTGTAAGGGAACAAACACACAAAGAGTCATGTGGTCAGACTGGTGCTGCTAATGAGCAGGGTGACATCGAGTGCTGGAAGGGAGTCATGCTCATTAGGAGTGCTGTCTGCACTATTTATCAGAGGAAGAAATGTGGTTTATGTAATTTGGTGTCACTGAGGTAAAACAACAGAAGTAAAAATCATAGAATCATAGAGTGTTTTGACATAGATCTGTTAGAGCAGGTCCAGGGGAGGGCCATGAAGGTGATCAGAAGGCTGGAGCACCTGTCCTTGGAGGAACAGCTGAGAGAGCTGGGGTTGCTCAGTCTGGAGAAGGCTCCAGGGACACCTCACTGGGGCCTCCCAGTAGTTCAAAGAAGCTTGTAAAAAAGAGGGAGAGCAACTTTTTACGTGGGCATGTAGTACTAGGACAAGGTGCGGGGTGGTTTTAAACACTGCATCTCTCTGCCAGGTGGCACTTACGCTCCCTCCTGAGGTGGGGACACTGGGGAAGAATAAAGGTAAGTAAAACAGCAAAGCAAGAGATGGAAGGGATGTGCCCTGGTCTCAGAGATTAGCATGCCTTGCATGTCTTAGGGAAGACCTAAGATTCTGTCTTTTCTCTAAGTGCTGGTTATACTTTTAAGAACTGGTACATAGACATGATTATGTGCACATGTTCATGTTCATGGACAGGGATGGTGATAATCCAGTTTCCTGGTTCTCTCCCTTCTCTGCCACACGAGCATCTTCATCACTGTGCTGCAGAATTGTGCTGCCTCTGTAGACCAATGGGATGTGAAGTCATGAGACTCAGTGTGAGAGAAAGTACTATGGCCATGTATTTTGTGGGAGACAGCTGAACCTCGGGCTCCCTGGGCATTGTGACAACTCTACCTGCTGGAGTCTGTCAAAAAACAAGGCACTTATGGTATTTAGAAACCTTCAGAAATAGAGAGCAGCTGAACAGGAGTTTGCTGATCTGAACATGTGTGCTTCATTCTGACAATGCACCATTTACTACCTATGTCTTTTCAATATCTCCATCTTTCTGTCCAATATTGAAGAGAGAGAGGAGAATATTTATGAGTAAACTGCAGGCATAAGCATACTGAAAGGTTGCAAAATTACAGACATCAGAATAAAATCACTTAATGTGCTGCGCTCCCTGAGTCAGGGATAAAGTAGTTACCTAAGTGATTCCTTTCCAACCAATGCAAGAACAACATTAATCACATCTAACCATACAATTTCAGTTTGTATAGACACATTCTGGCTCCTGTCCAGTTACTGAAAATCTTAACCATGTCATAACCCCATTTTGATTATCTGTTGCTCAGGGAATCAGCTTCAGGCCTCCCAAAGGCACAAAAAAAGCATGAGCAAACACCGTCAGGCACTGCCTTTATTCTAAAAGCATTTTAAGAACCATGATGGAGATCTCTATCTCTATTGGATACATCCTTTCCCCTGGAGCAGGTGTCTTCAGCTACTGCCTCTGCCCCGGAGCTCTGTGCTGGTCCTGGGGCAAGAAGATGATACCATTTCTGTCAAGTCCACAACAAAAGCCATTGACTTGGGAAGAAGAGTCACTGCTTGCGTGCTTGCAGGAGGGGCAGTGAGCTGTTGGAGACCCATGTACACAGCTGACTGACAAATTGTTTGGTAAAGCAGCACGACATTAAGGAGTTAATCATAATCGAGGCAGAGATTAATATCTAATTGTAGCAACTCCAGGCAGTTTAATTTGCTTCCACTGGCTTCGTGACAGAGTGAATCCGCCAACTGAAGCCATGTGAAGCCTGCTCCACCCAAACTAGGGTGGTTTCAGACAGAAAGCACCTGTCAATCTGCCCGTCCTGCCTTGCCACATGCACAGAAAGCAGAAATCATGTACAGCTCTCCAACTCCTAAGCTCCTCTGCACTGAGGCAATTACCCATGATTATATCATTGGTGGAAGCTGATGTCTCCTCAAATTGCTTAGGCACGTTCATGGGTTGAAGAAAAGATAAGGTGGCTCAGTGATTTGAGATTAGTTTCTGCCTCCTTTTGTTGGAGCCGTATTCACAGCACACTGCCTCGGCCCTGTGCAGGAGGGAGAACAAGATCAAAGCGATTCATACAAAGAGTTGCAACTCCACACTGAAATACTGTTTCCTCATCTCACTGTTCTGCCAGTCACACTCCACTGCCCTAACTCTGGAGTTAGGCCAGACTCGGGAAAGGAACAAGGTCAGCTTGGATTTGGCACTGGAGATTAATATTGTACCTGCACATCTCTTTGGAAAAGATTTGCAGAAGTATGTCCACTGTAGCAGCTCTCTTTCAAAGAGAATCCAGTATCACCAATTTGTACAGGAATTTATTTCTCATCTCTCCACACTGCAGGTTCTAATAAAGGAGCTGATTTACAGCGTACCACAGCAGTGGAAGAAGTGGGAAAGTACCCATATGTTGTGTTAGAAGCAACAAGAGTGGTTGAACCTGCAGGGGAACTTCCAGTACACTTGATGAAGTAACCCAGATTGGAATTTGACAAAAAACCTGGATTATTTCCTTTGCCTGAAGAAATACATAATGGTGCCCCTAAAGGCTTACACTGCATGAAAAGCCATGATCTTCCTCATATGGTTAAATCAGTCATTCACCAAATTAATTTGAATCACTTTTCCCATGCAAAGCCTTGTCTGCTTTAGGACAGTGTCGTTGACAGACTTAATTCTGATTATTATGTTTGTTAGAGAAATAATTAGTTCAGACTCCCAGCTCAGAGTCCTTGATGTAAGTTCTCACACAAAAGTGCAGAGAATATTTATGAGCATATTTCAGGCATAAATATACTGAAGGGTTGTGAATTTATGTCATAATGTCAAGCCCACAGTGACTCCCAGCCATCACAGTGAGGCACTTAAACGGTGAGCTGCTCTTTGAAGGTGTCACAGACTGTAGCAAGTGCCCCTTTCAGCTTTTCTGGAAATAGTTACTGAATTCTGAGTGATACCATGGTGAGATTTGCCATGCAAAATGACATGCTATTTTTTGATGTGAGATCATAGAATGGTTTGGCTTGGAAGGGACCTTAAAGATCATCCTGTGTCAACCACCCTACCATGGGCAAGGACACTTTCCACTAGACCAGATTGCTCAAAGCTCCATCCATGCTGGCATTGAACACTTCCAGGAACAGGGCATCCACAACTCTGGGCAAACTGTGCCAGTGCCTCACCACCCTCAAAGTAAAGAATTTCTTCCTTATAGCTAACCTAAATCTACTTTCAGCTTGAAGCCATTCCCCTTTGTCCTGTCACCACACGCCCTTGTAAAAAGTCCCTCTCCAGCTCTTTTGTAGGTCCCGTTTAGGTACTGGAAGGATGCTGTAAGGTCTCCCCACAGCCTTCTCTTTCTTCTCCTGGCTGAACAACCCCAACTCTTTTACCCTGTCTTCACAGAAGAGAGTCTCCATCTCTCTGATCTTCTTTGCGGCCATTCTCTGAACTAACTAAAACAGGTCCATGGCCTTCTTATGTGGGGGGCCCCAGAACTGGATGCAGTACTGCAGGTGGGGAGCAGAGTAGAGGGGCAAAATCCTCTCTCTGGCCTTGCTGGCAATGCTGCTTTTGATGCAGTCCAGGACATGTTTGGCTTTCTGGGCTGCAAGTGCACATTTCCAGGTCATATCAAGCTTTTCATCCACCAACACCCCCAAGTCCTCTTCAGGGCTGCCCTCAATCCATTTTTCACCCAGCCTGCACTTGCGCTTAGGATTGCCCTGAGCCACAAGCAGGACCTTGCAATTGGCCTTGTTGAACGCCATGAGGTTCACATGTCAAGCCTGTAAGGTCCATTAAGGTCCCTCTGGAATTACTATTATTTCACGCTGGCTTCTTTTTAGGTGACAAGGTAATGTTTCCTTCGGCCAGTGCTACGACAGTCAGCAAACCTTTACCGCCGGACACAAGAAAGCTGCAGAAAGGAGGGCTGGGCTGGGAAGCGCCTGTGAGAAAACGCTTCAGTGGCCCAGGGGAAGAAGCAGAGGAGAAGGAAAGGAAGAGAGAGAAGGAGAGGGAGAGGAGAAGGGGAAAGGAGGGGAGGGGAGAGAGGCAGAGGAGAGTGCCTGCCTATCTCTGCCAGAGGACGGCGCAGCGCTTTCCTACAGGCACTCAGCGCTGCGTGACGCGGTTCCCNGGCTGGGCCTTTCCCACGGCCTTGGGGAGCGGGCAGAGCTCTTCGCTTCCCGGTGAAGTGTTAAGCGGCACGAGGGGCCGGGCCGCTCCCGTGGCTGGGGCAGGAGCAGCTCCCACGCCCGCGGGACGGCGCGCGTGGCTGGAGCCGCGCTCCTTCGTGGCAGCCGCTGGGCTCCCGAGCGGCTGGCGGCAATCCCGGCCTACCGCCCTCATCTGCCTAAGAGAAGGGATTAGCAGCAGCCGGGCAACAGCTTGGAAACTGCCTTGTCCGGTTGGTTGCCACGTCCTGCTCATACGAAACCTGGGACAGGCTCCCAGGAGTAACTTGGACTTAAGGCTAGGCCTTCCCCAGCTGGGGACGGACACGTGGATTGGTGACCTCTCTCCAAGATGAGGAAGATGCCATAGTCTGGCTGCATGTGAAGAGCCCACTGCAGCTGAACCTTGTCCTCAGAGGAGCTGTGAGCTGTGACCCCTCTCACTGCTTTGGGGTGTAGCTTTTCTCGGGAGCTGAGCACACACACAAAGACCTGTGGGGTCTGTGCCCAGCCAGCCCTATAATACTCGAAAGCTCAGTGACACTAAATAGCACAAAAATAAAGGAACTTTCAACAGGAAGGTCCTGAACCCTTCCTTCTCACTGGAAATCTTGATGTGAAGATCACACTGTATCAGTATTATGTTCTTAGGATTGTAGGATGTTCTCAGCTCAGTACAATTTGTAACTGTTTATTTCCTATTGAAGGAATAATATTCACACTCACTTGCAGTCAAAGAAAAGGCTAACAGTGAAACAAATGGCTGATGTGATACAGAAGGTTAAACCAGGGAACTGGAATGCTTCCTCTGAGCCTAGATTTCTACATTCTTACAAATCAAATAATCCATATATATAAATCCATATATAAAAATCCATATGTATAAATCAATATGTTCTCCTGTGTTAATAACATGCGCCTGACACATAGCTGCTAAAGGTTATTCTGTTTAATTTTATTTTTGACACTTTAAGATCTAGACTGCAGTGCATATCCCTGGTTAAAGGAAACAGCATTAAGAGATGGGATGGGGAGTCCTGCCTCCTTTCACGCATTGCTCTGAGGAGCTACAGCTTTGTGGGATCCCTAAAAAGCTCATCCAGCACAAAGGCAGTGGAGCACTGGGGGACCTATGGCTGGGCATAAGTGACCACAACTGCTTTTCCTTTTGTCTGGCTAAAATGCACCCATTCCTCATGCTGCCATCCTCTGCATGGTGCGTGGGCATGATGTGATTACTGTCGGACATTTCTGCAGTTTCTTCTACAGCTCCTTTTTATTATTTTGTGATTTGACTATTAGCTAAACAGTAAGTGTTCCAACATGGCCTGTTTAGGATGTGTGAAGCAATTTATATGAAATATAGCTGTTAAATATTTGTGTTCTTATTTATTTCAGTTTTCATGCATTTCTTTAAGACTCTTGAGTCAACATTTCTCTGAACCAAAGTCGAAATGCTAAAATAGCCTAGGATTTTTTTAGAAAATAAGTGACAAGGTATTTTATTACGGAAATGAACCTGTTATGTATAAAAGGATCAGAAGTACACCAGGATGCCAAGTGTTTGTGTATGGGGTTTTCATAGATATGTTTTCACATAAATACTGAATTAATACAAGGAGCAATAGAACTGTTGCCATTTCTGTCAGGCATTACCTGTTTGGTAGTGGTGGGCATTCAGTGCCCCGACCTTACTATGGCTTTCTTTTTAGAAAGTCTGCCAATAGCCACAAGTTGAGATGGCCAAGAGGGGCAAGATTTCCAAGGTAACTCTATGTGAGGTACGAGGAAGGAAATTTTTTGGCTTGTGCCCTGCCATTCTCTTGGTCTTCTGTCAGTACTGTTCTCTTTTGAAAACTAAACAAGAAGTAGCCACTAGATGGCTGTATTCAGTAACAAAAGGCCGCACGTGCCTTCTTATTCGGCTATAACCCATATTAAAGATGCAGTACCATTTTTATAAAATCAATTAGTCTTTTCATGCGTGGACAGGCCAAAGAGGCAGGACAACCCACTCTGACAAAGTTCTTCACAAAACCAGCTTGAGCAGGACAGCTTGGACAGCATGGAGCTTGAGCATGTAGGTCCTGAGCTGTCCTCTAATGCCAGACCCAGCCTAATTCTAACGGAGGCCAAGGATGACATTTCCTGCCAGGACTGTGGGGAGACACCCCTGACTCGGTTTGAGATGCTGCTAGAAATCCCAGATATGGAGCACGGGCTAGTCAGTGGCTGTGCCAGCCATACTTCTGGGTGGCAGAAGAAGGGTAAGGAAACAGTAGGATCTCTCTGCCTCTTCCCACAAAGGAGAAGTCCTTGAATGCCAAAAGAAGGCTGTGGTGGGTTAATCTTGGCTAACAGCCAAATACCCACCCAGCTGCCCACTCCCTCCTCCCTCCCCTCCTTCTCCTGTAGGACACAGGGAGAAAATAGGATGAGAAAGATCATGGGCCAGGATAAAGACAGGGGCAGTGCTTGCCAATTGCTGTTATGGGCAAAACAGACTACTTAAGGGAAAATCAATGTAATTTATTGCCAACTAAAATAGTGAAAACAAAAAAAAAGAACATTAAAACAACACCCTTCCTCTCCCCTTCTCCAGGCTCAACTCCCTCAATCCAGACTTTTCTACACACTCCAAATGGTGTAGAGTGGCAGGGGTGGATATGATCAGTACAGAGTGGTTTCTCTCTGCTAATCCTTCCTTCTCAGACTTCCTCTGCTCCACTGATTTGCCCATGAACTGCAGTTTCTGTCAGGAAAAATCTATTCTGATGTGGGGTCTCTACAAGCCACAGTCCTTCAGGAATATTCATGTGCTCTAGTGTTCATTCTCCATGGGCTGCTGGCCAGCTGTGTGGCCTCCCATACAGAGCATGTCTTCCCCCTTTCTCTGACCCTCATGTTCCCTCTGCTGCTTCTCCCTCATTTTTGCCTCCTCCTTAGTCTCTACTCCCTCTAGAAACCACGGAAAAGAAATACCTAGTGTGTCCACTTGGTCTTGAACCTTCCATCAATGATCAGCTGTGAAGGACCTGCCCTTGGGTGCACTAGAGAGGGCTCACAGCATTTCTACTGCCATGGGAGCAGCCTGGGCACGTCTGGACTTTCTTCAGCGCCTCTGAGAGGGTGTGCAGAAGTGGCACTCTGCCCTATTTGAAAATGTTGATCCATTCCATAAGGGAAATATAACACTTAGAGTAAGAAACATTGCATATTAAACATTGGCTTGTTTCTATTACGATTTAGAAATCAAATTCTAATGTTAAAAATCTTTAAGAAAGCAAATTAAAAATCAGTAAGAGGGGCTGAAGAATTTCTTTCAAAAAAGATTTTGAAGTTTTTGAAACCTGAATATTGAACTTGTCACCAAAGAACTCTAGATAAGTGATAAAAAATCAGCAGGAGAAATCTAGGCCTGCATTTACTCTAGCTCAGATTCACACAGAAATTTCACTTTAACAAAAATCTGTAGTTTCAGTGTTATTTGTTTTTAATGAAAATTTTAAGCAGATCATCTGATTATGTCATGAGTTTCTCATTTCCTGTGAAATAGTATTTTGGCAGAACTGACATGATACTGTGAATATTGCTCTGATAGCATTGCTTCTTTTTAAATCTGAAGTGTTATGTCGGGGTTTTTTTCAACCACTTTGGATGTGGTTAACTTTTCTAATGCATTTTCTTCCTGACTACCTGTTTTTTAGAACTGTTATGATACCCCGGCTGATTTCACAAGCAGAATGTGGAAACCTGGCCTCACAGACAGACAAGAGGAAAATCCGTCACTTCAGTATGGCAAGTTTTTTCCATCTATGATTCCTTGACCTATCTCATTTTTGGTCAGGCAACTAAATTACTGATTTTAAGGATTTTTTTTTTCCTTGTAAAACAGCTGTTTTATTTCTACATAGATTAGAAAAAGAAGAGTAATTTTTATTTTTTTTTAAATAGAAAGTCTTTAATAGTTTCTTGTACATTTAAAATGTGAAAATTGTGGATTCTTCTTAAGAAAGGAGCCAAAGTTCAAGCCAGTTCTGTCTGAGCTGAAGCAATGCTGTATCTCAGTTGCCAAGCATTATGATGAGTGCCCAGTGATAGGAAATTTTTGCTTCTGTATGCGTCTCTGATAAAACCTTTTAAATAGTTTACTATTTCTTGACATAAAACAGTGAAATGTGAGCAGTCAGTACAGCACTGGGTTGATCGCTGGGGTTTTCTGGAAGAACATTGTGGCACCACAAACCTTCTCTGCCCAGCAAGGCTGAGTTCCTGGGAGGGAGCTCTGATGTGCACTGCCAGGGTTGAGAAGAAACAGTGATGGAGAATGGTAGGCAGGCCAGGCAATAGCTACCGAAATAACTGACCCACAGAGAGGGATTGATGTGTCTTGTTGACCATGACAACTGTCTTCAAAATCGTGTCACAAATTCCCTATTCTTTACTATTGATGTATTCCAAATTCTTCACTCCTGATGAAGACAATAGTGTTTTTTCTACACCTTTTCTCTGCTCCAGCAGTGAGATTTGAATTTACACTACTAGGTACAATATTCAAAATAAAACTACTGAGGTCAGCTGAAAGTGTCTACAAAGAGATTTATCTGAGGCTGAAGTAGTTTAATCAAAGTTTTACTTTCATCTTAGTCTTTCAGTAAAAGGAAGGGTCTTTCTCCAGGGTATATCATATAAACTGGCAACTACAAATTTATTTACAAAACTTAATTAAAATTGCGCAAAACCCTTTCAAACATTTTTTAATAATGTCATGCCAATATAGATCAGTATAAATTTCAAAGTATGCAAATAAAATGTTACACAAGCATACTCTAGAGACTTTTCTTATGCTGAGTGGTGATTTATTTGCTAACTTTTTGTCCATTTCTGTCAATTGCCGGTAAGTGTCCCAAGTTCTGTCTGTTGTTTCTAATAACAGGAGCAAGACTCATGCAAATTTGGGGAAAACATAGTTTCAGCCTTCTAAAATGGGGAAATGATGGATTTCTTAGCAGGCTGTCAAGCTAATCTTGCATCTCTGTTTAGTCAGTCCTTGATGAAACTGCCCATTGTGACACCAAATAGAAACTGAGTTGTGATTATGAGCCTCCCTTTAGAGCTTGTCAGCTATGAGCCTGCTTCTGGCCATCTTCTTCTCTTACAGGAACATTGTACTGTCGAGAGATGAGGTTGATTTTTGTTTGCTGCACCAGCACTAGAAGATAGGATGGGGTGTGCATATATAATATACATTTATATAGAATATCTCAAACACCTGATCTAGTGTATGAAAATGTTATGCAGAGCAGTGTTACTAGGAATGCTATTTAAAAAATACTAACAACTGAAGCATTGACAGGTTAAATGACTTGTCTAGGTTGTATAGGAAAATTGTGGGAGAGTTAAGAACTGCCATACATTCTCCCAAACTCACAAAATCATCTTATTCGCACACAGGCCTCCAGAAAGGATTCATCTAAATGCTATGTTCCTTGGTAACTGAACTCCAGTGCTTATTTCCTCTCTCCATAAAATGAATACTTTGTTCACCTTTTCCTTCTTTCTCTCTGTGGCTGAAAGTACTGCATGTTAAATGTGCTGCAGCAGCTGTACCATACTTCTTGTGGCTACATACTGCTTGTTCTGCATTCCTTTAGCAGCTGTCATCAATACCCATCAGTAAATGTTTAGATGAAGTTACTACTATTTCGTTAAAAATATTATACATAACCTCAAGGATGAACACTGATGAAAAAGCGAGCTGTCAGATACTGATTCAAAAGGCTCAGGACTGCTCATCTGGAACTAAGGGCGCCACGAGGTCAAGTACTTCCCCTTATTCAACCACACACAATACCCCTGGCTGCTCTGTATTTGTAGTTTTAAGCATTTGCTATCTTTGGTATTGGATTGTTCCACCAACCATCAAGGTTTGAAGAGAAGAGAAAGCTTTGTTGGAAAGCTTGTGGTGTTAACCCAGGCACTGGCTCGCTTCTTGCACCTAGATTTTAAGGATGGCAGTGTTAGACTTCAAGCTGCAAGTAAAGCCAGATCAGTTCTGTATGGTCTTCTGTAAGTGGGTGAAGGTGACACCTTCCTTAGGAAAAGGATGTCAAGTTGTAAAGCTGCAGGTAGAGAGGCAGAGTGCAGCTGTGGAGTTTTCTAGGGCCTTCTTTATGGAAGAACTGAACTTGTGTTGACAAGCACCATCTTGCCTGGCTTGTGATGCCCCTTGGGACGGTAACAGTATTAGTGGCTCTTTGGGGCACTTCCAGTCTCAACACTGAAATTTGCATGAAATTTAAGAAGAGATTCCTCTCAGGTCTTCTCCTTTTGCTGTTCTAATCAATGAATGAGGATGCTTAGGTAAATGTGCCTTCCTCTGCTGTGCTGGTAACCTAGCCCTCAGAGTGATGGGTTTGAACCTGAGGACTTCCAAGTGACTCTGCTCACTGGGAAAGCTGTCACTGACTGTCTGCCTCCTTCAAGCTGACCACAGTGCAGTCCATAAATTAAGTGCTCAGGGAAGTATTGGTTGTTTACCAGAGTAATATAAAGTGCATAATTCCTGGGGTTTCTTTGCTTTTAGAAAGAAACATGGGCAAAATTTCTCATGAAGCTCTGAAGATCAAGCTGTATCCCTCATTGTGGTATCTTGCTCATTGCTGTGGTATGTGAATATTTTATTGAACTCTGTAATGCGTGATGGCTACTGAAAGCTGTGGTATTTTCCTCTGCTTTCAACAGACACTGGAAAGACATGGAGAACATTATTGAAGAGGGAGGAAACATTTACAAATAGTAGCTATGTTACTTCTCAAGCCAAAAAAAAAAAAAAAAAAAAGGCAGGAAAAGGCATAGTTAAATGCCCGGAAGTGGTTCTTAAGGGAATAATTCTCCCAACATCTTGTGCCATTTTTAGCCTTGACCATATAAGCAGAGTGCAGCAGCTCTCGAAGGACACGTGTGGGCTGCTGGCTCCACGGGGCATGTGCAAGCACACTGCACAGTCTGAGTGAAGAGGGAGAGGGGGCACCTGCATGCCTCTGGAGAGGGCATGCCTCAGAAAAAGTAGGTATAGAAAATGTCTGTAGAGGATTACAGACTAGATTGTTTCTCTTGGAAGTCTAGAGAATTACTTCTTTCATTGCCCATTAGGTAGCATTGTCCCCTATTTTTGTTATGATTAGAAATAAAACCTCATCTTGTGCCAGAGCAGCTGCAGTGCCGGTTGTTCTGGCTAGCAAGGGGCAAGGCAAAGTGGTACACTAACATCACGTTCTCTGAAACACAGACAGTGCAGTGGGACAGTGCGGGAGCCAGCCCTGCCTTACCCAGCTGAGATGGAGCCCCTTCTGTCGGTGCCATGGGGCAAGGGAATGGATGCAGCTCATCTGGGGCCTGCCACTCCTGAGGCCTTCGCATGGCTCTTCCCAGAAGATGAGCATGACTTCGGCCCTTTCCACTGAAAAGAACTGCAGGGGAAAAGTGCAAATGGTTCAGCACAAAGCAAAAGATTGGGTGTGCTCCCAAGTGCGTGGTGAAAAAGAGATACTCACAGCTGGGTAGGCTGCTAATCACTTGGTGGAAACATTTCTTAATTATGCAACAGGCAGCCTTAAATAACCTCCTAGAACAAAAGCAAACGCTTCTTCCCTTTTGATGCCACACCTTCTTAAAGAGGGAGAGAAGCACTGAGATGTAGCAGAGGCAGGCAGCCACTGTGAAGTGCTGTGGGCTTCCCAGAGCAGCTGTGGAGGGCGGGGTGCGCCAGCAAGGATTGTGTGCTGGAAAGCCGGGTGTTTGGGACAGAGCTGGCAGGTGGCTGGTCTCGGAGCAAAGTGCTTGTTCGCAGAGGGGAGGATGAAATGCAGCAGGCAGGCAGGCCAGCTGCTGGCCAAGCAGGCGGCAGGAGGCTGTGACAAGCAAGGGGGAGGCAAAAAAAAAGAAAAATGCTGAAAGAGGAACTGGGAAGGAGAATCTGCCCACTAGGAAACTTATTTTAGCTGTCAGTGTGACAGTTCTCACTGCACGACAGCAGCTGTGCCAACCACGGGCACTGCCCTGATGCCTGGGCTGGCTCAGCGTTCTGAGCGTACCCAGCCTCTGCTATTGGAAAGTACTGACACGGAGACATGGAGATGCCAGAGCAGATGGGAGACCATGCACACAGCAAAGCTCTGGAGGTCTGCCAGCCCCTGGAAGACAGTGGAGCAGTGGGAACTTAAGGCATCGTTTGAGGCCATCAGATGAGTGTGCAGGATGTGCTGCTCCAGTCAAAGGCCTGCTTCCTGTCTGACGTCTTCTGGCCACCATCACTTTTGAAATGTATGAAAGTACCTGTGACATTTTGAAAAAATATGACAATATTTTCATGCTGCTTAGAGAGATGTGGCTGGAGATAAGAGTGTGTCTAAAACAACTCATCATGAACTGAAATAAAGAGTAACTGAGACTTATGTATGAGTGTTTCCACCTAAGGTACATGGAAGTGTGAAAAGTACCTAGATAAAGTGTCTGAGGAACTAGAACTACTTTCACATGGGAAAGGAAGAGGTTGCAAGAGCCATTATGTATACTTCCAACTTAGATTTTCAGTAGAGAGGTTTTAAGGAGGAGAGATAACATCTAAATTTTGCAGAACTTGTTTTTAAAACATCCATCTATGGAAACCCTAGACTTTGGATAAAAGAAAGCAAAGTGACAGAAATCAGAATAAACCACTCAGTCTAGCAAAATAAACCCTGTCTTGTAATGACAAACCACATGAAATCTGTGCAGATAAGCCATCACCAGTGGCTAGTTTCCCCTGTGTCTTACTGAGAAGAGGTGGGGAAGAATATGCGTAATTAATACCCAGAGGAAAAGTAGGGAACATCTGGTGAAGTAATCCCTCATTACACTCAAGTGGGTATTGATCAAATGAAATAAAATACGCTTTTGTAGCAATATTCCTCTGGAGAGGGTCCAGGCAGAAGTAGCAGGGGGCCTGGTGGAACAGCATGACACCCACTGCTTCATGCCTGGAGGAGCAGAGGAGGTGGGATAGGGGGAGATCTTCTGCTGAGAGGAGCCCATGCACTGCAATGCTGATGGGCATGAAGGCAGACTCATACAGTCTGGGTGAGTACTTAAGGGTAAATTTTTTAATTAAGTTTTTCACATGGTCTTTGAGTAAGCTAGAAGTAGGAGGACTAAAGTGAATGTTTGAAGGATGGAAAAAAAGATCACCTGCAAGAGAAGTTTCTGGGTGTGGTGTGACTTATCTTTTCCTGTTTCTCACTGTTATTCAGTGAGAAGATGGCTTTGTAATGGCAGTTATTATCTTTACGTGATAAACTTAGTTCTGGTGACAAGATATAGAATGTTGTAAGCAAGACTTCATTTTCGTATTACCAGTTTCTTTGGTTAAGTAACTTATGTTAGTTATGGAGGAAAGCCAGGTACAATGCAAATATGTCCTCTTATCCAGCCTTTCAGTAATATTGGATTGTGCCACATAAGGACTTAAGGTTTTGACATTACCTACGATGATATTGCAGAAAACTTGCGTTGTTTTGACACAGATAACTTCACAATGATAAGCTGCAGTCTAAAAAAAAACCCAAAACCAACAAAGCAACAAAACTGTCTGCTTTCTCTTTCTTCACCCTGAACAGAATTTTTCAGGAAGAATTACTTCAGCAAAATGTTGCCTCTTAAATTTGCAATTACAGTTACCTTGAAATTTCAAAGCCTGGAATTGTTTAGGGCACAGATGCCCTGGTTCATTCACTGTGAGCAGGGCTAAGAACAGCTCTGCACATTGGTTTGCCCCAAGTGACTGGTGCAATGTAAATGTGTCCATCCACGTGCATGCCTCCAGCTCTCTAGAGAATCTTTCTGAAAAGAGATGAATGGATGAACCAGAATTTAATGGCAAAAAAGGCTGTATCCTTGTGAGTGACTGGGGTGATGTCAGTGGTTAGAAACTCAGATCTAGCTCATGCTTCACTGCACATTTTGGATTGGGGTGAATGGCTGGGTTGGGCAGGAGAAACATCACTGAGGTGTTCCTTCCTGCCCTGTTGGAAACACACTTGTTTGGAGACTTTCTGAGACATATGCTTTCAAAATTCACAGAAAATGTGACAAAACCTGAAAAAAACCTCAGCAGATTCAGCCAAGACTGTGTTTATGGAAGCAGCAGACAAAGAGATTTCGAGAGGTTTTGCTATATACCTTAAAGACTCTGGGCTGCTATTTTGTGTAGTATGGGAGGAACTGATGGAGGCTGCATTCAGCTTGGGGTGAAAATACAGTGCAATGAGCTGACTTTCCCAGTTTTCCATACTGCTTTGAGCCCAAGGGGAGTGCACTCAGGGATCACCCAGGATATTACTGGACAGGGATGTATGTCCTGACCTGCCTGAGTACCCCCTCAGGAAATGCCCCAGCTTACAAACAAGGGGACTTGAGGGTGAAGTGGCAGTGCTGGTGTTTGCTGGCATACAAAATGCATGGAGATGAGGAAAGAAATGGAAGTCCTGCCAAAGGTGAGGTGGCCAGGTGCCAGCTGCACACAGGTGTGCTGTGCTCTCTCCACCACCACACTGCCTGAGCACCTGGACCCTGGCTGGTTCACCCAGATTCTGCCCAGCAGTCTGCCCTGAGAGTCAGCAGGTGCTGTTCTTGTAACTAACTCTTTTTATGCAGGCAGTATGGTCATCTCCTGTGGTCACAAGTGGGAAAATCCGTCTTTGCACACCACCTTATAAAAGCACCACTCAGACTCTCCCCAAATAGAGCCTCCAAAGGGAAAAATTCGTCTTCAGTCCTATCAGGCATGAATCTGTTGAAGAAAAATGTTCCTGAGGTCCTTAGTCCTTCAAGCTGCAACCTAAAGACCTTGGAGCTGCGAGTGACAGGGAAATCCAAAAGGATGTTTCTCTCGAGTTAAAGTCTTAACAGACTTTCCTTGGATTATGTCCAAAGCCAGCTCCAACATCAGCCCACCACTGAGTGGGGCCAGGATGTGTTTCTTTCCCACAGAAAGAAATACCCCCTGTAGAAGAAGGGTTTTTCATTTCTCCTCTGGGGACGGGCTATCCTATGCTCTGTCCAGGTGAGCTGACACAGATCTCACTGGCTCTGTGGCAACACCATGCCTGGGATCCTGTCAGGAAGGACTGCTGATGGAACTCACGACATTTGAACAGAGCCCGAATCTGGGCTGAGCTGGCTTGCAAAGAGGCTTGGTGCTGGACAAGGGGAACCTAGCAACCTGCCTCAGGATTCAGCAAGTGTAGACAAGTGTAGGTGTAGTCATGCTTACTTCTAGTCACCACGGAGCACCCCATAGCATAGAGGCTGATGCTAGTTGGTCTACCGTAAATTTGTCATTTTTCATTTCTTTTAGTTAGAAAAATAAAAATGTCTCATTTCTTCCTAAGGTTTTTTTCCTCCTGCATATAAGCTAATCCAAGAGCTATTTAATTCTCAATTGCATGGCACTACTTCTTCTGATAGCAAATATACTTTAAGTTCTTTTACTTGTGTTCCTATTAAATCTTAGTACAAATATATGAACTCCTTTTTTTTTCTTTAAATTAATGCTGTCTTCTTGAAAATTTTCAGTGACCTGATGAAGGAAACCAACATCACACCATTTTCTCGTATTGCGTTTGCAGTTTGTTTAGCCCTTGTACAACACAGCAATTGTATAGAATTAAAAATAAAGAGCGTCACATTTTCCAGACTGAGGGACCAAAAGGTCCTTCCCTCAGCTGTGCTGGAGCAGCTCAGTAGCCAGAGCACAGCAGCAGAGTTGCGTGGATGGTGCAGACATGTAGGAGTAGGGAACTTTTTGCATTGCCACATAATGCCAAAACTTGACGGTTGAACCCTAACCCAGCACCCTGTGTGTCATCTATTTGTTCTTTTGACATCTGACTTGTTTACGGCATGAACACGTCTCTCCCACATACAGGGGTTGAAACTCCCTGAAGTCTAACTTCAGATGCCAAGAGATAGGGTGGTTCACACCTTTTCCACAGAGGTAGGTAAAAATTTTACCTGGTATGAAACTTTTTCAAGGGTTTGATTTTGCTCATTTTTCTTGTGGGTTAGGTAGGTACACTGGGGCTACTAGAGGTTAATGACACTGGAGAGCCTTTGTACTGTAGGTTATCTCTCTAGGTCAATTTTTGCCTGAAGTCAAAATTTCTTGCAGCTCAGAACTGAAGGTCGATGGTCTGCGTAAAATGATTAGAACTTTTCAAAGGAATTCTGCTTTATCAGAACATGAACATTAGTACAAGGAGGACTTCAGGAACATTTTGTATATCAAGTCTGAATTGTGCCCACATTGAGGGAAATCTAAAAGCAATAAAAGATGTTTTTATAATCAAATTAATCTCAGTCACTGTCCTTTGGAGATAATAACATTCTAAGCATAGAGGGAGAAAATGTTCAGCAAACATTTTGGTTCTGTATCTAACATTCCCCTTAAATAATAATGTAATGGAAATTATTGTTTATAGGTGGTACAAGTAAATAACATCACTTCTTCTTGAATGCAACTTTCACCCACAAGTCCTACAAGAGTTGCTTGAAGAAGAAAGAAAACAGCCAGTGTTATTGTGTTGATTATTAGAAAACAAATTTTCTTTAATAAACCTGATTCAATGCTTTGCTGATGTCAATTTCTAGCCTGGATGATAAAAGCAAATACATAGACTTTTGTGAGGTATTTGTTTTGGTATTGTAGAATGTTTGGACAGAAAAATCTAGCAATTCTTGCTGGCAAAAAACCCCATGCCCATTAAAGTGAGAACTGATGTCCTGGAGTAATTACTAATATGTTTGCCATAAGAAATCTTTACCACATGCCTTCTCTAGTTATTTTCTGCAGAGAGTAGTGCCAGATTTGATCTCGTTCTACATTTTCATCTCTGTCAAGGAAGAAAATATTAAGTCATTACTTAATATTTTTTGGTACAAACCAAAGATGCCAAGAAATTGGGAAAAGTAAATATGGAGGAAGGAGTCAGACAGTGTAAAATAAATGGACTAGCAACTAGGCCTGCTGAAACTAATGCACTTTAATACAGGAAATACAAAGTGGGGTATTACATCCTGAGAGCAACAAAGAGAATAGGGGGCACAGTGAGTAAATAGCACAATATGAGTTCACAGTTTTACAGGTGTAAAACTGTTTAGGGATGTCTTGCTAAGCTAACAGAAAAGGTGTTTCTTGCCCCCGTATTTCTCATTGCTGAGATTTTTTTCCCCCATGCTTAGAATTTATTAATTCTAAACCTTTTTACTGGTTCTTCTCAGGTCTCACTGAAATCACAATTTTATCTTTATTATGAATATTTTTCCACTACAAAGAGGATGTTTATCCCTGGATTATGTCAGTAAGTCAATACAGAAACAGCTAAAAGCCAGCTTGATGAACTTCTCACTTCACTTCCTTGTTCGTACCACAGTGGTTTATTCTCATCTCCCTTGATAACCTTGAAAACCTCAGAGTAAACAAGTGGGTCATCTATTTGCCCAAATTTATAACATTAATCACTGTGTAAGCCAGATACAAATCCCCTGGTATATCTCAACTGTATTATGATTCAAAGAAACTAAACACTGATCTGCAGCCAGCTGCAAGTGGTGTGCAGAAAACTGTGATTCAGTACTTTTCCTTGTTGTTTGAAAAAATTTCAGATTTTTGTTTTGTCAGAAGAGAAACTGGTAATGGAGCCAGGTAGACCTTTGATGCAATTCCATTGACTACAGAGGAAACCCCTATTTTCTTGAATGCATTATTAATGCATATGAAGGATATATTGGTGTTGGCAACTGCCTTGCTATTAACACTTATTCCAAACATTCCTCTCCTGATACATCTCCATTTGGTCTGATTAGCTATACTGAGAACATGTTGGCCCTGAACTAGGATTTTTTTTGAGAATTCAAATACATTTCTAGAACACTGTTAAAATAACCAAGGAAATGGTAATGAAGCAATGGCAATGAATGGTAATTCATTAGTATTTAGATGTTCAGTGCAGAGACACGCATGTGGTTTCACATGCTCCCTTTGGGCAAGTTTAATTTTGATTCCTCTATATCCCATGGAGTACCTGAAAGAAAACAAGACAAAGTGGCTTCAGAAAAATGGAAGCGTCTCAAAAAGTGAGACTCAGTTGATCCCAAAGTTATGGGATTGTTAGTGTGCAGTTAGTACATTCTCAATGCAGACAGAAATAATTATTGTTATTTACATATCAGACCTTTCACTTCAGAATGTCAGTCCATGTTGTAATCATCAATTAATTTAATCTCATAACTACTGAGGAGAGCTAAGTGAATGCAATTTCTCCAATTTTATTTGGAACAAATATATAAATGGAAAAAGTGAGAGGTTCATTACCCACAAATGCAAGGCATTTAAATGCCTGACACCCATTGATTTCAGGAAGCACTTGTTGCCAGAAGTTTTGAGTGACTCTGTCATTTGCCCAGCATCAAACTGATTAGTCAGGAAGCTATGCAGAAGCAGGCAACCTGCGTATTGCCCTCATTTTCTAACTTTCTCCAAGAGGAAACATCTCCTTAGAAATGGGTTGTGAGATTCAGCTCATCAAACGTGTCACCTTTGCAGTGTAAACATCTACATCTGGACTAATCATCTGGGCACTCCTTGTAGTCAAGGAAGGGAAAGACAACAGAGATGAATTCCACCCTGTGTGTCTGCACCGCAAAAGCGGAATACCAAAACACAACCTACCCTAGCTGTGGTCATCCACTTACCCTTGATATACAGAGATCCACTGGAAAAAATTACAAAATGTATCCAGGGGATTTCCACACAGTCCTTGATGTTATCTTTAGTGTTCTAATTCAGTTTCGGAATAAAGCACTCATTTGTACTTTTTCTTGTGTCTACTTGCCTCTGCTTCAACCAGTTCAAAACAAAGAGATTTTAAACATTTACTGGCTCCACATGCCTATAAACTTATAATTTTCTCATTTTTATGATGTCTCTGATGTCCTGTGATTATTTTCCATTTATTATAGGCTTTTCTGGATTAACTTTATCTGCTGATGATATTTTCATCATTGTAGTATTAAAATAGAGATTTAGCCAATCTTTTATGCATTAGCAAGTATTTTTAAATAGTTTATGGCTTTTTGGCTGGGGAAAAATAAATCACAATGTGATCTAGCTGGACTTTCTCTGGAACTGAAAACATTTAGTTACACCCTGAATTGTAACAGAAAAATCATATTGATAAAAGATTAAGCACAAACACACCTCTGGCAGCTATAATACAGATGTTATTATTACAGACTGAGACTTCATTGTCAACAAGAAGAAAAGAGATACAACCTACCCATAACTGCTGTGTTTGCTGTCCGACTTTGAGAGCTTAATTTGAAGTTATTTACAAATAGGAAGTGCTGTTAATTCAAAATAATAAGTACTGTGAAATTGGGAAGGTCAGCCCTTTGCAGAGCATGGCTGGACTTCTGCATTTCTACAGATAAATCCATCTGCAAGACAAAGAAGGCAAGCATAAAGAGGGAGCCTTAGGGGCTAGAAATTTCCAGGAAGCTGCATTTGTTACCCTCACCTTCTCCAAAGCCTCGGGAGTAGAAGAACGTGATGCCCTGGGAGCTGGCTCAACAGTGGGAGCAAACAAAGATGCACCTAGACCAGCATGATGGTGGGAACACAGTGAAGCAGAAACCTTGTTGCACTGTGAAATGCAAGCACAGGTACCTTGGGAAGTTGGCTAAAGCTGGAAATGCTGTGTCATCTATTTAGCACATGTAGATGTGGAAAATACAATGAAGCTCTGCACATTAAAGATGATATTGTTCCTGATCCCAGCTGATGGCAGGTTTCTCTTCTGGGAGGGGAGAGTGAACTTGGATCAGAGGACAGACATGGCAGTGAGATAACATTGTGGATGGATGTCAACTTACAGTGTGCAGGCACACAAACAAACCAAGCCCTCAGAAAAAATCTTACTACTCTGAGGAGGACTCAGTGTATCATGGAGCTCAGAATGGAAAACTGGTGCAGCTCCTGTGCAGAGGAGATGAGCAAAGATAAATGTCTGATGCAACACCAAACTGTCTGAACTGAAAGTTGGTTAATTAAATCATCAAAGCCCGGTGACAAGAAATTCTGCCTTGATAGATCCTCTCTACTGAGTGCACAAAAGAAAAAAAGCGAGAGGAAGAAATTCTGGTGATGAATACGTTAAATTTGACATTCATATAGACTTAGGTTTGGCTGGGCCTGATGGGTCTGAGCTACATGTTTAGTGTGAGTAATGCATTTTGAACTTTAATGGTGCCCATTTCTGATATGACTCAAATGCACAGGAGTGCCAGCAAGCACTGGAAGCTTTCCTGCCTCCAAGCATCTGACCTGGCACCAGCCTTCAAAGAGAAGAGTTCTGCCAGGGGTTATCATATATTGTTCTATCACAACTGCCCAAACTTCCTTTTTTAAAAAAAAGTCTCTGGAAATGGTGACTTTACTTTTAGGCAAATGTAGGCTGGTCTAGACATACACATGATTGTGAAAAAGCCATGCAATATCATCATTTTCTTTTAGGCTGCACCTTAGTAATACATAAATGAAAAATAATGTGATCTCTTCCCACCAGTAAAAATGAGCTTTGTCCTCATTGCAGGTAATAAATTATAGGATAAATAAACTATAATTTATCATGCGGAAATACTAGTTTGGCTACTTTTCTTGCCTTTTAAGTAGCTATACATTAAGGACCACAGCAAAGGCTAAAACACCTAGTTCCCATTAAACTGTAGCAAACCACCAAGACATGCATCTATTTAAATGCAATGACTTTAACAATGAGGTCTGCTCAGATAGGCATGCCTTTGTGGCATGAGGGTACCAACAGCAGAAATTTAAGGTGTATCTTTTCCCTCCAGAATGTGTAAAAGGAAGTAAGAGATTATTTTTCAAATGTTATCTGACCAAATTTCCATCTTATTTATTCTACAGAATATCTCATTGCTCAGGGACTGGCTGAACCTTGGTCAGTGGTGAACAGTTGTGTTGTGCATCACTTATTTTTCATAAGTTTTATTCCTCTCTCTCTCCTTCTAATTACTATTATTATTATCATCATTATCATTATCATTATCATTGTCATTATCATTATCATTATTATCATTATCATTATTCTGTTGTTAGTGGTAGTAGTAGTAGTATATTTTACTTTGTTTCAGTTATTAAACTGTTCTTATCTCAACTCGTGAGTTTTAATTTTTTTTCTGATTCTCCTCCCCATCGTGAAGGTGTGAGTAAGTGAGAGTGCATATTTTCACTCCAGAACATATAAAAGAAGTAACAGACTATTTTATATGATAGCTGGCCAAATCCCCAACAGAATACCTGGAGTAAAGTTGCAGAAGCAAATCAAATTATTACGGCTTTACATGAATATAAATGTTACTGCAGTTTGCAGCAAGACGTTTATCCAGTATCACTGCAGTTTACACTCTTCTGTCACCAGTGTCAGGCAACAGGAAGTTAAATGAGTCCCACAAAAAATAATGTTAGCATGTGGGATTTCTGACCAGACAATCTCATGCTACGCCATACTTCATGATGTGACCAAATTCTGCCCCACAGTGCTCAGCAGCATATCCGACAGAAGTCAGCACAAAAAGCATTGTTTCCAAAGCACCAAGCACCACACTGAGTTGTGCTCATCTTAGCTGATCCCCAGCTCACTGGCTTTGCTTTACATTGTAAATGAGAAGGGGATTTTGACTCCTTCTTGTGACGTGACACCCAGTAGTGGCTCTTTCAAAAAACAGTACTGGCTGGGAACTGGACTAACTCATGATATGCATTTCTATGAGCTCATATGAGTCCCTTGACAGCGAGCCACAAACAGAGAACAAAACCTAAGATACCCCTTCCCCCATAATTCACCAGAGGAAATCTGAATTCCTGCCCAAAACCACGTATGTGTACTAGAGCTTAACCCCCCTCAAAAAAAAAACTGTGGGGAAAAAACCAGCCAAACCAATGACAAAAAGAATCATTGCTGTCAGAGATCAGGGGTGGTGGGAGGGAGGAGAGTTTGCATTCATAACATTCACTTTAGTGAGGCTGGAGGAGGGGGCAGTCTGGATAGCATACCGTAGACTGTCTTTCAGTATTAGACAGAGGGAATTTTTTTGAAAATTAAGATTACTACAAAAAGAAATCATCATAAAACTCCCAAGCAAAATTACCTGCTCTTATATTAGATTTGTCTTTGATGGACGGTACAATAGGGGTTTTTTTTAGTATAGGTAGATATATACATACATAAAGGCTTTTTTTCAATTGACATTTATCTTGACAAATGGAGATGTAATCACATGGGGCTGACCAGGTTTTCTACAGCAGCTGTTCGGTGGAAAAGGGCTGCAAGAGCCCTTGGCAAGGGTGCTGGGCTGCCTGGGAGGCAGTGGGTGGACAGCCATGACTCTGACCAGACTTCAGTGGCAGGCAGCTGCTGGAACCTGGGCAGACTCACTGAGCTGGCTTGACCACAGCTTGAGAAGTGATAACATCTGTGTAGGTGCAGGACTGGGCTGTGAGGTACATGTAAGTGTGTCCTACTGCATTGAACAGCTAGATGAATAACCCACCTGAGAGCTAGAGGCAGTCTCCAAAATGACCATGGATGGTTAAGGAAAGGGGAGTTAATGAAATAGCAGCTCAATTAAACCCCTTGTCTTTCTTACTGTGCAGTTAGGACAACCCTTCAGAACCAGGCAAGGGTTGATGCTAAGGGTATTTATCACTGATGTGGGAGAAGGGATCAGCACAGATATGACTGAACAAGTTTAGTTTAGTCCATTGAATCCACTCCCATCAGTGACAGGTTTGCTGCTCTGCATGTCAGATGTGGGACCTGAGAAATGGAGCACTTCAATGAACTTTTAACTCCAGATTTTAAGGGGCCTTTGCAGTTCAATATAATCTGAAATTATAACTGTTCTTTGTTGTGGTTTTCTGTTTTGGTGATGTACGTATTACTCTATAATTTCCTACTCAAGTATGCAGGATAAAATTATGCAGCCACTGCTTCCCTGTGGCTCTCACTTGAACAAATCATGCATTATATCACCATGATGAACTCCCATGCACAAAATTATTCTCAGCATGATTTTTTTGGGGATTTATACCCAAAACACATATTCAGCATCTAAACACTAGGGAAGTCTCCATGAATCCTCTCAAACACTGCCTTCAGCCCCAAAAGTCCTTCATCACCTCTGTCAGTAAAACCTCTAAGTACTGAGGATATCTGTGGTGGAGTCTGTGTCCCAGTTCCCGCACTGCAGAAGCCTTCCTGCTGCCAAAGTCTCAGCAAGACTCTCAAACAAAGCATCAACCTGGACGCATGAACTGCCAGGTCTTGATTCAACCAGATATCCCTGTTTGTTCATTGCCTCCTAAACACAGCTAGAGATGAGCAGGGTAAGTTTATAATTTTCATTTGGTAGGTTGACTACCCTCTTGACACAGCTGCTCAAGAGTCCCTGCCGTGCCTGTTCAGAAGAGGAGCTTAGAGTCCAATATCCCAGTCCCAGCTGAGAAAGACACCTTAGCATATCCCAAGAGCTTTGGTCTCATGATGGGGGCCTATTTTTGTGTGTTTATCCTGATCACTGAACTGCCCTTTCTCCTATGCCTATCACCATCAGTATAAAGGCCATAGCTGCTAGATAAGAGTGGTTTAACTGACTTCAGACACCTTTGAGGAATGGGGTGGTAGAGATTAGGACAGTCTGTAGCAAGTGCAGGGACATCAGAATGAAAGACAGCTAGCAAAATGGCTATCATGTCGGTAGCTCAGTGTTAGCTGTTTCGATCTAACATAATACGTGCTGTTTCGTGATCCCAAACCTGTTAAGTGGCCTAGTACTTCAGATCACCCCAAAGACTTGCCAGGCAGAGCACTGAAATATCAAAAGATAAATCTATGTACTCTCTACACTGAAAATGTACCAAGTGTTTTCTTCTTCTCTATATCATGTTATCTGTGAATTGAGTGGTTATATCCCTGAGAAATCCAGAAACTTAGATAATATTCAGATCATCTTATATTCATCTAAAGGTATCCCTACCCCAAATAAAATGAATGTGTCAGCTTGCACAGCAACCGCTTCCTGTGCTATATTACAAGGAATTCCAGTACAATACAAGTAGTCATTAAGCCATTTGTTTCATATTGGGATTGTTTTGCCTGGAGAAAAGGAGGTTCAGGAGAGACCTTACCACGCTCTACAACTTCATGAAAGGAGGTTGTAGCCAGGTGAGAGTCAGTCTCTTCTCCCAGGTAAAAGTGACAGGACAAGAGGAAATGGCCTCAAATTGCATCAGGGGAGTTTTAGATTAGGTAATAGGAAAAATTCCCTCACTGAAATGATTATCAGGCATTGGAAAAGCCTGCCCAGGAAAATGTTTGAGTCTCTGTCTCTAGAAGTGTTCAAAAAAGGTGTGGATGAGGCACGTGGGGACATGGTTTAATGGTGAACGGGTCAGTGTTAGGTTAACGGTGGGACTCAGTTATCTTGGAGATTCTTTCCAATCTTAACAATTCTATGATTCTCTACTAGTTTTGCCTTTCTGCTAAGAAAAAAAGTCTCTGGCTATCAAAGATATGTGTCTTAGAAAAGAGCCTTCTTTTCTAAGTGAAGTGGTCACAAAAGGGGAGACTCCAAAAAAAAGTTCTCTCTTGCAGAACAGGAAGGAAAAAATAGATGAACTTGAAGAGTTGTCTGGTCAAAGAGCAGAAAGCATCAAGAGGGTCAAAATCCCCTAGGGACATAAGGGAAATACCAGAGTATTTAAAAAAAAAAAGGCCCCACTAGCTTTAATGTTCCCACACAAGTAAATCACAAGAGACAGGCTGGGCACTCATTTACATGGGAGCTTCAGAATGAGACCAGCCTCATGTGACACAAGGGTTATGAGTAATGGGCACAGAAAACAGCAGAGAAAAGTCAGTGGGATCTGGGGCATTCGATCTGAAATCCTTCCTCTCTGCAGAAGCTGCAATTAACAGCAAATGGACTAAATCAGCCTCCTGACACTGAGGGTGTCATGATGGTGGTTCTGTCTTTTCAGTGAGTGGGGGCTGGTGGCTGCTGAGAGTGGATGCCATGAGCTGCCCTCCATCTCCTGCTGCCTGGCTGCAGACATCCCTCCCAATCTTTGCCTGCTCTTTCACCACTGAGGTGTCTGCCTGGTGCAAACTTCAGTGAATCGCAGGGACATGCGAGTTGCATGAGTTGTAAAGAACGGGTAAGGTGGGTACTGGCCAACAGAATCAGATTTTGTAAAAGAAAAATATGCTATAGAGATGAGGTTGGTAGGTCCAGCAGGCTCTGCTCTGGGGAGAGTAGGCTGACTTCTAGGTTGTATGCTTTGAAAGGAGAGGTAAGCTCTGTGAGTGCAGAGGGAGCTGGGCTATGGATTAAAGATCGAACCAGGACAGATAGCAACTGAGCTGAGAGGTCAGCCTCTTAGGAAAGGGTCCTCGACTGCACAGGGATGTTTGCAGCCTTGACTCATATTTTTCTTTCACGTCACGAGCAACACCTAAAAGCCATGATAGTGTACAGTATTGCCTGTCTAGGCAGAGGTCTGAAACACCTGAGTGCCAGTACAGGAGTTAGAGTGCAGAAATCCCCTGGCACTGAGGCTTGGCTAGGCTGAGTTTGGGATGAGAAGAAAACACTGCTTTCATGTAGTTTTTCAAACAGCAGTTGGCAACTTGCTCTTCATGAGCTACTGAGCAACTCCGATGCCAAGGCTCCCCTGGTGTCCCTGGTAGAGGGAAGGTTGTAGGCCTGGTCCGTGCCCTTGGGGCTGCACACACAGCTGTGTGGAGGCTGGGATCACGTGCTGCCATCACCACCTCCCAGGGTGGCACTCAAGCACCACTTGTTGGGACTTCCTGAAATAACGGATGGATGAACAAAGAAAGCCAAGTCAAGTCAGTGTAGCTTAGGTTTCGTTGCAGTCTGCTCCTGCACCATCCATACTCTCCCACACTCATTCTTCTGGGGACTGAAAATACCCTGCACCCACAGAAGCCAACTCCTTATGCTCAGGTCCTTCAACAGAATCAAGAGCTCTTCCTGAGAGAACACCCACTTACAGCAAGTGATCACCTCTTTGAAACACTTGGCTACATCGTCTGCACCAAGGAGCAGTCAGTAACATGCTGAATGGTACTGCTGAATAGGAGGGCTTCCTTCAGGGTGTGTCCCACCCTCAACCGTGCTCTCTCGCATAGATATAGAAATAACAAATTCAATCCTTCAATAATTTATTTCTTTATACCACAGAAAGTTTTTCAATTATACATACAAGTTTGTAACTTTCAACACTAGAGTAAATATATGTAAAAAAATCCTAGCTGTGCAAATTTCAAATTGCATTGTTTCAAATAACATAAATATTTTAATAAAACATATGTTCACATTAAGGTTCACAAAATATATAAAATTTAACAGAAATAAGTAATGAATTAATTAATTTTTTTTCTTTTTAGAAACTGTTTTTTTTAGTAACTAGAAAAAGATTCTAAACTTGAGAAGCAAGTTAGAAGAGGTATCACCTCAAAAATCATAGCAGCAAAACATGCTGGAAACTTAAAAGGTGTGAAAGGAGAAGAGAGAAGCAGGTACCAGGCACAGTGGTAAAGCTGAGGTTGCTAAAGAAAGTATTGCAGATTGAGAAGTGGATGCATAAACTCCAGGAGTAAAACCTCAACCCTGAAGAACTCCTGTTCTGAGCTCCAAGCTGTTTACATGATAACAGAATCACATTAAGGATGACAGAAGGTGTGACAGAAATGGTGAGAGAGTGTATGAACAGCATACACATCCTCCTGACAGTTGCAGTGCAAGAGACAAAAGAGTCAAGCTCGTTTCAGAAGTGAAGACAAAGGGCTTTGGGTTTTTTCTTGTCTGTAGGAGGCAATTCCTTCCACAAAAGTGGGAAATGGCAGGATGCATTTTCCCCATCACATGCATTTCTTCTGGAACTTCTGTCTTCCCAGCTGTCTTGGGATTTGGGAAAGGATCTAAATGCTGGTTAGGTTAAGCACGTTAAAGGACCAGACCAGTGCTGGTCTTGTTTCTGGCTGTGGTTTGCTGAGGGCTCTGCTGTTTGTTTAGGGCGCGCTGTTATCGCCCTAAATGCCTGTGGGAGCTCCTGCCCTGGCAAGCTCTGTAAGAACAGCAAGGACACGGGCAACCCAAACCGTGTTTCTTCAGATGTCAACTAGAAGTCGCATCAGTCTGTCCTGGGTAATCTTGTTCAGGAAGGACTTGCCCCTGACTGATGTATGGAAACATAAAAAGGTCCTGCACCTCTGACAGTAGACATGGCTCCTTGCCTGCGAGAGGGGAGGTATTGAGAAAGAGGCAGAACTGGGAAGTTCTTTGGATTCAAATGCTTCACACTTCCTCCTGAGAAGTCCAAGAATTAAATATGGCATTGTAGGAGCTTAGTCATAAATGAGAGCTCTGTGCAGAAGGCAATGTGACCTTCTCAGCAGTCCTTGTATGCAGTGTTTAGAAGAAGTAGAAATTTATTCCCATTCTTGGGAATAAACACGATCTGAGCAGACAGCTTATGTTTCCCCCCGCTCTCCCACTCCCAGGACTGTTAAGTGTTTTGGACATAGCACCATTTCAGTGAAGGAAGTAGCTGGTATCGCTTTCTTGTTCCCCACTAGCCATAGATCTGTTTGAACTGGTAGCATTCATTGCAGTAGCCGTTGCACTTGGCATTGCCATAGTGGTCACAGGCAGGGGCACGGCAGCGTTGCTTGGGAGGCTCCTGTGCCGCCGGCTCCCTGTTACTCCCCGACAGTGGGAGCTGACCAAGGCGCCGGCACTCCGGGCACAGGTCATCACTTCTGCAGGCCAGGTTGTTTCTACACGAAGCCACAGCACACTGTCTCTTCTGGGTACTCAGTGCTGCTCGCTGCACGTCTCTGTGCTGCCCTGTTCTCTTGAAAAATATTAAAACACATTGTCAGTTGCTGTGCTGGCAGCACAAATGGCTTTTCATTTCCTTTTTACTCTGCTCGTGGTTTGTATAGGTAACCACTTGGGGATTGTTTGCAGGCACTTCTATGAAGTGCAATAGCAAGAGCCAAGTTGAGTTTTACCAAAGAAAATCACAAATTCTGTCATTTCTTAGGAAAAAATATTGGGTTTTTTATCTTTGGGAACCTCAATTCTAAAAGGACCAAAACAACCCAAATTTAAAAAAAAACCTATCTGGAACAAAGACAAAGACAAAGACAATCTGTAATGGACTCAATCAAAAATGCAACTTGAACCCCTTGATGCAGTTGCACAGCTCTAAGGGTAAGAATGAAAATCCCTCCCCAGTCAACAAAACAACCTAGCTGTTGGTCCAATTGCTTCCACTGAAATTGCTGGCAAAATCCCAGTTGAGGTAAAACTGAGCATGGCCATGACAACCCTAAACTGAGAATGACTTTTTAGGAGCACTGCTCAACTGCAGCAGAAAAAAACCATGATATGCTCTATGCTTGTCTTTTCATGATAGTAAAGATGCAGTCATTTGAAGATTTTCTAGGATGTATCCCAAGTTGTTCACACAAGAGAAAAACACGCAGTGCTAAACAAGAGGAAGATCTTGAGAAGTTCACACTTACTTCTGGCTGTCTCACCAGCTGTTCTTCTGTCCTTCTGGCTTCTTGGAATCGCTGGTTCTGGGCTATAATGAAGCAGTTCTGGCAGTACCCCTCGAGCATTGTGCTGCCCAGGGTGCCGCAGTCGCGCCGCTGGCAGGACACAGTGTTATGGAAGCCGGCAGCGGAGCTCCCGGTCTGATCTGCTGCCGAAGACTTCCTCTGAGATCTTCTCTGGTGGCGTAGCAAAACACTGTCTGCAATGAAAAGCATGAACAGGAGCAGTTTGAATGTGCCAAACAGATCTGATGACCCAAAGCAACTATAAAAACTCCCCACCTTAAAAATGAAAATAAATTAAAAAGATCAACTAGCCTTGAACATGGGTTTTTGACAATCCTGAGACCCCTCAGTTAGTACATCTTTCTTCATGTTACATAAATAAGGGTGCTAACGCAGCCTGATTTTCACATAAGAAGTTTTTGAAACAGATTATTTGGGAAAAACTTGCCCCAAGTGGGAAACCTAGATCCCACCGAAGTCGAGATGAATTTCACCTTTGACTTCACTTTGACTGTCATCTGTGATCTACCCATTTCAGCCTCCCCCATTTCAGTCACATCAGATAACTGAAGTACAGTGGTACAGAGCTTAATGGGAAAAAGTGCATTATACTTTTTAGTCTCATGAAGCAATCTTATATATTCCACAATCAGAAGGAAAAAAAAATTCATCGTGAGCAATGCTGGAAAATAAGGTATTGCAAGCTGGCATAGAAGTTCTCTAATCTGAATGCATGTGGTAAGCTCAGTGTTGTGAAAGATGTCTCTGCCAATGGCAGGGGTGTTGAATTAGATGATCTTTAAAGGTCCCTTCCAACCCAACCTACTCCATGTTTCTTTATTTGTATTGGCAAACTTATCAGCAATAAAATAGTCTAAAGAGATAAGTAATAATTCTCTCTTATACATGCCTTTCAGGCTCTACACCTAAGGGCTCTTCACCTGTAAAACAGGGCAGTAGCATGAAAGATGAAGATTTCATGCTGTGATTTATTCACAGAGTATTGCCTTTTTGAAGGTCAGTCTTTAAACACACGTGGATGCACACACAGGGTCTTACCAAGGAAGGTTTCAAGGTAGAGTATAACAACACACTCTTAAGTTACTCCAAAATACAAGCTAATTATCTACAGTCAACTTCTACTTGCTCTGCTTGTCAAGGCAACTACAGTGGTTACTCCAGAGTAATATATCTGGTATATCCAGAACAGATAGAGATCTAAAAATTCTTCAAAGCTTTTTAAATGCCTTGCTAACATAACTGATTTTCAGTACCTTCCATACATTTACAGCATTTCCCTCACTGACCTCTACAACTTGTGTTGCTGTGAAAAAAATTCATACCAAACCATGACTGCAGTGGATTCTGGGGAGGTATCAAAAGCCACCTCCTCTTGAGTTAGTTTTGCTTCCATCAAAGCTGAAAGGAAGTTTTACAAGACATTTCACAGATTTCTCACACACTGCCCTTTATGGTATGCTGGTTTTGGCTGGGGTAGAGTTAATTTTCTTCACAGTGGCTGGTATGGGGCTGTGTTCTGGATTTGTGCTGAACACAAGGTTGATAATATTGAGATGTTTTTGTTATTGCTGAGCAGGGCTTACACAGAGCCAAGGCATTTTCTGCTTTTCATAGTGCCCTGCTAGCAAGGGTGCATGGGAGGTTGGGAGGAGACACAGACTGAACACCTGCCTGCCCATGGCAAGCAGTGAATTCTTTGTTTTGCTTTGCTTGCATAGGCAGTTTTTGCTTTTCCTGTTAAACTCTCTTTATCTCAACCCATGAGTTCTCCAGCTTTTACTCTTCTGATTCTCTACCTGGGCCCACTGGTGGGAGAGTGAGCGAGTGGCTGTGTGGGGCTTGGTTGCTGGCTGGGGTTAAACCATGACAACGGGATAATAACATACAGAAATTCATCTTCTTCTCACACTGTTTCCATTACCCCCTGCCCTTTTACCACCCAGTTCACAAAGAACTTCACAGTTCAAGGAGGCTTATCGGCAGCCAAAATGTGTCAAAGCTCACTCCATCTCCACTTACCATGGTTTTCCTTGTACTCAAAGAAACACAGCGTGCAAAAGCCCTCGTTTTGTGTTGTCCCAAAAAACTTGCAACCAGGTTTCCTACAGAGGTTGCCTCCCCTGTTCCCCTCAGGAGGCAGTGCTGGTGGCGGGGGCTCCGTGCCATGGCTGTTGGGAGCCTGATGGCAGGAGTGCTGGTGGAGGATCTGTGAGATCTGGGACGGGTCAGATGTTGATCTCTGGTGGCAGGTGGGCAGGAAAGCGGGACTGCCATTTGGGCACTGCTCTGTAGACCTTTTGAAGCAAGTGCTGCATATACCATTGAAGGTCCTCTTGGCCTTTTGACGGCACATTTTGCACGTGGCATAGTCTAAGCGTCTCTGGCCATCCAAGTTGTTGCAGGGACCAAGCTGTCTGGAGTTGTAGCAGCGTTCGCAGAGCCCATTGTGTTGCACATTCAGTGTGAAGGGGCAGTCTGGGGTCCTGCACTTCATGGCTGTGGTTTCACTGTACAGGAAAAGGCTCGGAGCGGTCGGAGGTGCAGAGCGAGGCTCTGTTACAGGCCCTTCAGATGTCCATCCCCCAGGTTCACAAATATCCCCACGGGAGGAACCTGACCCAGCTGCCTTCAGCTTCTCAGGTGCTGCTTTGGAGGTCTGCTTTCTTCCTTTGTTTCCTTGGGACCTCTGCTCAAAGCATTCATGGCAGTAGGGCTGGGTGTTCACAGACATGTAGAAAGGGCAATTTGGCGTTTCACATTTCATCTGTAAGAGAGAGAGCTGGGAAAGTGACAGTTCCTGTCTGTTCCTGGAACATGTCTCTCTTCTAGCAGGTTCAGCATTCTCCTGCCACTTCTTGTACTCATGCTGTACCAGTTGAAAATAATCTTCCACGAGGTTTATTTCTTTGGGTAGGTTGCCTTCATCTAACCTGACAGCCAAAAAAGGAAGATTGCATCAGTGGTTGAAAAGAGCAGATGATGGGGGTGGAAGCAAATACAAGCAATGTGGGAAGGAAATGTAGATTTAATGCACATCCATATTACTCAGACAGAAGATCTGGGATGTTACACTGTTGCTGTAAATGGAAATAATTTTAAAAGCAGGTGTGCAGTGATGGAGACTTTCACATCTGAAACAAATGTCCTGACACAATGCAAAACAGAAGTATTTTTAAAAGGCTTTGCTAAGTGAGGGTTTTCTGTCTAAGAGCTGTTTGCACAAAGAATATGGGCAATCTCTCAGAAGCAGAAAGTCCCCCAAATGGTGAATTTCTCTGAGGACCAGTGCTCAACTGAGCAGAGGTTAGAGTAGAAGACCCCTTTCTTCACCAGCCCACACTAAGAACAAGCCCTTCCTACAGTGGGCTCAGCATTTCATGATACAGTTTATCACGAAATCTGCTCCTAGTTCTGCCCTTTTGGGTCTGTATCTACCAGCAGAATTCTTCAAACTAACTGTGGGGCTTCAGTGTGGTGTGTGCAATGCTAGCATCCATCACACCATCCTTACTCTGCCTCCAGCTGCAGGGAAAACTCTAGACTGGAGCTTCACCATGCCACAGTTGGTAGGATGAGGAGCTAACATTTCTGGTAATACTCTGGAACACATCTAGGCAGTGCGACTAGGGAACCTCAAGTGCTACCCTTTATGTGTGCATATATCCTTTGGGTAGAAGGACTTCAATTTTCAAGGCCCCTAAACCAGAACCAGCCAACAGCACAAAGATTCCTTTCCATGTGGTAGTGGAAGCAAAGACAGAGGATACACGGAGTTACTTCCCTCCGTCAGTTATGAGGGGACTGGTTGGACATTGCTGCCAGTGTCCACTAAATACAAGAAGCTGATGGGTCTTGCCAGCTGCTCCCTGCATGTTACTGCTGCTCAAGCACCAGCGGGACAAGCAGAGACACCAGTTCCTCCACTGGCCACAGCTTCCTGCCTACTGCCACACGGAACGGGACAGGGTGTAGAGGCATCTGTGCTAAGAACAGACTGCCAAGTACTTTCCCCAGGGCAGCCAAAATTACATCAAATGCCCATTATGCAATGTGTCCTTACACAAAGCACAAGAACTTGGGCTAACTGGTTCCTGCATTTAACTACTTTTCAGCCACCCTTCTGTATAATCCAAAAGTCAGTGAAACTGATCAAATGGATTTTTTCTTCTAAAATGCTAGTTTCAGTTTGCTAAGTCTGAACACATTTTTGCCTTTAAATTTGAGATTGGCCTCAGCTCATACTACTTCAAAACATTTCAACAGTAATGCCAATGTTTCATATTTCAGGTAGTAAACACATGGACCACCTAGGAAGGAAGGAAAGACCGAAAGAACACAGTGGGCTGCCCAGCTTGTCCCACCTCTGTAAACAAGATAACTTTGAGGAAACTGGAACGACACTCACTTTGCAGCATTAATTAGATGAGTTGTACCATGATCCCAGCCTTGCACTGGAATTTCTATCACTATCAAGTAGTCTTTTAGCAGCTGGTCTTTCTCCCTCTCTTCTGCATCTGTCAGAAAGTGCACATTCAAATCCTCAAATCTGCCTTGTTCACTGGTGACCAGAGGGACAGCCCGGATTTCTGTGGGGAAACAAGATGGTTTAACACATACACAGACAAAAACACACAGACACACACATACACACATATATATATATATTCACACAAACATAACCAACCAGTTAGGAATAATCACAAAAGGCAACACATGGAGATATCACCACTAAACTTTTGCGAGAGAGTAGAACAGCTGGCCAGAGCAATCAGTTTCTACATGGTACCACTGGGGGAGGTGGCAGACACACCTACATCACAAATTTAGCCCCATCCCACAGTAGTTTTCATGTCCCCAAAGCAACTATCTTCTCCATGTCAGCAGCATTGCAGACCTTTGTTTGTTATGCCTTTCCCTGGGATGATGCTGTAACCTCAACCTAGAGAACTGCTGTTCACTCAGAAGAGATGTGTTAAAAATGGTAAAGCATATATTTCATTGTTCCTGCCAGGCAGTGGTACCCTGCCGTGAGACTGCATCCTTCAAAGCTTCTTCTCTTATGATGTGGAAAGGAGGCTAGAACACAATAAAGCAGAGGCTACCCTTTGACTAATTCCAGCAGCAAGCAGGTGAGTTGCACTCTACCTTCAAGCAATATCTTGAAGGTAACCTTTAGTTTCTACTCAGATTCACAGACAAAGCTGTTTCTGCTCATATTTTAAGAATATACTTCAAATGAATCTTTTACATTTATTTAACTTTAAAAATGCAAATCTAAACCAGATCATATTTTAACTGCTTTATCAGCACAATGGTTTTGAAGAAGGAACATAAATACCAAATGAGGTACTTGAAAAATACCTGGCCCGCTGTCCTTCAGAGTCACCAGTGGTGTAAAATGCATGTTGTCATAGCCAAGCACAATTGGGTATCTGTAGCATTCTTCAGCTGGCCACAGGAGAGGCAAGTAAACACCACCAACATTCAGAGGAGCAAAACTGGAGCCTGACTCTAAACTTCTAACCACTTTATCTGCATAAAGAAGAAAAATAAAACACAAATAAGTATGTGCTACAGGCAAGAGAAAACGTATGCTGGGGGTTTTAGAATAATTGCTGAAAACACTGTGTTCTGAAATCCATCTACCTGAAAACAACAGTTGTTGACTAAGATTACTAACACAGAACAAGAGTAACACAGTGGGATGACTGGCCAGGCAACTCACCTGCAAGGACAATGACTGGCCTTCTGAGGATGTTAGCAAGGATGAAGATGTGGATTTCTTCCAGTGCATTATAAGGAAGCCTGTTTCGAGCCCCAGAAATTTCTGGGGAGGTCATTTCAATGAGGTATTGCCACTCCTCCTCCCAGTTCTGAGGAAAGAAACAGCTGTCACCAATGGTTCAAAGACATGGAGGTCAGGAACCAGCTGCAGCACAGCAGTGCTCAAATAATCACATTTTCCCATTTCCTCCAGAGGAAGACTATTTCTGATCTCCATTAATGGCAGCCAAAAAGCAAACAGAATTAGCAAGGCAACGCTGGCAAGCACTCAGAAAAGAGCACCATTCCCTCAGGCTGCCTTACCCGGGTGTCATAACGGAGTCCCGTTTCTACAAACTCCTGGGATTTAACAGCCTCCCGCTGCCAGCGGAGCTTGAAGTTCCGTGTGTCAATCTCCCTGAGAGCACTAAACAATGTTTTTCTTAAGACAAGGTCGATATCTTCAATACCCCACATGTACTGTGATGCAGCATGCATAAGGCAATTTCCATCACCTGCAAAAAAAGAAAGAGAGCATTATTTTCAAATGGCTACTTACCTAAAACAAACACAAACCTGTGGGACGTAGAATTACACTGCACATGTGCATATTCCCTGTGCACTTCCCTCTAAGCCTCAGACAGAAGGGTTGTAAAGAAGGAGACCAGAGTTATGGACTCTGTTCAGAGACAGAAATAAAAAACTCCCCTCCCTACCAGTTTTGTCTCTGTACCAGTCCAAGTTAAGCTGTCATTCAGCAATGCCCCTTAACTATCTTATTTAACTTTGACTGATATCACAAACTAAATTTTGGGTCAACTACAAATGTCAAACACAGCCGAAACAGCTTTTTAAACACAACAAAGACATCTTAAAATTACAAAAAAAGACGTAAATCTACCTCATTGGTGTTTATACAAATATACACCCAACGGCATGGAGTTGAGATAATGGAAACCATTAAGAAAATATTATAGTAACACCAAGCCTCACATCCCTGATGAGCACTGCTTGGCACTTGGCTGTGCTTTATGGAGGAATTGTAATAAAAAAGGACACAGAAAGGGAATGGCAGGTGATTCACGTAAAGCAATCATATGAAGACCTCTGGCCTTCCTCTCAGAAACGATAGTATGTTGAGTTGTTACATATATTATTTAGAGGGCTGTGTTTTAAAACACAAAATTAAAGCTAAATAAATGAAAAACAGTGATTCGATCTTCATCTATACAATCTCCTTGCATTGAAAAATTCCTCTTTACAGGTAGGAAGGACTGTGATATTCTGCAGTTTCAGAGGGGAAGCTGAGACTCGGAGATAACTAACTTAATTAAAAGGTGTGACAAAAAATATGTCTGTGTCTGGGTTTCAAATTCTATCTCTAGCCATCTTCTTCAAAAGGAGATGTCTCCCCTGAAAGGGAGACATCAAGAATCCTTACTGTCATATCCTCAGATGCAAAACTAGGTCTGATGTTTACTACAAAGGTAAACAGATTCACCTAATGCTAAGAAACCACAGCAATTTTCTTAGAATAGAAGACATCAACCCTGGTAAAACTACTAGATTTTTCACATGTGAAAAAAACCCCAAACAAATCCATCCAAAGAACTCCCACGAAAGAATTAAACCCAGTTTGTCACATACATTATGAGTTCAATTACACCATTTGTGAACACTTTTACTACTTATTCTGAGAAATTGCAGAGAAAAGCCTATAACAGACTCCAATTCCCAAATAAGATATAATTTGAAATCTACTCAATGCTTCATAAATTGTTATGGGATTGATGCATATCAGGTTCCTGCAACAGCCTTCTGTTTTGTGAATGCTGTCTTGCAAAGCTTACTTCAACTCTGCAGGCTGCTTACTTGAGCTCAAAAATCAGGGAACAACAAAGAGAAAAACTGACTGGGTTTCCTTCTGACCAAGAAAGATGACATATTAATCCCATTAAAATTTTCCCTTTGCAAAATCTAGAGCAAAGATAAGACTAAATTTTTTCTCTCTCTGAGAGCTCACTTTCGGTTCTTCATTGAGAAGCACTGCCCAAAATTCCTTACACAGCACTTGGAATTCCCCCCC